>MKYO02026618.1:21921-71177 GCA_002013955.2 Citrus medica | reverse complement strand
TAGGTTAAATAATCCGAGCTTGTGTGTTTATTGCCTAGATCAACCTAATATCTTTCTTTGTTTAATGCTTCCATTATCTTAAATTTAAAGAGCTTGTTTTAAATTATTTAATGGTTAGAGATTAGGTGAAGAGCTTGTTTTGCCTAACGACACACTAAGGAAAGATTGAGACTAACAGAGCTTATTGTTGTCTACGGTTGATAGTTTCAATATAAATTGATGATAGAATTGATATATTATGTGCATGTTTGGTGGTGGCGAATGATCCTTTAACCAAAGTTTTCATCATTATTATTTCTTTTTCCTTTAACTAGAGTTTTTATTAAATTCTTGTTCGTAGTTTTAATTTCTTTATTTCTTACTATTTAGTTAAAAATTCATAAACCCCCTTTTTATTTATAATTGGCATTTTCTTTAGTTAGATTAATTTCTATTATTACTACTATTATTTTATTTTAAATCTTGCTTTAGAGTTGATAAATAAATATAACTAGCATAGTCTCTGTGGGATCGATCCTTACTCGCTCTGTACTAATTATTTATATTAGTGGTAAGGTTTTAAATTTGGTGCACCTTAACGACACTACCATTTATGGACAAAGGGATGCTTTTATTTTTCTCCAAAAAATAACTCAAGGGGTGATGGTGACCAGTGATAAATGACAAATGGCAAATGGTTGGTGACACCAAGTGTAGTAATGACTATATAAGTCATTGTAGAGTGCATTGTTGTATCACATATAGTCTACTTTTACAACTTGAATAACGGGTATTTACAGGTTGTTCATTTAATAATTTTAAAAATGATTTCTAATGTAAAAAAATAAAATAAAATGAAAAAATGAGGAAATTTATAAACAATTAACATAAAAATATTTTTAATTTAAATGAGAGTTAAAAAAAAGTAATATACGTAATCATGTTCTAACTCTTTTGGTTAAATATTAGAGTAATGATATAGCCACAAACTCTTGTACAAATTTATTTTGTACAAACTAATGTACCGTTAATTCATTGGTTGAATTAAATATCTTTTGGTTCACATGATTTATTTATGTTATTTTATATTTTTATTCAACCAATAAATTAATACCACATCAGTTTGTACAAAAGTTTGTGGCTGTATAATCACTCTAAATATTAACACATTAGGTTGACGTTCTAAGTTAATTTTATATGTCCTTAATTTCAGTTATACTTGTCACTAATATGTTTATTTGTTTCCACTTCTAAATCCACTAGTTCTATATTAGATATTCCTACTAAGTTCGTTGAATACTAATATTTTAGATAAGATTCCAAATAAATTCATTTTTCATTAGATAAGTTCCAAAATTTAGTTTTGCTTTCTCCCCTTTTAGTTCATTTGTTTCAACTATTATTTACTACTTTTGCATTCAATATTCTAATTAACTTAGTAAGATTTTAGTTATTTGGGTTAAATACCAATTTTTTTTGTTAGAATGGTTCCTGATTTTCGTTTATTTTTGCTTTGGACAGCTGATGATGATTTGTAGCATTGATGTTTGGTTACAGTGCGAATGATAGGTTTGAGTTAACTTGATTAATGCTTTTGTTCTTGAGGATGCTTCATGGTTTTAGTTAAGTGCGTGTAGCTATGTTCAGGAATTATTTCTTAGGGGTGAATTTGCGGAGAATTTTGCTGAGAATTAGCTTAAAATCCGAGGATATGCTTCATGGAATCATGGGTTTGGTTGTGTAACTAATGGGACTATTGCGTTTGAATTCTTTTTATTATGACTGGGCTGAATTTGGTGAGATTAGGATTTATATTGAAGCATGATTGTTGGTTGTTTACCGCGGTTGGATATTTTGAAGATATTAAGTTTGTGAAAACTACTAGCTGGTAGTTTATGGTGGTCTAGATCGGATACTGTAGTTTAAGGGATCAAAAGGTGAGAATTTCGGAGTTCTAAATGGTTAACAAAGAAACAGTTATCTGGATGTTGATGGTTCGTTTCCTATGATAGATGAGGCATACGTGCCCGAGGAGAATGTAGGAGGCACCATTCTGGAGGACCAATGACCAGAGTCATTGCAGGATGGTCCAACATTAGAGGGGGACTTAAACAGGGCTCGCAAGAATTATTGAAAGTATGCCACGACCAGCCATTATGTTCTCTTCAATGTACCACTAGCAAAACAGGTAAAGTCCAAGCAAGTTCCAATTATGTGGATAGAAGATGGCTAGGAGGAGGCGGTGCACCCCCATGAAGACCGGACTGATTATAAAAGCTAATGTTGCGAGCAAGGAATATACCAGAACCTGATTGATTTGGGTAGTTCAGTCAACATTCTTTTCAGAGTCACTTTGGATGAAATAAGAATAGCAGACCTGAAAATGGAGCCCAGCAATACCTCATTAAAAGGGTTTGGAGGAAGAAGATTGATGCCGATGGGGGTAGTGGAGCTACTTACCATTAGTTTGAAGGCCTTTGGAAGAACCATGATGTTGGACTTTGTTGTAGTAGATAAGGACATCCGATACCAGATAATACTCAAAAGGCCCTTTCTGAGGATCAGCAAATCTGTTATATCCAACTATTATCTGGCACTTAAATACCAAGTAAATGGAATGGTTTGGGAGTTGTAAAGTGCGGCCACTCTTGATGTTATTTACATCCAAAATCAATTTTATGATATTAATACTTTTGGTCAGATATTTGCCATCAAAGATAATGATGGAACTGTTATACGAGTCACGAAATTACCTACCGAATTTATTGAAGATGCTGTGGAGTACTTGTATGTGGTTGAATCTGATGATGGTACATTATCTGTGGTTTAACGGAGGGAAGTACAAGTACCACCTACTCATCTGGGCTACCCAACTGAAGAGAACACTTTCAAAACTTCGGGATTTCAGGTTTTTGAGGTCGATCTAAGTACTAATAAATGGACGAATATCAAGAACTTGAGTAATAGATCCCTCTTCTAGGCTTTTATTCTGCACAATCTGTTGATGCATCGAGGAATTATCAGTGTAAACCCAACTGCATATATTTCGCTGATGATTTTGTTGACTCCTGTTAGTGCCTGACCAAGGAGGAATCTGTTGAAGCAGGAGTTGGAGATACTGGAATATATAACACGGAAGATGGAAGCATCGAGCCGTTCTTTAAAGAGTAATCCCTTCCATGCATTTAATCCACTTATGTGAGTTGAACAATGTTCGTAATCGTTGGGTTTGGTATTTAATTAGTTTTCAATTCAATTACTTCAAATTTTCAGCAGCAAGTTTTAGTCTTCATTGGAGTAACATTGTTTATGTTTCAGTCTTCATTGACAACTTAATGCTTTGATTTATTGGAATTACTTTTGTTTGTAATTTGCCTTCAATTACAAGGTAATCCAATTGATTATATATTCTTGTTTCTATCAATGTGCAGCCAATAAAAATCTCCCAAAAAATAGCACTGAGCATTGAAAAGACCATTACCACAAATAGCATATTGGAACCAACATACTGTATTTACCATATGTTATCTAGATTTTAATCTTCTCGTGCCAACAAATTTGCATTATATTACTAGGTCTCCTCATATAAATTGGTTGATCAAATGCTCAATAAGTATATCTAAGAGACATAGATGTCTGATCACTCGATGAAAATGGGAATTTTTTTTTTAATATTGAGCAATTATTGAATAAGAAATAATATGCAGCTATATCTAATTATACATTATTATAAATAGAAAAATTATATTTGGCAGAAATTCGATTTACCGAATTTCTTTTGTTTAAACAATGGCTGAAAGATGACCATCCCCCATCCGGACAAGGATTGTTTAATTTTAACAAAAATATTGATTTAAAATTTTTTAATAGATGAAATTCCGGGCTAAATATCAGTGTTCTCATCGGTTACTCTTTCCGGTTCACTGAAACATGAACATGTGATTCACAATTACACATTTACGTATAGTAAATCTACTGTTTACAATTACATACTCAAAACCAAAACTTTTTACCTTACTCGTTGCTAAGGTTTATTTTATTTTCTTAATCTTCTATGATAAATTTATTGAAATAACTAAAATATCCATCAAATTATGTATTATACATCAACATTTTAATATATCTAAATTGAGTTGAAATTCTAAATTGTTTCTGATAGAAAATTCTGGAAGGATGTTTATGCCTAAATATCTGAGCTAATTTTTATGTTCAAATAAAAATTATTTGAAATTGAAAGCCAATAAATTGAAAGCATTTGATTTATTTCCATTAAGCACCAAGATTCCTAGAATAAAGATAAACCAATACATTTCTTTCTCTCCCATAAGACTTTTTTTTAATTTTTTTAATTTTTTAAATAATGAAGAAAAAGAAGAAATAAAAATTATTAATTAATTGGGTCCCCAGCAAATTAGGTGGAAGAGCATCTCAGACTTCTCTTGTTGCCTCCTCTTTTTCTTGATCTGGTCTCCATTAACCCTCTTGGTACCCTGATTGTTGTTATTAATATTATTAACGCCACCAGCAAGACTCCTTACAATAGAATTATTGTTGGCCTTATTATAGCCACAAGATTCTTGCTGCACATACTTGGTGAATGCTGAATCAAACTTGCAAACTCTGCCACCGTTGCTGCTCATGTCTCTTACTATACTCTCCTCACCCCCAAATACTTCTTTTAATGATTATAAACGATAAAATATTCAGTTGGGTGCTGGAAGAAAAATTGATGGGCAACTTATAGAGAGTAGAGAGATTGTTGAGTTCTTGGACTTTTAAGTGACACTTTGTTCGTTGGATTGGGGTACTTATATAGAGAAATAATAGAGAGATGTTAAAAAGGAGGAATTAATTAAAAAAAAAAAACTGGGGTTCTGTTTGTTTTTCGGGAAAGTGAAACCATTCGTGGGTTTGGTTCCCAGGCCTATGGACAGAGAGATGCTGGTTTTTTTTTTTTCAAAAAATAATTCAATGGGTGGTGACGAATGACGAATGAAAGCTAAGCTTTACTATAAAAAAAAAATGACGAAAGACAAGTGACAAATGGCTGCTGAGTGTAGTGATGACTATACGGTTTTGCTGACTTTGTGGGCAAGTACTTTTCATAAGCACATGGTTATATATGTATACTTACACGAACAACTTTTCTATTGACGCTTTTGATCCGCCGTCGGCTTTTGGAATATGAGATGTAATTGAAGCTGGAACTTTTTCTAGAGTGAAAGAGAGGGCTACAATTACCATATTGCCACCAAGATTAAATTATGAAATAAATATTGTATTGTAGCAATTTTGACTCCTTTATTGTAATTGGAAATTTATGATTCTGCAATCAGTATTGTTCAAATATCACTCAAAATAATAGAGAAGAATCGCTGAGGATTCAAATATTGAAAGTATTCAGTCTCCACAATTTACGTTAACTTATTATTAAATACAATCCGTAGTTTATGCACGAGAACATCATAGTGCAGCTCAGTGGCGGACCTACACCTGACCGCTAGTCCAGAAAAAATTATTTAAATAATATAATTTTGATTAATTTTATTTATGGATGGAATTTCTATTTTATTTTTATATATGTCCTTAACTTTTTTTTTTTGAGAAAATATCCCTAACTTCGCTACCCTTATGTTTTATCAATTTCATATAACAATAGAACTTTTATTTTATTTTCAAATATGTCCCTAACTCAATTATATTATTTTTCCAATTGAAATTGGTGACTCATTTTATAAAATGATTAAATTATATATTTATTGAATGGATTGAAAACGCTAGGGGTCTAAAAGGTTATTACTGCTTTAATCTATTTTTAAAAAATTCTAATTGAAAAGAAAGTATGTCAACATAATATAGCATCGTTACTAGTATCAAAATAACTTGAAAAAAACTTATAGTAACAATTATCAACATTTTCATAAACTTTTTATGTAAATTTTGATATTTTATTATTAGATATGTTAACTAAGAGGAAAAGTAAGAAAATAAAATTTGAGTATTTTAAATAGTTTTTTTTATAGAAGAATCATTAACATCTAGTTTTTCAAAGAGAGTCAAAGTGCCTCTGGCAAACAAATAACGGCACCCAAATACTTTTTTGTTGGGTTGAATTTATTATTTAAAATTTTGACTAATAATATTTTTAAAATTTAAAATGATGAATAAATTTTAATTATTTAATTTATTTAAGCCTGATAATTAAGTACTTTTCAAATATAAAAGTTCTACTTACAATTTTTAATTGATTGAAATTACATACGTTAAAGAATACATCTTTTTTTAATAATGAAAAAATGAAATGCAAAATAACTAATTAATTGGGAGCCTAGCAAATATCCCTCATTTGTTTTAATATTATTGATCTCATCTCCATTAACCCTCTTGATAGCCTCATTATTGTTATTGTTATTAACGCCACCAACTTCAATTACCAATTTGCCAACAATATTAAATTAAAAAATATTGTTGCAATTTCCCTCATTGTTTTAATGATATGATGGCAAAATTTATGATTCTATCTTTAATATAGTCCGAAAATCTGTCAAAATAGAATAATGTAGTTATTCAGTTAGTACCCACATTTTACTTTACAACATTATACCCTAATAATCTTTGTTTTTTTTAATCGTGAATTATTTTTTAAAAAAATAATTAAAAGTACATAGATGCTCTTTCATTCACCTTTATATTTCAATTATCACAATTCACAAGATATATATCACCTATGAATAAAAGAATAGAAATAAAAATAATTACATCAATAGCTAGTTTTAAATTTAAAAAGTCTAATTCAATTTTTTTCAATCAAATAATACGTTTCAGACCTTTGGATTTGAGTTCCATTTTTTTTTTTTGGTGAAATGATTTGTTGTAGTTGATGGTCTCTTAGTTATTGCTGATGATCTCTTAGTTTTTGCATTCGCAGTACCAGCAAAAAGAAAAAGAACCAACATAATAAAAATAAAAAAGATTTCATGTCACCATGAAGATATGTCATATTGTGTGTTACGTCATTTGTGAAAGCATAAAGGAGAGGTTTGTAAGAAAAATAAACACAGTGAGATAACAATTTATACAGTAGCTAAACAACGAAAACCAGCTACTGGAAATGACAAATGAAAACAGAGAACAAAATAGAAGAGAAAGGAAACCGCATCAGAAAAATAAAATGGAACCCGAGGCCTGCATAGGGTAATATCCTTAAAACAGATTTATCACCTACTGGAGTGCTTTAGGTCTGTTGGTAATTGTTTCCCAGGATACAACGGGCACGAATTTCCGGCTAAGCACAGGCTGGAAATTTCGGCGAACCACAACAGCAAACTCGATCAGAGAAAACAGATGACAAAGAAAGGAGGAAGGAAAAACAAGTGTGCTTTGTGCTGGTTTTTTAAGTGTCCAAAAAAACAGAAGAGGAGGTGCATTTTTATAGTCATGTGAGGATGTAATAGCTGCTTTGTATTGAATTTCCGAATTCAATATATTTTATTTAAATTGTTATAACAGCAAATCAATTCAATGAATTGATTTCAAAATTGAATTAAAAAAACATGAATTATATAATAGCTAAAAAATAATTGTTGAAGCTGTTACAAATCCTTTGAATTCAAAACGTAAAACTATTACAATAAAAAATTCAAAAGGAAATTAAAAATGTGTCAAAGCTTGCATGGATGATTTTGGGCTGACATTCACGTACGCAGAACGCGCGGGCGCACACGAGTTCAACCAAATCGGTCTTGGATTGGCACCCCCATACGCACGCGCGTGTGGAAAGAGCCTCTATCCTTATAATTCTTACTCATGCATGGTTAAATGTTTATATATAAACACTAATCCCTAGGCTTCTTTTTTCCATGTGGGATAAGCCTCATTTCCTTTCAAATTTCTAACTTCAAGGGTGAACTTTGAGAGACAATTTCTCATTCACCCAAGCACCATTTTGAGAAAATAAGATTATACTTTTGAAGTATCAACGAAGTAGAATCCGAACCTCACAAGATTTTTTACTTTCGTTAAGTGGGACCCACTCAAAATGTGCCCTCAAAATATACATGCTATTTTTTCAACAATCCCCTACATGAATGAAAATTGGCAGTAAAACAAAAAGCCGCTATATTTTTGACATCAAAACCATTTTTGACCTTAATGATCAAGTTTATTGGATCGATACCTAGCACATGATAGGTAGGTTTTATCCCTTTGAACCTTCCCTTATAATAGTATAATTACTTTACTGATTGATCAGTAGACGCGATGTCTTTGAACTGTGTGGCCGTTAGTGTAAACTATCATATACTACACATAAGTATTTCTCCTAATACTGTTGAGTTCTCATAATTATGTTCGTTTTGGCCTTGAACATCTGTTTGGTTCTGCAAGAGTTTTTAAGAGCTGAACCCTTTATAGCTTCCTTTAAAGCGGCCCCAATTCTCTCTCATATATGTGATATCTTAATTAAGAGTAACCCGCATTACTCTGCTCGAATTTCCAACGCATAAGAATCATTAAGAGCCTAGCTCAACCTTATTCCCCACGGGCATCATTGTTTCATCATAGGAATGGTCAATGAGGTAATCATCTCAAGAGACCACAGTGATCCAACTTTAGTCTTTAATAAATAAGTTGTCATATTGAACCTAGATCTTGGGATCTCCAGTCTACTAGGTTGGGTTTTCCTTCGTTATTGACTAATCAATCTATGGGTTTTAATCACATTCCCCTCGATGAGTTTTCTACTAGCTCTCTATTTAACCCTTTGGTTAGCGGATCCGCAATGTTATCATTTGACCTCACATAGTCAATAGAAATAACTCTAGTAGAAATAAGTTGTCTAATGGTATTATGTCTACGATGTATGTGTCTAGACTTACCATTATACATATTGCTTTGTGCCCTACCGATAGCTGATTGACTATCGCAATGTATACAAATCGTAGGCACAGGCTTTGGCCACTTTGGAATACCTTCTAAAAAATTGCGTAGCCATTCTACTTCTTCACCACATTTATCTAATGCAATGAATTCAGATTCCATTGTAGATATGGCAATTACTGTCTGTTTAGAAGATCTCCATGATACAGCTGCAGCTGCTAGTGTAAATACATAGCCACTAGTAGATTTTGAATCTTTTACATCAAATATCCAGTTAGCATCACTAAATCCTTCTAATACTTCTGGATTTGATTAAAGTAGAGAAATGTGGATTTTATTTTGTTTAAGGATAGTTTTTTTTAAGAGGTATGCGAAAAGATAAATTAGATTCATAAATATTTAATAGTATTTTTTCAAAAGAGAGCATGTTTTTCATTAAAGAAGTATAACAGCATTACAATGACATAACGTCATGATTCATTCAACATACATACATAAGATCACATACAAAGCTCATCTTTTTTAGTGAGCTTTTAATGGTTGCCTAAAAATAAAAGGGCTTTGATTTCCTCAATGCATATGAATTGATAAAGTGAATTCTTAAAGTAACTAGAAAAGGGCTTTTGATTTCCTTAATGCATATGATTTTATAAAGTAAATTATCAGTAGCCAGAGCCATGGCTGAGTAGAGTTGGATTTATTTCTTAACTCAATTAATTAAAGTTCTTTTAGTAGAGATAATAAGAGATCTATGTATGAAGATGTTCATTTTATTGATGAATTCTTTATAGAGTATGAATTTTCACCATTATTGTTGTGCTCTCCAAGTAATTGACAGTAGATCTCTAATGGTATGATTGTGTAGCCCCAGATGTAACCGTTAAATCAGCCTTAACTATACTTTGTACTGTATGTACAACGTCTGTAGAGATCAGTTTGTGTTCAAATGCCCAGCTCCTGGCATTTTACTTCATCAACAAGGCACCTATAGCTTGTCTCATAAGTTTCTTCTCTAAGGTGGTTAATTGAACAGTTTCGGGCTTCCTTGCATTTGTTCCTAAGTTTGTCTATTCGGCTGGAGTGAGTTGAGGCCCATGTTGTTATTTTCTATACAATTATGTGAACGACTTTGCTATGGGCTATCTCTTGAGGGGAGAGAAAAAAAGAAATTTTCTATGGGCCAAGGACAATTCAGTAGAGGAATTTAGGCTATGTTTGGTTTGAAGAAAAGATAGGAGAAAAAAAAGAGGAGAAAAAAAAATATTGGAGTAGAGCGAAATGGAGAAGAACGGAATGGAGAAAAGTAGTGAAATTAGATTTTGTTGTTTGGTTTGATATAAAATTTGATAAGGAAATGAATTATAATTTTTTAAATAAATCTATCCTTTACTTTAAAAATTAAACTATTTATATTAATAATATATATATATATATATATAATAAAATGGCAGTCTAGTTGCCAGCGGTGAAGGTCCGGCGATGTCCGGTGGAGGTCCAACGACTTTTTGGCGAAAGTACAGCTACATCCAGTGACTTTCCGGCGGAGGCCCATTTATAATATTAAATCAATAAAATAAAATTATAAATAATAATTATTAATAACATTAAATAAGTTAAAAAGTTGAAGGATAATTTTAAAAACTTTAGTTTCTAACATAAGAGAAATTTAAATTCTTCATTAATAGGTGAGGAATTCAAATTTTATATTACGATAGATATTAAATTCTAATGGAAATTAAATTCTTATAAATTTTGTCAAACCAAACAATGAAAATAAAAAGAGAATTTAAATTATTTTCCTCTCCTCCATACTCTCCTCCCAACCAAACACCACCTTAAAGTAATTTTTCTAAATTTAACAGTACCATAAATTTTGTATAACAATGGATAATCTGATGCTTCAAGAAAGCAATAGCTGACAAGAGAAAAAATGAAGTGAAATGATAGTCCAAGAAATCCCATTGAATAGTAAATCTGTTTACCCATGGACGGCGCGGGCAACGGTGCCGTTTCTTCTGCTGAAACACTCAAAAGCAATTGACACAAAACTCTGCCACCACAAACATCAAAACAACTCCCTTCAACGTTGCTACAATTTTTAACAAATGAATTAAGCATTGTTCAATAGTGTGGTTGGACAATTATATCTTAAAAATTACAGAATTAAAGTATTTAGTAAATACCTATAATTGTGGTTTAGAAGTTAAATTCTTTTATTTAGCACTTGTATGATAAAAAAATTATCTATCATATTTCTTACAATTTTTATCAGAATATTTATTTAAAAATGATATTCACAATACACTAATAACTTTTATTTCATAATTACAGTTTTTTTGACCATAACTATAATTTTTAACTTACAGCACCTCAATAACAAACAAAGACTTAGAATATGCTATATAAGTGTCAAAAGCGGAATCTTTAGCCCTATATCCATCTTTAGGCTTTTCTTCTGTTATATGTTAGCTTATCTTTGCTCTCCACGCAAATTGTTCAAAAAGTTAAAGCCATTACTATTACTCTAGTAATAGTCACTAGGAGTTCTATTATAGAATTTGAATGTGAGAAAAGAACAGTTATACCCTCAAAATTTGAAAAAAATGATAGTAGAGAACCCTAATTTTTTTTAAATTGATGTTAAGACTTCCTTTTAACTATAATACTCTTTTGATAGAGTAATTAAAAAAATAGACTTTAAATTTTCTTAATAAATATAAACTCAATATAAATAATATAATCTTTCTAGTAAACTAATAATATTAATAAGTTTTTAATATCTAAAACAATTTAAATGTGTAAATTATTACATTTATTTTAATAATATTTTTGTATTTATTATAAAGATTTTAAATAAATAATTAGGTATTGGATGGAACCATAATATTTACTATAAATCACTATAATAATTTTTTTTGTAAATCCTTATACGTACGTAAATCCTCAAAATATACTTAACTTACTTGTTGTATATGTTGTTTTTCATTGATCATTAGGGATGGCAATGGGGAGGGGAGGGGAGGGGACCAATCTCCCCACACCCATCCCTGATATTTTGCGTATGTCCCCGTCCCCGTCAGAATTGCTTGAGAGAATCTCCATCCCCTCCCCGAATAATAACAGGGGATCCCCGAGAGTCCCCGGTCTCCGAATAATTAATAGTCTAATACATTTTTTTATTTTCAATTTTAAATTAATCATATTAAAATAAAAAATTCAGATAAAAATAAAGTGTAAAATATATCTTACATTAATATTGATCTATTTCAAAGTCACATTCAAAATATAAATTATTAAAATAATTATATTTGTCAATGACTCAATCTTCATAATCCTACAATAAAAAGAAAAAAAATTATTTTTATATCGGCATTAAAATAAATGAAATAAATGTAGATACTTAATTAATATTTTAAATAAAACTATTTACCTCCTGCTCGTCCTGTTCTTCCTCGAGAAATGTGGCAAATTGAGAGATAACCTCAGATTTCAAACCTAAAACAATGAAAATAATATAAGTAACGTAACTTATAAGTGCAAATATTAATAACTGTATAATATAATTACAATGTAAAATAAACTCAGACTGCTATTGTAAGCTCGTAACCAACTTTGACAGCACATTAAGGCATCCAATGTGCTTGGATAAAGTTTGTTACGGTGTTGACTCACAACTCTACTACCGGTACTAAAAGCTGATTCAGAAGCAACTGTTGTAATTGGAATTGCTAAAATATCTCTAGCAATTCAAGCTAATGTAGGATACCTATTAGCATTTGTCTTCCACCAACTCAAAATATTAAAATCTTCCATCTGGGGTATACCTTTCTCATCCAAATATGAATATAATTCATCTGCAACAACTGCACAATCTCCATTGTTTACATAATCATCAAAACCTGTCATCCATTTGGTTGCTTTCTTATAAGAATCCCCTGTAGATCTAGTAGAAGAACTACTACAAGTATAATCAAAGCAATAAACAGTTGGTGAAAACTTCAATTGATACTCTTCCACTAATTCCCGGCAAAGGGTGACCACTTTCCCAACATACAACTCTTTAACACCACCAAAAACCATAGAAAAGTAATATTTAATGAATTTCTTTTTATACATTGGATCAAAGATACAGGCCACACCCAAAATTCCACTCATATCTTGCTAATATTTATCAAATTTCAATAACATCAACTGAGCCATATGTTGAATCTTTGAAAATAACTCAGTGACATCATAAAAACTTTTTAAATTCTCTTCCAAAATAATGGCAAACTACCGATCTTCCTCATTAGGACAACACTTATATTGCGTTCATTGTCCCGTCCGATACGAATTAGGATTATGACTGTTGTAAATTATAATTAGGCAGCTCTCTCCTGTATCATTGTGGTTTAGATTAAAATTTTAAGACTTTAATTAGTTAATTAAGTTTAAAAGTTTAATAATATAAATATTTTGATATTTATTATTTTTAACAATATTTATAATTTTGTTATTTATTTATTAGTAATTTTAAAAATAAAAATAAAATTAAAAATTAAAATGGGGAAATGGGTAGGGGATGGGGATTTCACCTCATCCCCGTCCCCTCCCCGAATAAAAAATTGGGTAAATATTTTTCCTCGTCCCCTCCCTGAATAAAAAATTGAGTATAAAATTATCCCCGTACTCTCCCCGAATAGAAAAAATTCTCGAGAGTACTCGTCTCCGTGGGGATTTTTGCCATCCCTATTGATCATCTTTTGATTTCTTTGTTTGAGCATGAATTCGAGGAAAAAAAAAATTATCTTAACTTTTAGACAAATAAATAAATTATCTTAATTTTTAAGAGAAGTCACATGAAACATCAGGTATCTGTAGGCAACTGCGAGTCTGAATGTAATAAATGGAACATCTCAAGTTTGATTAGGAAGTCACTTCCTTTCTCCACGTTAGATTCCTAATGATGAAAGAGGACATTGCTTTCTAAGTAAGACGTGGGTCTCAACGGATCATAGCTTTCGTTTTGCATTTTAGCCCAAGTTAGTGCCGGTTCGGGATTGCAGTGGCTAAACAATAATGTACAGTTAGTAAGTTGTTGAATAAAAAAAGTTGCATTTGTTGTGTAGATAAAATAAGTTGTTAAATAAAAAAATAATTTAGTGTTTGATAAATTATATTGTTACGATTGCTGTGAGTTTAAAAAATAATGTACAGTTAGTAAATTTTTAAAGTATTGTTTTATTAGGTAATGACCAAAATAAACGTAATTTTAAATTATTTTTATTTTTTAGAGTATATTTAATAATTTTTAGACTTTTCTTTTCTTTTAAAAATACATAAAGTTACATAAAGTGAAAAAAAATCAATTATATAAAATTTAAGGAACTTCATAATATGCTACATAAAATATGATAAAAATTCATATCAATACATAATCTAAATAAAAATAAAAAAGTAATATGTATTACATTCATATTTAACTTATTGCAAAAAACAATTTGTATGTAGAAAAAATATATATGATTGAATGTTAAAAATCAATAGTTATGAAATTGATTTTAAAAGTTGTGGTTAAATTCCATGCAAAATTGTTCATAGTTTAAAGAAAATTTACGTGATCATATGTAAGTCTTATTAAATTTTAAAATAGAAGATAAAAGTAAAATATGAAAAATATAAATTTACCGGATCAAAACTTTAAAATTGTAAGGATAATTTGATTATACTTGTAATATGATATCTAATGACTTATACATTAGGTATATGAAAAAATAGAGTATAGTTATCTTTTTGTTAAAATATTAAGCTTATAATAAAAAAATTTCAAAAAAATAGTGACTTATTAAATAAGTTGTTTATGAAAAACAATCATCTACTTATTTTTAAAAATTGTTATTAAAATAAATAAAATTATAAAATAAGTAAATTTTATAATTTTTATCAAAAATTATGAAATAAACATTTTATTAAATTTTGGCCACAATCGGGGTCTTAGCATGGCAAATTTAGTAAGTGATTAGTGTTTTTTTTTTCCTTGAAATAAAAATTAAATAAATAATTAAAAGCTTGTTTAGAAAAGAAAAAATAAATAAAATGAAAAATAGTTTTGCACTTTCTGGCAAGTCACGTGAAAACTGAAAGGACTTAAAAAATAGCCAAGCAAGTCTTTCAAGGCAATCGAAAGAGTCGTCCATTCAAAAGACTGAGATCTTGGCCGTTGAATGTTTCTAGAAATACGTGAGATTCATAGTCCGACTGCAAAAGTAAAACCGCTTTCCTTCTCCCATTATGAGAGGGTGAGACTAAATCAAATATAAATGCCACAGAGATTTGCTCTAATTTTTCATCGTGAACAGAAGAACAGCCTACTAAAACAATGGCCTACTCGTCCGCAAAATTGCTTCAGGATTTTGTTTCTTTTGCCGGGGTTCGCACTTTAGACAGATCGGCCACAGTTCCTTGGCGTACGCTTCAGGATTTTGTTTAGACAGAGATTTGCTCTAACTTTTCATCGTAAAGAGAAGAACAGCCTACTAAAACAATGGCCTACTCGTCCGCAAAATTGCTTCAGGATTTTGTTTCTTTTGCCGGGGTTCGCACTTTAGACAGATCGGCCACAGTTCCTTGGCGTACGCTTCCTCCGAAAAAATATTCAATTCGTTTCTCCAACTCCAAGCGGCGCTGGAAATCTGCATCGGCATCGGCTGCAGTTTCAGATAAACATATCGAGTGCAATCCTCTGCTTATGCTGCCACCCAAAAACGGTTCCATTAGTTTCTTGGATCTTTCGAAGGGCAGCAGTAGCAGCCTCCTCCGAGTAAATTTACCTGAAGATCCTTATCCTGAAAAGTATGAAAACGGTAGGTACTTTTCTTCACGGGGTTGGCTTATTAAATTTATCGATTCATGCATCAGTCCCAATTATATTGACTCTTGTGCATCCTTTTTCACGCCTTCAACTTAAACTGCCTTCCATCGAAACCTTGGTAGCTTCTGATCCGTATGAGCATAATCGGCATTGTGAAGAGGGTTGCTTTATTACTTTCATATTAACCAAATGCGTATTATCTTCGTCCAACCCCGATTCATTACAAGCCATGCTTCTTTACGGAAGAGACGGGAATTTGGGCTGCGCTGGGCCAGGCGATCAAGTTTGGAGAAAAATTAACACGTCTAATAATGCTATGTTATTGTTGTGCAAATTTTATTGCACCCACAACACACGAATCTATTATAAAATAAACAACGGAATTTGCCATCCCTAGCGTTGACCTTATCGACCGATCTGTCAATTGATTAGTGTTAAAAATTGTATGTTTATTAAGGGATAAAAATGTTATTTTGTTTTATTAATGTAATTTATATTTGTAATTGTGTAACATATTGTGAATTTCTAATTATTTTTCTAAATATTTGATTTTGTGTATTTTTGTGTGTTTATTAGGTAAAAATAATAATTTCATGCAATTTGAGACTCCGAACAAATGCATGGATGTCAAATTTGGATTCCGAAAGTCCGAGAAATTATGTCATTGTCGAGGAGGATGCAAGACTTTTGTTGTATTTTTTTTTTACGTTTTTACCACGGTAAATGTGGTAATTGTAAAATTATAAGTTTTTATCATATTAGGTATGGTAATTGTTAGTGGAATGTGTTGGATGTGCTTGAGTGGATAAGTTAGGTTTATGTTTTATTAGTGGGATTATTAGTGGGACAAATGTAAGGTTAAGATGTAATTAAATTTTTTATTTGTGTGGTGTGGATTTACCATGTATTAGTATAAATAGAGGGGGGGTGAACACACCTCTCCACCCCTTCTCTTCTCTTCTTTTCCCCCAAATTCTTCTTCTCATCTCTCCTTGTAATTTATTTTCAATAAATAAAATTAGTTTTATTTCAATTTTCAAATTCCATTTTTAATTATGTGTTTTTCAATTTTAGTAATTTCCTTTATAAAAAAAATGTTTAGCTAAATATTAATAGTTAGGGGAAGGTGAAACTCTTAGGAAATAAATATGATTTAATGAAATTCTATTTTTAATTTTATAAATTAAATTATTTTCTATTTAATTTTATACATATTTTATATTATGAGATTTTGATTTATTGTAGACAAACAAGGGAGTTTGGCACAATAAATTCTTTTTATCTAAATATAAGGTATGGTAAAATGGTATTTTGACTTATTGTAGACAAATTAAATTTTGGCACAATGAATACTTAATCCATCATAAAATTAAAGGGAAAATAATAATAATTTATATAATTAATCTTTTGGGTAATAAATCTAACAATTGGCTAAAAGAATTTATTAAGTTTTATTTACTTCTAAGAGTGGATCCATAACCCTAACTAGTTCAATTCCATAGTTTCATTTAAATTAAGGGGTTTATATTCAAGTTTTATTTTTAATTTTTAGATAAAATAAAATAAACAAATTAAATCTTTTCTCTGTGGATCGACCTCGGACTCACCGAGATATATTATAACTAGGCACTCTTATACTTGAGAGTAAATCAAACACTTTTAAGTCGTGTCATGTTTTTGGCGCCGTTGCCGGGGAAAGGTATTTATTTTGTTTTATTTTTTTCTTTTACTTTTTTTTGTAAATTTTCGTTTGCCCCCTTTTCCTTTTCTTAAATTCTCTTCTACCCCCACATCTTTCATAATTCTAATTTCACCCCAACAATTCTCGTTTCTTACTCATTATTCTCATAATTACGCTCAGACCCTAAAATATTTCTAAATCTTCATTTGCATCCCACATGGCTCAATTCTAAACTTCTAAATATTACGGTGTGGCCATAAAATTGTAAATAATTTCAATAAGAATCTCTAGACGAAATTCCTCAAAATAATTAAGACTTGGACTTACATCTTGGACATACTTTGGATATATTTGGACTTATTTTGGACTTAATTTGGACCAAACTAACTTTAACTACTAACTCTAATTACTAACTTTTAACTTACTAACTGCTAACTCCTTTTTTTTTTTCAGTTATTTAATTTTCTGCATTTATTTAATTTTTTTTTTGCTTTATTTTTTTTATTGGTGGGTTCAACCATCATTTTTTTTATTTTGTATTTATTTATTTATTTTTACTTTATTGGTGGGTTCAACCACCATTTTTTTTTTTTTTTTTTTCTTTCGCCTTTATTTTATATTTAATTTTATTGTTAATTGGTGGGTTCAACCACCAAAATTGTTATTTAATTTTAAGTTATTAATTTTTCTTTTGTACACTTATATTATTTACATATTTAATTTTTTATTTTTTTCATTTTGTAATTTTCATTTAGTTTTTGTGTTACTAATTTGTTTGTTATCTTTGTGATATAATTATTGTATGAGACGTTGGTCTCGATCTTCAAGTGGCAGGTTAATTCGTAGATCTCAATCACCACCACCAATCATGGACGAGATCCAAGACGAAAACAATTTAGGGCAACTTAATCCTCCAATTGATCAAGGAGACAACCAATCTCAACACGATCAACCGAGAACTTTGAGAGACTACATGAATCCAACCAGAACTGGAGCACCGTCGTGTATAGTATTTCCTCCAGAAGCATCTCGATTCAACTTTAAACCAGGTATTATCCAACTTTTACCAACATTTCATGGTTTAGAATCTGAGAATCCGTACTTGCATCTAAGAGATTTTGAAGAAGTTTGTAATACATACACAGACCAAAATTGTAGCATGAACATAATTAGATTAAAGCTTTTTCCTTTTTCATTAAAAGATAAAGCTAAAACTTGGCTACAAAACCTTAGATCTGGATCAATAAGAACTTGGAATAACATGCAAGAACAGTTTTTGAAAAAATTCTTTCCACCTCATAGAACAAATTCTTTTAAAAGGCAAATCACTTCTTTTACTCAAAAAAATGGAGAAACATTATACCAGTGTTGGGATAGGTTTAAAGAATTGCTTAACATATGTCCACACCATGGTTTTGAAACTTGGCGATTGGTCACTTATTTCTACGAGGGCTTAATACCACAAACTAGACAAGTTGTAGAAATGATGTGTAATGGTGAATTTAAAGATAAAAATCCTGAAGATGCACTAGATTACCTTGACCAATTAGCTGAAAATGCACAACATTGGGATACTGTTGGAACTTTTGAATTGACTAATAAACCACAACCATCTCCATCTAGTGGAGGAATCTACAACCTTAGGGAAGATCATGATTTACAAGCAAAATTTGCATCCCTAGTTAGGAAGGTTGAAGCTTTGGAAAATAAAAAAATTGATCAAGTAAAATCTGTTCAAGAAATTGCATGTGATGTTTGTAGTTCTAATGATCATTTCACTCAAGATTGTCCCACTCTGCCTGCACTCAAAGAATGTTTGCATGATCAAGCTAATGTTATCAACACTTTTAATAAACCAAACCCATATTCACAGACTTATAATCCTGGTTGGAGAAATCATCCAAATTTCAGTTGGAGGAATAATAATAATGCACAATCTTCACAAGCACCACCTCCACAAAATTTTCAAAATACTCATCCTTATGTACCATATGTTCCACCACCATGGAAAAATTTGGAAGATACAATGCATTCATTCATTAGGAAGCAAGATACTATTAACAATCAAAATGCACAAACTTTTTCTGATTTGAAAGATACTCTTGCTAAAATTTCTTCTGCACTCACAATTCAAGAAAAAGGAAAATTTCCAGCTCAACCACAACCAAATCCTAAGATTCAAAATGCACCCATTGACCATGTTAAGTCAGTTATAACTCTTCGTAGTGGTAAGGTTATTGATCGGCCTATTCCTGAACCTTGTGAAAATGATAATTCAAAGGGTAAGGAAGAACTAGATAAACTTACACCTAGTGAAGAAATAACTACTGTTCCATCTGAACCACCATTTCCGCATGCATTGAATAAACCAAGGAAATCAAACCACTCTTCTGAAATTTATGAAATCTTTAAGCAAGTGAAAGTTAACATTCCTCTGTTAGATGCAATCAAGCAGGTACCTTCATATGCCAAATTTTTAAAGGACTTATGCACTGTTAAGAGGAAATTGAAGGTAAAAAAGAGTGCATTCATGGCTGAACAGGTAAGTACCATTCTGTCTACTAATAATAAGTTAAAATATAAAGATCCTGGTTGTCCTACTATTTCTTGTATTATTGGAGATCACAAAATTGAGCACGCTTTGTTAGACCTTGGTGCTAGTGTTAATTTGCTTCCACATTCAGTTTTTCTTCAACTTAATCTTGGTGAGTTAAAATCAACTTCAACTACACTTTTGCTTGCCGATAGATCAGTTAAAATACCGAAAGGAATAGTGGAAGATGTTTTAGTACAAGTTGATAAATTCATATACCCTGTGGATTTTATTGTTTTAGAAACTGAACCTGTTGTGAATAATTATAAACCAATTCCTGTAATTTTGGGTCGACCATTTTTAGCAACTGCTAATGCTTTGATTAATTGTAGGAATGGTTTAATGAATTTGTCATTTGGAAATATGACTCTAGAATTGAATGTTTTCAATATGTGTAGGCAACCTAATGAGGAAAATGAGAATGAAGATGAGATTGATGAACAAAAGGAATTGCTTGAATCTTGTATAGAGGAGAATATTCAAAAAGGGAGTTTTTCTGAACTTAGTGATATTTGCTTGGTTAATTCAATTGAATCAAATAAACAACTTGACCATGATACTTCTAATATAAATTTATTGTTTGATTCTTGTCAGACTTTGCAAACTGATGATGGGAAATCAAAATTTGAGGAGCTTGGAATTATTGAAAAGACTGAACAACAAGAAGCACCTAAATTGGAATTGAAACCTTTGCCTGAAGGATTGAAGTATGCTTATCTTGGAGAAGAACAAACTTATCCTGTTGTGATTTCTTCGACCTTATCAAGCGACCAAGAAGGTAAGTTACTATTTGTTCTTAAAAAGTATAAAAATGCAATTGGATGGACTTTAAATGACATTAAAGGTATTAATCCTTTAATTTGCACACATAGAATCAATTTGGAAGAAAATGCTAAAACATGTCAACAACCTCAAAGAAGATTAAACCCACACATGAAAGAAGTAGTAAAAACAGAAGTTCTTAAGTTACTTGATGCGGGAATTATCTACCCTATCTCTGATAGTAAGTGGGTAAGTCCTACACAAGTAGTGCCTAAAAAATCTGGAATCACTGTTGTTAAAAATGAAAAAGGTGAATTAATTCCAACACGAATTACATCTAGTTGGCGCATGTGCATTGATTATAGGAAATTAAATGAAGCCACTAGAAAAGATCATTTTCCTTTACCATTTCTTGACCAAATCTTAGAAAGAGTAGCTGGACATCCTTACTACTGCTTTTTAGATGGGTATTCAGGTTATTATCAAATTCCTATAGCACTTGAAGACCAAGAAAAAACCACATTTACATGTCCCTTTGGAACATTTGCATTTAAAAGAATGCCATTTGGACTTTGTAATGCTCCTGCAACATTTCAAAGATGCATGTTAAGTATTTTCACTGATATGATTGAACATTGTTTAGAGGTCTTTATGGATGATTTGACAGTGTTTGGGAATTCTTTTGATGATTGCCTTGATAATTTGGAAAACGTTTTAAAAAGATGTGTTGAAAAAGAACTCGTTTTAAATTGGGAAAAATGCCATTACATGGTTACTTCTGGAATTGTTTTGGGTCATGTTATATCCGTTAAAGGAATTGAAGTTGACAAAGCAAAAATTGAAGTCATATCTAAATTGCCACAACCAAAAACAGTTAGAGATGTGCGATCCTTTTTAGGGCATGCAGGATTTTATAGGAGGTTTATAAAAAACTTTAGTGTCATATCTAAACCACTTTGTAACCTCTTATTAAAAGATGCACCGTTTGAATGGACTGATGATTGCCAAAAATCTTTTGAGAAAATAATTTGCCTTTTGACATCTGCACCTATTATGCAATCTCCAGATTGGTCTTTACCTTTTGAATTAATGTGTGATGCAAGTGACTTTGCTATTGGTGTTGTTTTAGGACAAAAAAGGGATCGTAAGTCGTTTGTGATTCACTATGCGAGTAAGACTTTGGATAATACTCAAATGAATTATTCGACAACTGAAAAAGAATTACTTGCTGTGGTGTATGCATTAAACAAATTTCGCTCATATTTGCTTGGTTCTAAAACTGTTGTTTTTACTGATCACGCTGCTGTGAGATATTTGATGACTAAACAGGATGCCAAACCAAGACTAATTCGCTGGATTTTGTTACTTCAAGAATTTGACCTCACCATCAAAGATAAAAAGGGTGCCGAAAATGTCGTTGCTGATCATTTATCAAGACTCACATCTGAAATCTGCACTGATATAACACCCATCAATGATTCCTTTCCTGATGAATTTTTATTATCTGTTACTTCAATACCATGGTATGCTAACATTGTTAATTTCCTTGTTACAGGTAAAATGCCTTCGCAATGGAATACTCAGGAGAAGAAGAAATTTTTGGTTGAAGTAAAGAAATTTTATTGGGATGATCCTTACTTATTCAAATATTGCTCTGATCAGATTTTTCGACGATGCATTCCTGATAATGAGGTAAGTAGTGTCATTAATTTTTGTCATTCTGAAGCATGCGGTGGACATTTTTCTTCAAGAAAAACTACGGCTAAAATTTTACAAAGTGGATTTTATTGGCCTACCATATTTAAAGACACATATGAATTTTGCAAAACTTGTGAAAACTGTCAAAAATTGGGATCAATTACTAAAAGAAACATGATGCCCTTAAATCCCATACTTGAAATTGAAATATTTGACTGTTGGGGAATTGATTTCATGGGTCCATTTCCACCATCTTTTGGATTTGTGTACATATTAGTGGCAGTTGATTATGTCTCAAAATGGATTGAAGCAATGTCTTGTCGAAATAATGATAGTAAAACTGTCATTAAATTTTTAAGAGAAAACATTCTAAGTCGATTTGGAATCCCTCGAGCCATTATTAGTGATGGAGGTAGGCATTTTTGTAATAAGTCATTTGAGTCTTTAATGAAAAAATATGGAATTACACATAAAGTTGCTACCCCTTATCATCCTCAAACAAATGGTCAAGTTGAATTAGCAAATAGGGAGATAAAACAAATTTTAGAAAAAACAGTTAACCCAAACCGCAAAGATTGGTCTCTTCGATTGACTGATGCACTTTGGGCATACCGTACTGCATTTAAAACGTCATTAGGAATGTCACCCTATCGGCTAGTTTATGGTAAACCTTGTCACTTACCTGTTGAACTTGAACATAAATCATTTTGGGCTATTAAAGCTTTTAATTCAAATTTGGATGATGTTGGTAATGTGCGGAAATTACAATTGAATGAACTTGAGGAATTAAGAAATGATGCATATGAAAATTCAAGAATTATTAAGGCAAGAACAAAAATTTTTCATGATAAAAGAATTTTTCGAAAAACATTTGAAATTGGTCAAAGAGTGTTGCTTTATAATTCTCGTCTTCACTTGTTTCCAGGAAAGTTAAAGTCAAAGTGGAGTGGCCCATTTATTGTAAAAAATGTATATCCACATGGGGCTGTAGAAATTGAGAATCCAAAAAACAGTGTCACATTTAAAGTTAATGGTCAAAGAATAAAGCCCTATCTGGAATACCAACCACGTGATCCAAGCACCGAAATAAATTTGAGTGACCCAAAAAAATTTTGATTGAGTCTTTAATGAGTATTTTAACTTTTCACTGTTGTTTTACCATTTGAATTGTTTGACTGTCTTGAATGATACGCGTTGTGATGTTTCTTACTTAAGTGTGTTTAATAATTGTGTTTTCTTCATCATTATACATCATGAGTACCTCAATAAGGAATATTCTGTTTACACATCTTAAAAGACTTTTGCGAATAAAATTTCACTTGAGAAGATTGATACAAAGCTGTAAATCACATCCAATTTGGGAACGACAACCACCAGAATTAGTGGCCTACGTTGAGGATCAAGAAAGACAACTCAGAGCAATAGAACGTGGCATATATGAATTTCAATTGGAGCTTGAGGTTAACTCAATGAGAGGACGAATGTAAGTTCATTTTCCTTTGTACATATTGTGTTTCTTTTTTGTTCGCTTTCACGTTTGATTTGATTTTGCAGATTTGATTTTGGTGTGCTTTGATTTATTTTCCCGTATAAATGGCGGATAACGGTACTCCGTGACTTCTTAAGTCGGTATCCTCAGTTTCCCACAATAACTGAAATCTCAAAATCAAGCATGGAAGAAATACAACATAACTTGCATAAGCGTTTTCCTTCTCTCCCTCAGAATGCCCTTAGGAAAATTTACAAAGCTCGTTGTGAACGACTGCGTTTGTTAATGATCAATGGCATTCCTTCTGACATTCGTTGGTTAATTGAAGCAAAGGTCCGATTAGCTGGTGAGTTTTCTGATCCATTTGTTTCTTACATGCCTGGTTTTGGTAAGAGTACGTTTGCTAAAAAAAGGAGAGCTAATCGACTTGGCTCAAAATGTCATAATTGTGTACGACTTAGTTGCAGACGAGAAGTTTGTAAATCTTTAGGAATGGTTTCTGATAGTCGAGAGGACAAAATTAAATTCGTCAAAGATGGCATGAGTAAAGAATCGTTGGATGATATCTTACGATCTCTTGAGACGCATCGAAGCGGACATGTGCAATATGAGATACACAGGTTATGGAGACTATTCCAAAATGAAAGTGCACAATTTAGTCTTGGGAATCTGACTCAAAAAGACCCTGTTTGCCAGTTTATAAGAAAACTGGATGGGAAGCCTATCCTCGACCCATAGAGGGCGTTCAAGCCGTTACTGGACGTAAAACCAGAGGAAGATGTGAGCCACAATCACAACTACCAGTAAATATCCTTTTACTTTACTGCTCTTTTATCATTTGCATTATTGCATTTAATAGTTTGATTTTGTATTTAATCATTATTTGTTTTCTTTTACTTTTTCTTTTCACTGTTTGCTTTTCTTTTTACTGTTTGCTTTTGAATAATTGAGACATGAGCTTTACACGTCATCTGACAAATCCACCAACCCATTTACAGTTGTTTCTCATTATGTCTGTCACTCAGATCTTTAAATACGAGCTCTTTTTCCAAACCACTCACAACTTGTTTTTTAAGATTATTCTAATGGCAGCATCTTCGAGTAGACAATTAAAAAACATTTGTGTGCTCTCTGGATTTCGTTATGGAAAATACAAAGAGTTCGTTCAAGCAGCTGTAGATCTTGGTCGTGCCATAGCTGAGAGGAAACTGCACCTTGTATATGGAGGAGGTGACCGCGGGTTATCAAAACTTGTCTCAGAAGCTGTTTTTATTAGAGGAAACCAGGTACTAGGTATCATTCCACAAGCCTTAAAATCTCTAGGATGTAGATATGATGTACCAATTGGAGAAGAGTTAGTTGTCTCAAGTATGCAAGAGCGAATAACTGAGTTGTTAAATCATGCTGACGCTTTCATTTTCTTGCCAGGAGATCTTGCAACTTTAGAGGCATTGATTACATTTGCATCTTGGGCCCATTTAAACATCCATCAAAAACCCATCGGTTTACTAAATGTTAATAATTTTTTTGATGGGTTGCTCACATTCATTAACCATGCAATTAAGAATCATTTTATTCCAATCTCTGCGAAAAATCTTTTTGTTTGTGCTTCTACTGCTAATGAGTTACTTGATCTTTTACAAGCTTATAAACCAGAGCCAGATCCTAAGACCTTGGCCTTGGAATGGTTGACTAATGATGGTAACCCTAGCCCTAGTAAGAAGTACAAATTGGATTTAACTCTTCGGTTGTAACAATCTTCTTGGAGCTATGAGGTTGTGTCTTCTAAACTCTACTTCTTTCCTTTAAGCCATTGAGGACAATGTCTTGTTCAGGTTGGGGGGAGGGAATAGTTGACATATGTGGAATATAGCAAATCCTAGTAATGCTTTTGTCGAAGATGGCAGAATATGGGGTGTAGGGACTCTAGAAACGCATCTTCAGCGAGTTGTTCAGGTGTGATCTTTCCTATTTCTTCTTTTATTATTTATGTTTCCTTTATCTTTTTCATCTTTCTGCATGTATATAATGTTTAAATTTGTTTGGGGGGAAGGGATAATTGACGTAAATTGTAAATAGGTGTGTTTAATTTAAAAAAAAAACCAAAAACAATCAATAATTTTTTTGTTGTCTAGGATGGCTGTGTAAAGAGTCGCAACTTTTGAAACGCATCCTAATAGTCTTGTTGTATTATATTTTGATTTTAAAATTCATAATAAGTTGTTTTTGTTCCCTTTTCTTTGAATTACTCAAATTTGTGAACTCTCCTCCATTTGGTTATCAAATTATTTTGTTATTTACTCATTTAACAGGTATTATTAAATCATTCTTCACACACACACTATGACACATACTAGTGGGTTGTAAGTTAAAATTTTTGCAGCATTTAGTTCTTTTGATTTATTAGAAATAATATCTAAGGTGGTAGAAAGTGTATATTGCAAAAAAAAAATAAAAAAAAACAGCAACCAAAAAAAAAATTGAATGAGTGCAATTAAATCTAGAACCCGAGTAATTAAGTCCGTAGGGGTGTTTCAACACCTAGTGCCCTAAGGTCAACTGGTCTGGGAGTCACTGACCTAAAGCTCGCTACATGGGTTAAAAATGCAAAAAAAAAACAAAAAAAAAGGCTTGAATAATCTACTGCCTGAAGATAGAATTTCTAATGAGTTTTAGAATGAAAATGTTGTTTTCTTTTAATAAAACCCCATAAGTATTGTGTTAATTACTTGAGCACAAAAGAAGGTTTATGATATTCTGGATAATGAGTGGATGACCAAAAGTTTAAAAAAAAAATTGGAGAGTTTAATTATTTGGTAGTTTAGAGGATAGATGAACAACTATTAACTTGCATGTGAATTTTGTAAATCTTAAAATAATATAACGCTTTAATTGCTAGGGGCTAGCAATAAGCTAGTTGGGGGGTGTGATTAGTGTTAAAAATTGTATGTTTATTAAGGGATAAAAATGTTATTTTGTTTTATTAATGTAATTTATATTTGTAATTGTGTAACATATTGTGAATTTCTAATTATTTTTCTAAATATTTGATTTTGTGTATTTTTGTGTGTTTATTAGGTAAAAATAATAATTTCATGCAATTTGAGGCTCCGAACAAATGCATGGATGTCAAATTTGGATTCCGAAAGTCCGAGAAATTATGTCATTGTCGAGGAGGATGCAAGACTTTTGTTGTATTTTTTTTTTACGTTTTTACCACGGTAAATATGGTAATTGTAAAATTATAAGTTTTTATCATATTAGGTATGGTAATTGTTAGTGGAATGTGTTGGATGTGCTTGAGTGGATAAGTTAGGTTTATGTTTTATTAGTGGGATTATTAGTGGGACAAATGTAAGGTTAAGATGTAATTAGATTTTTTATTTGTGTGGTGTGGATTTACCATGTATTAGTATAAATAGAGGGGGGGTGAACACACCTCTCCACACCTTCTCTTCTCTTCTTTTCCCCCAAATTCTTCTTCTCATCTCTCCTTGTAATTTATTTTCAATCAATAAAATTAGTTTTATTTCAATTTTCAAATTCCATTTTTAATTATGTGTTTTTCAATTTTAGTAATTTCCTTTATAAAAAAAATGTTTAGCTAAATATTAATAGTTAGGGGAAGGTGAAACTCTTAGGAAATAAATATGATTTAATGAAATTCTATTTTTAATTTTATAAATTAAATTATTTTCTATTTAATTTTATACATATTTTATATTATGAGATTTTGATTTATTGTAGACAAACAAGGGAGTTTGGCACAATAAATTCTTTTTATCTAAATATAAGGTATGGTAAAATGGTATTTTGACTTATTGTAGACAAATTAAATTTTGGCACAATGAATACTTAATCCATCATAAAATTAAAGGGAAAATAATAATAATTTATATAATTAATCTTTTGGGTAATAAATCTAACAATTGGCTAAAAGAATTTATTAAGTTTTATTTACTTCTAAGAGTGGATCCATAACCCTAACTAGTTCAATTCCATAGTTTCATTTAAATTAAGTTGTTTATATTCAAGTTTTATTTTCAATTTTTAGATAAAATAAAATAAACAAATTAAATCTTTTCTCTGTGGATCGACCTCGGACTCACCGAGATATATTATAACTAGGCACTCTTATACTTGAGAGTAAATCAAACACTTTTAAGTCGTGTCAAGTTTTTGGCGCCGTTGCCGGGGAAATGTATTTATTTTGTTTTATTTTTTTCCTTTTATTTTTTTTACTTTTTTTTTGTAAATTTTCGTTTGCCCCCTTTTCCTTTTCTTAAATTCTCTTCTACCCCCACATCTTTCATAATTCTAATTTCACCCCAACAATTCTCGTTTCTTACTCATTATTCTCATAATTACGTTCAGACCCTAAAATATTTCTAAATCTTCATTTGCATCCCACATGGCTCAATTCTAAACTTCTAAATATTACGGTGTGGCCATAAAATTGTAAATAATTTCAATAAGAATCTCTAGACGAAATTCCTCAAAATAATTAAGACTTGGACTTACATCTTGGACATACTTTGGATATATTTGGACTTATTTTGGACTTAATTTGGACCAAACTAACTTTAACTACTAACTCTAATTACTAACTTTTAACTTACTAACTGCTAACTCCTATTTTTTTTTAGTTATTTAATTTTCTGCATTTATTTAATTTTTTTTTGCTTTATTTTTTTTATTGGTGGGTTCAACCACCATTTTTTTATTTTGTATTTATTTATTTATTTTTACTTTATTGGTGGGTTCAACCACCATTTTTTTTTCTTTTTCTTTCTTTCGCCTTTATTTTATATTTAATTTTATTGTTAATTGGTGGGTTCAACCACCAAAATTGTTATTTAATTTTAAGTTATTAATTTTTCTTTTGTACACTTATATTATTTACATATTTAATTTTTTATTTTTTTTATTTTGTAATTTTCATTTAGTTTTTGTGTTACTAATTTGTTTGTTATCTTTGTGATATAATTATTGTATGAGACGTTGGTCTCGATCTTCAAGTGGCAGGTTAATTCGTAGATCTCAATCACCACCACCAATCATGGACGAGATCCAAGACGAAAACAATTTAGGGCAACTTAATCCTCCAATTGATCAAGGAGACAACCAATCTCAACATGATCAACCGAGAACTTTGAGAGACTACATGAATCCAACCAGAACTGGAGCACCGTCGTGTATAGTATTTCCTCCAGAAGCATCTCGATTCAACTTTAAACCAGGTATTATCCAACTTTTACCAACATTTCATGGTTTAGAATCTGAGAATCCGTACTTGCATCTAAGAGATTTTGAGGAAGTTTGTAATACATACACGGACCAAAATTGTAGCATGAACATAATTAGATTAAAGCTTTTTCCTTTTTCATTAAAAGATAAAGCTAAAACTTGGCTACAAAACCTTAGATCTGGATCAATAAGAACTTGGAATAACATGCAAGAACAGTTTTTGAAAAAATTCTTTCCACCTCATAGAACAAATTCTTTTAAAAGGCAAATCACTTCTTTTACTCAAAAAAATGGAGAAACATTATACCAGTGTTGGGATAGGTTTAAAGAATTGCTTAACATATGTCCACACCATGGTTTTGAAACTTGGCGATTGGTCACTTATTTCTACGAGGGCTTAATACCACAAACTAGACAAGTTGTAGAAATGATGTGTAATGGTGAATTTAAAGATAAAAATCCTGAAGATGCACTAGATTACCTTGACCAATTAGCTGAAAATGCACAACATTGGGATACTGTTGGAACTTTTGAATTGACTAATAAACCACAACCATCTCCATCTAGTGGAGGAATCTACAACCTTAGGGAAGATCATGATTTACAAGCAAAATTTGCATCCCTAGTTAGGAAGGTTGAAGCTTTGGAAAATAAAAAAAGTGATCAAGTAAAATCTGTTCAAGAAATTGCATGTGATGTTTGTAGTTCTAATGATCATTTCACTCAAGATTGTCCCACTCTGCCTGCACTCAAAGAATGTTTGCATGATCAAGCTAATGTTATCAACACTTTTAATAAACCAAACCCATATTCACAGACTTATAATCCTGGTTGGAGAAATCATCCAAATTTCAGTTGGAGGAATAATAATAATGCACAATCTTCACAAGCACCACCTCCACAAAATTTTCAAAATACTCATCCTTATGTACCATATGTTCCACCACCATGGAAAAATTTGGAAGATACAATGCATTCATTCATTAGGAAGCAAGATACTATTAACAATCAAAATGCACAAACTTTTTCTGATTTGAAAGATACTCTTGCTAAAATTTCTTCTGCACTCACAATTCAAGAAAAAGGAAAATTTCCAGCTCAACCACAACCAAATCCTAAGATTCAAAATGCACCCATTGACCATGTTAAGTCAGTTATAACTCTTCGTAGTGGTAAGGTTATTGATCGGCCTATTCCTGAACCTTGTGAAAATGATAATTCAAAGGGTAAGGAAGAACTAGATAAACTTACACCTAGTGAAGAAATAACTACTGTTCCATCTGAACCACCATTTCCGCATGCATTGAATAAACCAAGGAAATCAAACCACTCTTCTGAAATTTATGAAATCTTTAAGCAAGTGAAAGTTAACATTCCTCTGTTAGATGCAATCAAGCAGGTACCTTCATATGCCAAATTTTTAAAGGACTTATGCACTGTTAAGAGGAAATTGAAGGTAAAAAAGAGTGCATTCATGGCTGAACAGGTAAGTACCATTCTGTCTACTAATAATAAGTTAAAATATAAAGATCCTGGTTGTCCTACTATTTCTTGTATTATTGGAGATCACAAAATTGAGCACGCTTTGTTAGACCTTGGTGCTAGTGTTAATTTGCTTCCACATTCAGTTTTTCTTCAACTTAATCTTGGTGAGTTAAAATCAACTTCAACTACACTTTTGCTTGCCGATAGATCAGTTAAAATACCGAAAGGAATAGTGGAAGATGTTTTAGTACAAGTTGATAAATTCATATACCCTGTGGATTTTATTGTTTTAGAAACTGAACCTGTTGTGAATAATTATAAACCAATTCCTGTAATTTTGGGTCGACCATTTTTAGCAACTGCTAATGCTTTGATTAATTGTAGGAATGGTTTAATGAATTTGTCATTTGGAAATATGACTCTAGAATTGAATGTTTTCAATATGTGTAGGCAACCTAATGAGGAAAATGAGAATGAAGATGAGATTGATGAACAAAAGGAATTGCTTGAATCTTGTATAGAGGAGAATATTCAAAAAGGGAGTTTTTCTGAACTTAGTGATATTTGCTTGGTTAATTCAATTGAATCAAATAAACAACTTGACCATGATACTTCTAATATAAATTTATTGTTTGATTCTTGTCAGACTTTGCAAACTGATGATGGGAAATCAAAATTTGAGGAGCTTGGAATTATTGAAAAGACTGAACAACAAGAAGCACCTAAATTGGAATTGAAACCTTTGCCTGAAGGATTGAAGTATGCTTATCTTGGAGAAGAACAAACTTATCCTGTTGTGATTTCTTCGACCTTATCAAGCGACCAAGAAGGTAAGTTACTATTTGTTCTTAAAAAGTATAAAAATGCAATTGGATGGACTTTAAATGACATTAAAGGTATTAATCCTTTAATTTGCACACATAGAATCAATTTGGAAGAAAATGCTAAAACATGTCAACAACCTCAAAGAAGATTAAACCCACACATGAAAGAAGTAGTAAAAACAGAAGTTCTTAAGTTACTTGATGCGGGAATTATCTACCCTATCTCTGATAGTAAGTGGGTAAGTCCTACACAAGTAGTGCCTAAAAAATCTGGAATCACTGTTGTTAAAAATGAAAAAGGTGAATTAATTCCAACACGAATTACATCTAGTTGGCGCATGTGCATTGATTATAGGAAATTAAATGAAGCCACTAGAAAAGATCATTTTCCTTTACCATTTCTTGACCAAATCTTAGAAAGAGTAGCTGGACATCCTTACTACTGCTTTTTAGATGGGTATTCAGGTTATTATCAAATTCCTATAGCACTTGAAGACCAAGAAAAAACCACATTTACATGTCCCTTTGGAACATTTGCATTTAAAAGAATGCCATTTGGACTTTGTAATGCTCCTGCAACATTTCAAAGATGCATGTTAAGTATTTTCACTGATATGATTGAACATTGTTTAGAGGTCTTTATGGATGATTTGACAGTGTTTGGGAATTCTTTTGATGATTGCCTTGATAATTTGGAAAACGTTTTAAAAAGATGTGTTGAAAAAGAACTCGTTTTAAATTGGGAAAAATGCCATTACATGGTTACTTCTGGAATTGTTTTGGGTCATGTTATATCTGTTAAAGGAATTGAAGTTGACAAAGCAAAAATTGAAGTCATATCTAAATTGCCACAACCAAAAACAGTTAGAGATGTGCGATCCTTTTTAGGGCATGCAGGATTTTATAGGAGGTTTATAAAAAACTTTAGTGTCATATCTAAACCACTTTGTAACCTCTTATTAAAAGATGCACCGTTTGAATGGACTGATGATTGCCAAAAATCTTTTGAGAAAATAATTTGCCTTTTGACATCTGCACCTATTATGCAATCTCCAGATTGGTCTTTACCTTTTGAATTAATGTGTGATGCAAGTGACTTTGCTATTGGTGCTGTTTTAGGACAAAAAAGGGATCGTAAGTCGTTTGTGATTCACTATGCGAGTAAGACTTTGGATAATACTCAAATGAATTATTCGACAACTGAAAAAGAATTACTTGCTGTGGTGTATGCATTAAACAAATTTCGCTCATATTTGCTTGGTTCTAAAACTGTTGTTTTTACTGATCACGCTGCTGTGAGATATTTGATGACTAAACAGGATGCCAAACCAAGACTAATTCGCTGGATTTTGTTACTTCAAGAATTTGACCTCACCATCAAAGATAAAAAGGGTGCCGAAAATGTCGTTGCTGATCATTTATCAAGACTCACATCTGAAATCTGCACTGATATAACACCCATCAATGATTCCTTTCCTGATGAATTTTTATTATCTGTTACTTCAATACCATGGTATGCTAACATTGTTAATTTCCTTGTTACAGGTAAAATGCCTTCGCAATGGAATACTCAGGAGAAGAAGAAATTTTTGGTTGAAGTAAAGAAATTTTATTGGGATGATCCTTACTTATTCAAATATTGCTCTGATCAGATTTTTCGACGATGCATTCCTGATAATGAGGTAAGTAGTGTCATTAATTTTTGTCATTCTGAAGCATGCGGTGGACACTTTTCTTCAAGAAAAACTACGGCTAAAATTTTACAAAGTGGATTTTATTGGCCTACCATATTTAAAGACACATATGAATTTTGCAAAACTTGTGAAAACTGTCAAAAATTGGGATCAATTACTAAAAGAAACATGATGCCCTTAAATCCCATACTTGAAATTGAAATATTTGACTGTTGGGGAATTGATTTCATGGGTCCATTTCCACCATCTTTTGGATTTGTGTACATATTAGTGGCAGTTGATTATGTCTCAAAATGGATTGAAGCAATGTCTTGTCGAAATAATGATAGTAAAACTGTCATTAAATTTTTAAGAGAAAACATTCTAAGTCGATTTGGAATCCCTCGAGCCATTATTAGTGATGGAGGTAGGCATTTTTGTAATAAGTCATTTGAGTCTTTAATGAAAAAATATGGAATTACACATAAAGTTGCTACCCCTTATCATCCTCAAACAAATGGTCAAGTTGAATTAGCAAATAGGGAGATAAAACAAATTTTAGAAAAAACAGTTAACCCAAACCGCAAAGATTGGTCTCTTCGATTGACTGATGCACTTTGGGCATACCGTACTGCATTTAAAACGTCATTAGGAATGTCACCCTATCGGCTAGTTTATGGTAAACCTTGTCACTTACCTGTTGAACTTGAACATAAATCATTTTGGGCTATTAAAGCTTTTAATTCAAATTTGGATGATGTTGGTAATGTGCGGAAATTACAATTGAATGAACTTGAGGAATTAAGGAATGATGCATATGAAAATTCAAGAATTATTAAGGCAAGAACAAAAATTTTTCATGATAAAAGAATTTTTCGAAAAACATTTGAAATTGGTCAAAGAGTGTTGCTTTATAATTCTCGTCTTCATTTGTTTCCAGGAAAGTTAAAGTCAAAGTGGAGTGGCCCATTTATTGTAAAAAATGTATATCCACATGGGGCTGTAGAAATTGAGAATCCAAAAAACAGTGTCACATTTAAAGTTAATGGTCAAAGAATAAAGCCCTATCTGGAATACCAACCACGTGATCCAAGCACCGAAATAAATTTGAGTGACCCACAAAATCTTGATTGAGTTTTTAATGAGTATTTTAACTTTTCACTGTTGTTTTACCGTTTGAATTGTTTGACTGTCTTGAATGATACGCGTTGTGATGTTTCTTACTTAAGTGTGTTTAATAATTGTGTTTTCTTCATCATTATACATCATGAGTACCTCAATAAGGAATATTCTGTTTACACATCTTAAAAGACTTTTGCGAATAAAATTTCACTTGAGAAGATTGATACAAAGCTGTAAATCACATCCAATTTGGGAACGACAACCACCAGAATTAGTGGCCTACGTTGAGGATCAAGAAAGACAACTCAGAGCAATAGAACGTGGCATATATGAATGTCAATTGGAGCTTGAGGTTAACTCAATGAGAGGACGAATGTAAGTTCATTTTCCTTTGTACATATTGTGTTTCTTTTTTGTTCGCTTTCACGTTTGATTTGATTTTGCAGATTTGATTTTGGTGTGCTTTGATTTATTTTCCCGTATAAATGGCGGATAACGGTACTCCGTGACTTCTTAAGTCGGTATCCTCAGTTTCCCACAATAACTGAAATCTCAAAATCAAGCATGGAAGAAATACAACATAACTTGCATAAGCGTTTTCCTTCTCTCCCTCAGAATGCCCTTAGGAAAATTTACAAAGCTCGTTGTGAACGACTGCGTTTGTTAATGATCAATGACATTCCTTCTTACATTCGTTGGTTAATTGAAGCAAAGGTCCGATTAGCTGGTGAGTTTTCTGATCCATTTGTTTCTTACATGTTAGTGGCCTACGTTGAGGATCAAGAAAGACAACTCAGAGCAATAGAACGTGGCATATATGAATGTCAATTGGAACTTGAGGTTAACTCAATGAGAGGACGAATGTAAGTTCATTTTCCTTTGTACATATTGTGTTTCTTTTTTATTCGCTTTCACGTTTGATTTGATTTTGCAGATTTGATTTTGGTGTGCTTTGATTTATTTTCCCGTATAAATGGCGGATAACGGTACTCCGTGACTTCTTAAGTCGGTATCCTCAGTTTCCCACAATAACTGAAATCTCAAAATCAAGCATGGAAGAAATACAACATAACTTGCATAAGCGTTTTCCTTCTCTCCCTCAGAATGCCCTTAGGAAAATTTACAAAGCTCGTTGTGAACGACTGCGTTTGTTAATGATCAATGGCATTCCTTCTGACATTCGTTGGTTAATTGAAGCAAAGGTCCGATTAGCTGGTGAGTTTTCTGATCCATTTGTTTCTTACATGCCTGGTTTTGGTAAGAGTACGTTTGCTAAAAAAAGGAGAGCTAATCGACTTGGCTCAAAATGTCATAATTGTGTACGACTTAGTTGCAGACGAGAAGTTTGTAAATCTTTAGGAATGGTTTCTGATAGTCGAGAGGACAAAATTAAATTCGTCAAAGATGGCATGAGTAAAGAATCGTTGGATGATATCTTACGATCTCTTGAGACGCATCGAAGCGGACATGTGCAATATGAGATACACAGGTTATGGAGACTATTCCAAAATGAAAGTGCACAATTTAGTCTTGGGAATCTGACTCAAAAAGACCCTGTTTGCCAGTTTATAAGAAAACTGGATGGGAAGCCTATCCTCGACCCATAGAGGGCGTTCAAGCCGTTACTGGACGTAAAACCAGAGGAAGATGTGAGCCACAATCACAACTACCAGTAAATATCCTTTTACTTTACTGCTCTTTTATCATTTGCATTATTGCATTTAATAGTTTGATTTTGTATTTAATCATTATTTGTTTTCTTTTACTTTTTCTTTTCACTGTTTGCTTTTCTTTTTACTTTTTGCTTTTGAATAATTGAGACATGAGCTTTACGCGTCATCTGACAAATCCACCAACCCATTTACAGCTGTTTCTCATTCTGTCTGTCACTCAGATCTTTAAATACGAGCTCTTTTTCCAAACCACTCACAACTTATTTTTTAAGATTATTCTAATGGCAGCATCTTCGAGTAGACAATTAAAAAACATTTGTGTGCTCTCTGGATTTCGTTATGGAAAATACAAAGAGTTCGTTCAAGCAGCTGTAGATCTTGGTCGTGCCATAGCTGAGAGGAAACTGCACCTTGTATATGGAGGAGGTGACCGCGGGTTATCAAAACTTGTCTCAGAAGCTGTTTTTATTAGAGGAAACCAGGTACTAGGTATCATTCCACAAGCCTTAAAACCTCTAGGATGTAGATCTGATGTACCAATTGGAGAAGAGTTAGTTGTCTCAAGTATGCAAGAGCGAATAACTGAGTTGTTAAATCATGCTGACGCTTTCATTTTCTTGCCAGGAGATCTTGCAACTTTAGAGGCATTGATTACATTTGCATCTTGGGCCCATTTAAACATCCATCAAAAACCCATCGGTTTACTAAATGTTAATAATTTTTTTGATGGGTTGCTCACATTCATTAACCATGCAATTAAGAATCATTTTATTCCAATCTCTGCGAAAAATCTTTTTGTTTGTGCTTCTACTGCTAATGAGTTACTTGATCTTTTACAAGCTTACAAACCAGAGCCAGATCCTGAGACCTTGGCCTTGGAATGGTTGACTAATGATGGTAACCCTAGCCCTAGTAAGAAGTACAAATTGGATTTAACTCTTCGGTTGTAACAATCTTCTTGGAGCTATGAGGTTGTGTCTTCTAAACTCTACTTCTTTCTTTTAAGCCATTGAGGACAATGTCTTGTTCAGGTTGGGGGGAGGGAATAGTTGACATATGTGGAATATAGCAAATCCTAGTAATGCTTTTGTCGAAGATGGCAGAATATGGGGTGTAGGGACTCTAGAAACGCATCTTCAGCGAGTTGTTCAGGTGTGATCTTTCCTATTTCTTCTTTTATTATTTATGTTTCCTTTATCTTTTTCATCTTTCTGCATGTATATAATGTTTAAATTTGTTTGGGGGGAAGGGATAATTGACGTAAATTGTAAATAGGTGTGTTTAATTTAAAAAAAAAACCAAAAACAATCAATAATTTTTTTTTTGTCTAGGATGGCTGTGTAAAGAGTCGTAACTTTTGAAACGCATCCTAATAGTCTTGTTGTATTATATTTTGATTTTAAAATTCATAATAAGTTGTTTTTGTTCCCTTTTCTTTGAATTACTCAAATTTGTGAACTCTCCTCCATTTGGTTATCAAATTATTTTGTTATTTACTCATTTAACAGGTATTATTAAATCATTCTTCACACACACACTATGACACATACTAGTGGGTTGTAAGTTAAAATTTTTGCAGCATTTAGTTCTTTTGATTTATTAGAAATAATATCTAAGGTGGTAGAAAGTGTATATTGCAAAAAAAAAATTAAAAAAAAACAGCAACCAAAAAAAAAATTGAATGAGTGCAATTAAATCTAGAACCCGAGTAATTAAGTCCGTAGGGGTGTTTCAACACCTAGTGCCCTAAGGTCAACTGGTCTGGGAGTCACTGACCTAAAGCTCGCTATATGGGTTAAAAATGCAAAAAAAAAACAAAAAAAGGCTTGAATAATCTACTGCCTGAAGATAGAATTTCTAATGAGTTTTAGAATGAAAATGTTGTTTTCTTTTAATAAAATCCCATAAGTATTGTGTTAATTACTTGAGCACAAAAAGAAGGTTTATGATATTCTGGATAATGAGTGGATGACCAAAAGTTTTAAAAAAAATTGGAGAGTTTAATTATTTGGTAGTTTAGAGGATAGATGAACAACTATTAACTTGCATGTGAATTTTGTAAATCTTAAAATAATATAACGCTTTAATTGCTAGGGGCTAGCAATAAGCTAGTTGGGGGGTGTGATTAGTGTTAAAAATTGTATGTTTATTAAGGGATAAAAATGTTATTTTGTTTTATTAATGTAATTTATATTTGTAATTGTGTAACATATTGTGAATTTCTAATTATTTTTCTAAATATTTGATTTTGTGTATTTTTGTGTGTTTATTAGGTAAAAATAATAATTTCATGCAATTTGAGGCTCCGAACAAATGCATGGATGTCAAATTTGGATTCCGAAAGTCCGAGAAATTATGTCATTGTCGAGGAGGATGCAAGACTTTTGTTGTATTTTTTTTACGTTTTTACCACGGTAAATATGGTAATTGTAAAATTATAAGTTTTTATCATATTAGGTATGGTAATTGTTAGTGGAATGTGTTGGATGTGCTTGAGTGGATAAGTTAGGTTTATGTTTTATTAGTGGGATTATTAGTGGGACAAATGTAAGGTTAAGATGTAATTAAATTTTTTATTTGTGTGGTGTGGATTTACCATGTATTAGTATAAATAGAGGGGAGGTTGAACACACCTCTCCACACCTTCTCTTCTCTTCTTTTCCCCCAAATTCTTCTTCTCATCTCTCCTTGTAATTTATTTTCAATCAATAAAATTAGTTTTATTTCAATTTTCAAATTCCATTTTTAATTATGTGTTTTTCAATTTTAGTAATTTCCTTTATAAAAAAAATGTTTAGCTAAATATTAATAGTTAGGGGAAGGTGAAACTCTTAGGAAATAAATATGATTTAATGAAATTCTATTTTTAATTTTATAAATTAAATTATTTTCTATTTAATTTTATACATATTTTATATTATGAGATTTTGATTTATTGTAGACAAACAAGGGAGTTTGGCACAATAAATTCTTTTTATCTAAATATAAGGTATGGTAAAATGGTATTTTGACTTATTGTAGACAAATTAAATTTTGGCACAATGAATACTTAATCCATCATAAAATTAAAGGAAAAAAAATAATAATTTATATAATTAATCTTTTAGGTAATAAATCTAACAATTGGCTAAAAGAATTTATTAAGTTTTATTTACTTCTAAGAGTGGATCCATAACCCTAACTAGTTCAATTCCATATTTTCATTTAAATTAAAGGGTTTATATTCAAGTTTTATTTTTAATTTTTAGATAAAATAAAATAAACAAATTAAATCTTTTCTCTGTGGATCGACCTCGGACTCACCGAGATATATTATAACTAGGCACTCTTATACTTGAGAGTAAATCAAACACTTTTAAGTCGTGTCAATATGTTAGGGTAATTCTAGACTATTATTCATTGGATGTAACCAAAAAGATTGAAATTATCTAAAAACTGATTTTGCATGTGCTATTGACAATTTTGTTAGGAATCTAAAGGGGTAATTGGTATTATTGCTTTGTTGGAAAATTATCAATTAGAAAGAAGTGCAGAGATTTCCTATTTTATAACCACTTTAGTTACTTATTTTATTTGTTAAAAATAATTAATATTCACAATAAAAAAAGTCCATTTAAAGAAAATAAATTAGACATAAAGATAAAACACTGCAAAATACAATACAACTACAGAAAATTGTTTTCATCAAAAGATTTTACCACTCTCTTTCGTTATCTTCAAATTTTCAGACAAACAACTAAGAATTGTTTTTTTTAAATTATTTTAAAATTAAACTATCAAACGTATTTTAAATTCACCTAAAACTAATCATTTCTATATTATTAAACAAATACAAAAGCACCAATTTCAAAACAATACCAAATGCACCATAAATATTTTTATTTATTGTCAATATGCACTCAGAACTATTTTTTACATTGACTTTTCTATTTGGAATGCCAAAAAAAAATGCAAATGATGAAATATGTAATACATCATTTATTAAATAGTTAAACATTTCACACTTTTTAAGATTTCTTATATTACCACATCGTCTAACTATTCACCTCACAAGTGTTGAGTCATTGAAACAAATTCCTTTTTTTCTCTTTTCCGTATTTTTTGTGGTGTTAGAAACAGATTCTTAAAATATTTGAGTGTAAGTATTCTCATTCACCAAAAAGTTACTTAGGGATCTATTCAAATATAAACAAGTATATTATGAACTAATTGAAATATATTCAAAATTAAGGGATCTAAAGAGAATTACCATTTTTAATATAATTGTGTGAAGATGATTGAATGTAGGGATAGCAATGGGCACCGCTTGAAGCGAGTTTGCCATTACCAAATCATCTAAATCTGCACAAAATTTAAATTATCAAACAGGTTGCGGGTTTTAATTTTTTTTTAGAAAATCCACTAATTGCGGGTTTTGACAATTACTAAACTCGCAATGGTACCTAACGGGTACCATATATAAATTTCACTTAACATATTCAATTATAAATTTAACCAATGTAAATGAAAAATTAAGATTTCAATATCAATCCAACAAAAATTCTCAAATTTAAATATAAAATACACAAATTTATATATGGTACCTAACGGGTACCATATATAAATTTCACTTAACATATTCAATTATAAATTTAACCAATGTAAATGAAAAATTAAGATTTCAATATCAATCCAACAAAAATTCTCAAATTTAAATATAAAATACACAAATTCATAAATAAAAGCCTCAAATTTCAATATATAAATTTATAATAATAATCTAAAATTCACTTAACATATTCAATTATAAATTTAACCAATGTAAATGGAAAATTAAAATTTCAACATCAATCCAACAAAAGTTCTCAAATTTAAATAAAAAATACAGAAATTCATAAAAAAAGCCACAAATGAGTATCTAAAAATAAACAATTATCAATTCATAATATCATTCAACACAAGCTCCAAAAGAAGATCTTCATTTTATTCACCACCATTAACACCCATCCAAAACAATTCCTATAATAATAATTAAGATTAATATTTTATAAAGAATAATACTTTTTAAATACTAATCCGAAGAACAAAATTATAATAATAAAATAATCCATGCATCAAGTTAAAGTTTGTAAGGACTTAGGCATGTTGCAACTTGCGCACACTTTTGTATTTTATATTATATACTTTATATTTTTTTAGATTTAAATATTTTTCAATTAAAATTAAATTAAAAATAGTTTAAAAAAGTTGTGTGTTTGCGGATAGCAATGCAGGTATTCGCTAGATATTTGGTTAATATCAAACCCACCTGTAACCTAGTGCAAGTTTTGATTTACAATACCAAACCCGCCTACAACCCACAAAATTACTCACAGCGAATAGGTTTTAGTGGGTGGGTTTGGTCATTTTCAGGTACCATTGATATCCTTAATTGTATGCTTCGTACGTTGCTTTTACTGACAGTAGACACATGTGAGATAAGAATTGGCCATAGATATGATAAATTTGGTTATTGGATCATGAGACATTGCCACCATTGGTGGTTTTGTATTTTAACATAATGATACGGTTATTTATTTAAGAGCCGACAATTGTTGACTCACATGCAAATTGGTTCCTAACTTCCTTCCTTTCTTCCTGAAAAATGAAAATTATATATATATATATATATGGTCCCTCAATGATCTTATAATTTAAAGCATCAATAATATAAAAAATATGTATAGTTAGATCCAAGCAATAGTACGTATTATCTTTATTAAAATAAAATTTTAATTATTTTTAAAATAATAACCAATTAACAAACAAATTAAAAGGTGGTTTTAAATTTAAAAATAAAAATTACAAGAGCTCAAGTTCTTTTATTTCAAATTGAAATCTTGACAAGTTCTTTTATTTCAAATTGAATTCTTGACACATTAAGTAAGTTTCATTGCATGATGCACATGTGTGTGCATTTTCTTTTGGATAAAGATGCTATATTCTTCTATAATTGAAATATAAAGTGGTTTATGAAAGTTAGAGGCTACAATAGTCAAGTGTCATTCTTTCACAGTACTAAGATACTTGTTTCAAGGTTTGCTTAACAAGAGATCTGTTCTACCAATCGAAGAGGCGCAACAGGTATGATTCTGGTGAACAAAAATATTTTGTGCCAATATCATTGCCATAGAACATTAGTATTTTCTTTCTCAGTTGTTGAAGTTTAAGTAATTTAATTGTGTATTACTTTGAATGCATTGTTAAATATTGATTGGATGTAATTAGTTAATTTTCTTTATTAATAATATTTATATTGACAATTATCTGACTATTGTATTTTCTAAATGATAAGGGATTTTAAAATTAATGAAATGTTTCTAATAAAAAATGATATACATAAGTCAATTAAATAAATTAAAACTTTTTAATTAATTAATTATTTTTTATTATTATATTAAATTATATTAAATGAATGGTTAAGATTAAAACACTTAAATTTAGGATTTCACAACAATCCCTCCCTCAATACTGTAGAAATACATACAGTATCAGAGAAATCCAATATATATAATATAAGGATCTGGTCTAGTGCGCACTATGTGATGGTGTATGTGGCAAGTTCTCATTGGGGTTGTTAGGCCTAGTAGAAGGAATTGAATTTTGAGCTCACCACACATACCATCACGCACCATAAAGTTTATAGCGAGCACTAGATTAAGGTCCATATAATATATTCCTTAAATAATAGGGGGCTACCTATATCTTAATAAAGAAATTGAATTTTGAGTTGTATTACGATAGAAATAATTTATGCAAGTCCCAGTAAATTTTTTTTATTATAAATATAAGTGAATTCCTTATATTAAAAGAAAATATTGTATGGTACTAAAATTAATATTTTAACTTAAAGTCCTAGTAAACGAGAGTTTCCTTCCAAAACTTGATGAATAAAAATGAAATTTATCCATCCATATAAATCTTAAATTTTGCAAGCATGGGTATTCAAATTTATTTGTCTTTTTTTTTAATTGGTACAATTTGCAGATATTTTATTAATTTTAGATTTCCTAGGAATTTATATATATATCTTTATAAACAACCCAAACTCCACTGAAGATAAGTCATAAATCCACTCTCATTAAGGTTTCATTTGAGATTAAGGTTGAAATGCTATAGATGACTTGTTTAATAAGTTTTGATAAAAGTAATATTTGATAAATTTTTAAAAAACATATTTCATAAGTTTCTCCATTTTGACACCAGCTTTTGAAAACAAGTAGGAGGTTGCTTTTTATAAGTAGCTTACTAAAAAAACAAGTAGGAGGTTATTTTTTATAAGTAGTTTATTAAATAAGCCACCTAACCTTTTTAAAGTTTCTATTATAATTTTAATATTTTTAGTTTAAAAAAATTACATTTTATTTCTTCATAAATCCTAATATAAATATAATGCAATTTAAAGTTTGTCTACTTTGATCACTATATAATAAAACAATACTTTCATAATAAAATTTATTAAATAAAAGGACTCTATATTTTAAACTCACACTAATAGCAACAACATAGTTTACCAAATATCTAACTACTTTTTCAATAAACAAGTTATTTTATCCATGCAGCAGAAGCAACTTATTTCGTCAATTGCCGCAATCCCAAACTCACGCAAACAACATTGGAGGAAAAATTAATTCTTATTCTATATTTAGGATATAGAGTTTGTGGTCCATGTAAGCTCAAATTAGCACCAATAACATCAAGGCAAACCCATTTTTCTCTTTAATATATTTATTTATTTCAAAAGGTGAGATATGCTGCATATGCATTGTGAATAGCCTGGGTAGCAAAAAGGCTTGGCAATGGGCCGAGTCAGGCTCGGCAATGGGCCGAGTCAGGCTCAAGCTTGGCCAACCCTAGAATGACCCTATGATTAAAACAAAGGACCCTATCCCTTATAAGTCTGATCCTTCCAGCTAAGGGTTGCGGGCTTAGTCAAACCTTGTTAGGTCCCGAGCCAACCATAAATTTTTTACATTTTAAAAAAAAGTTTTAGGTAATGTTCTATAATAATACTTCAATTCTTCTTTCTTTATTAATAATATTATATTATTATTGTTCCATTTCATGTTGAATTTGGTTGTAAGGAATTTAATAAATTGTTGTTCATTCAACTTTAACAACAATACAACATTAACAATTTAACTAATTTAACAAGTAAATAAATCAAATACAAAATACTAAAATAGTACGAAATAGAGGTGAATGTTAATGGATGAGTAGTAACCATGTATGTGGTGTGTGTGTTTTAAATTTTAAGTATTACATTTTTAATCTTAAAAATTAATTTAAGGTTCAAGAGTCGAGTTAGGACTTTTTGGTAAATCTTGACCCTGACTCAATTGTAATCAGGCATAATTTCTTAAGCACTTGTCCCATCCTTGACCCTTTAAATTTGGGCCAAAGTCCTAATCTTTTGGATTGGGTCAATCGAGCTAAGGGTCAGTTGAAGCCTTTTCACCATCCCTAGTGGTAATTGTAACCCAAGCATTAAAACTTAGTAAATACAAAAAATCATAAAAAGCCAAAATATTTATTCATTACTATGGAATAATTATAATTTACATGGATATTTATCAAAGCAATATTTTATCTCCTCATAAGCAACATTTAACCTTCTTATAACTCCTATTATCTCCTTATTTTGAGAATTGTCAGTCTTATAATTATGATGTACTATTTACCACTTTGTCGTTATATTACTATAAATGGAGGACTTTACTCCTTATTTAGATATACTTAAGATTGAATAAAATTTCACTCTAAATATCCTGTCTCTTATTTGCTCTCCCTTTCTCTTGCTATAATGTTGTGCAACTAATTGATAAATAACTTAATATGTTATCAACACAAGTCTCTAGCCACAAGAGGTTGATTTTTGTCCACTTTAAAATATGGTAATGTCTCTCTTTTGACCTTACTCTTAAAAGAATGAGTTGAATTATCTTGATTTTATCTAAAATTATATTTACATTTTTAATGCATTTTGATAATTTAGAATAACACATCAATGAATTCACACTTTAATCATCATTATTTATAAAGTCATTGTTTGACATTTCTTATTCTAATATTCAGTTGTTATTATGTATTTTTATTCTTGGAATTAAAAAAATTCATTCTAAAGTGTGATTATTATAATATACAATGAAAGAAAATTAATAATGTATCCTTCAAGGATTGCATAATGAAGAATTTCTTTCAAAATACATTTATGAAGAACTATTCCAAAATTATAATGTTATTCACGGACATCGTGTTCATGAAAGATTCACTATATACATATATATTTTACATTTCCCTTAAGGATTATACAAATATTTTGAGTTCGTGTATATATCATGTAAGACTCTTTCTCCATATCTCCCAGAAAGAGTTACAAAATGAATGTATAAATAGGTCATAATTGTTTCTTTGAAATAATTTGAAGGAAAAATATGACAATCAAAAGTGTTTGAGTGAATGTAGTCATAAAAAAAAAATTATTCATTTCTAGTTTGAACAGTTTCTTGACTTGTTGGCTTTTTGCTTTATTTTCAATCTTTTAGTTGCATGCTTAATTTATATTAGATAATTTTTAAGAACAATTTGATATAATAAAAATATAGGAATGAGTTGTAAGTAGTATATATATATGCACTTGGCCCCTTTAGTTTATCTGTTTGTTTTTATGGAATTCTTAATGAATTATTCTTTTATGATTATTTTGAATTACTAAAAACTAATTACTGTTCAAGTGTTTGGATCATGAATAGTCCTAAAAATTTTGCGAAAGAAATCAATCTCTGAAGGATTTAATGATCATCTCCCTAAAGGAGAAAAAAATTAATGCATAAGTTTGATGATAATTTCAAATGCTCGATTGATTCTCTCATTTGAAATTATGTGGAGAGATAAAAGAAAACATATTAGAGGACACATGATTTTATAACACAAATATGCTCTTGGATTAGCAAAATCAAGAGTGCCAATATAAATTGATGTTATTTTTTCTTTTATTAAAAGAAAAAATATAAGTTTTTAATTAAAAGAAAATCATGGCTAATTCAATTCCTTAATGGATTCCTGTTCTAGTGGGAATAGTGATGGATATAATTATTATCAAATGACTTTTCAAAGTTCTAATGGCTATAAGTCTTATAATAAAGAATCAACATGTCAATATTATACCATTAGGGTGTATGAAATTGAATTAATGTTGGTGATGGACCAGAAGTCCAAAATCTAAAATCTTCACTAATTTAGCTTAGTAACTTTGCCATGCAAGCTTAATAATTTTCCTAAAAGTTTGCCTATGATTAGGGAGAGAAAAGTGATATACATTTGATGAATAATATAAATGGTATGCATCACCTTTATCCTATTTTGATCTTTATATGAATTAATTTGTTTGAGATTGAAGTTCAACAAAATTATTGTACAATGCGTATTGTTGATCAGTTATTAGATAAACTATAAAACAAATACCCTAATATGGGCTAATGTCCTTGAAAGATGGAATGATGATACAAAATAAATATACAATCGTATGAAGCATGCGTGTAATAGATCAAATCATACAAGTAATTTAAATTTAGAGAATATTTGAAAATGATTTGGCACTCCTAAAGAGATCGTGTTTGTATAAATAACAAACACATTTGATCTATAATTAAATTATTAAATATATTGCCCTTGCAAACACATATACATTAGAAGTTTCGAAATATCTCAATTAGGCATATATATTAAAAATGAGAAATATTTAATTAATGTTGGTAATTGGTGCAAGAGAGAAAATTGAAACGAACATAAGTCTTTTGTCAAAAAAAAATTCAATTGTTTTAATAAATTTTCAAGATTCTGAATCACAAAATCTGAAGACCATCAAATTATATGATTGGCCTAAATTATAAAATATTTGAACCTATAATTCATATGCTAGAGGTTGTAAGATTGATTAATAAAATTTAAGAATTTTGGACTTGTAGTCCATATGCCTGAACTCGTAAAATTTATTAATAAAATATGCATTTGAACTATATCATGTCAAAATTAAATTAAAGATCTATGTACTTATCCTTGAAGGATAAAATGTTTGAAACATGTATTTGAAGTATTAAGTAAAAAAGCTTGCACCTTATATATTCTTGATAAACCATGATCATAGTTGTTTACGTTACAACAATCTAGGCTTATAAAGTATAACCACTTAAGTCAAAATTTATTTTAAGTTAGATATGTCATTATCTACTTTGTTATGTGAATTTATTAAAAAAGATAAAAATTGAAGAGAAAATGATTGATATACCCCCAACGTTTAGTAAAATGGACACAAATCACCTCAACGTTTTAAAAAAGACATTTAAACCCCTATTTGTTAATCAAATCCGTTTCTTTTAACATAAGTTATATTTTCAATATATAATTATCATTATCTCCCTCTAAAATACAAGCGACCTAGACATGTCATCGAAAAATAATTGTTGATTACTGAATTCATCGATGGATTACTAATAAAATTACAAACATACCATTATTCATAAGTGCTAGAGTTTTTACTTAAAGATGCAATTTAATTTCCCATTTTGACCGATTTAATTATTGATTGTTAATTAAATTACAAGAATACCTGTATTTATAATGGTTCAAATCACTCAATTTTGTCCCAAGGCTGATTAACATCCCATTTAGCCTAATTTTCTCATAAAACCCAATAAATTTGTTCCATTATTCAAGAATAATCCATAATTCATTATCTTATGCATTGTTTGTACCTAAAAATTTAACCGAACTTCATTTCATTTCATTCTATAAAGATTATTGATGCCATATCAATAGCACAATTCTTCATTGACATGTCAACCATTTAAACTTTCATGATACAAATAAAAATAGAAGAAAATAAAAAACTAGTTACATCAAGAATCATTATATCTTAATAGTACTAATTAGCATATCCAATTGACATGAAACACCACCATTTCAATAAACATAACAAAAAAATCCTTATATTATAAAATTGTATCAAATTGGTATCGGTAAACTTTACAACGATAGCCATAATATTACAAAAAAGACCATAATCTTTTCGATTTTGCAGCGGTTCAAGTTGTCTTGTGATGGTTTCACTCTTGCAGCAGTGCCGAGGATGCACAAACAGTGGCAACAACAACGTGCTATGGTTTGACCTGACGGTTTGATTTTTCAGCGGTGGTCTCGATTTGACTTGGCGGTGGTTTCATTCTTGTAGCCACGTTGATGATGCACGCGCAGCAGCACCATTAGCGCTCGGCGTCTTAGGCGTTGGGAAACAGAGTGTGTTAACTATTAAGGGTTGGTGATTTTTGGTAGGGAAGAGGTTTTTGATTCGTTTTGGGTTTGTGATATTTCAAGAGGGGAAGAGGGCTTTTAGGTGAATTCATCTGTTATCAGTGTGCAATTACAAAATTAACCTTGCAATGATTTAAAGAAAGAGATTTTGTTAACAAATGGTAGTGTAAATGTCTTTTTTTAATATTGGGAGAGTTTTGTGTCTCTTTTTTGTAAATGTTTAGGGTGTATCGGTCTTTTTTCTAAAATTAAATTTGCAATGTTTTAAAATATATTGATGATTTCATCGTGAAATTACTCCTAAAGAGCTTATGAATTTATTTATTTTAAGAATAAAATTCAAGACGAAAAATCTTGAAATGAAAGGATTTATTTTGATTTATGGATTGTAATTTATCAAGTGGAATATTGACATTATAAAAATATCATAAGTATTTCATATTCAAATATTGTTCTACTTTAAAATATGTTGTATATGTCTTGGTCCTGAAGAGTCTTGGTCCTAAAGAGTCTTATTTTATTCCAACTTCTATCTACAAAGACAATAAAGAACTGCGTAAATACAAATTAAAATATGTTCAGTATAAACTTGAAAATATCAAAACAATGTGATGAGCATATCACACTCTTTTTTCATATGCATACTAAAACTTAATTTTATTCAAAATAATCAAAAAAATTACGAAGATATATGCATACTAAAGAACGATCGTGTCTCCAATTTATTTATGATGTGTTTATTTTTTAGAGTAGGAGTGTGGAGTGTGGAGTGTGGATTCATCCCACTCCAGTGTTTACTTACTATTTTTAAGGAGGAAGTGAGATTTCCACTCCGTGGGTCCCACCTAATTTTAGAGTGGGGAGTGGGATTTCCACTCCCATGGGGGGAGGTGGGAGTGGGAATCCACTCCCCCCTTTTCCCTTTTTACCCTCATAATTAAAATAAATAAATAATATTTAATAAAATAAATAATAT
>MKYO02026618.1:0-21766 GCA_002013955.2 Citrus medica | reverse complement strand
TAAGAAAATATTAATTTTGTACTATATTATCAATGATAATGTTTCATTTGTGTTGCTATTATTAACAATTTTTATTCACATAATTTAAATTAAAATTAATTAAAAAATTATGATTTACATAATTAAGAATGTTAATAATTATTATTAATTTACAAATATAATAAAATATTTATTTTATTTTTTAAATATATTTTTTATTAATTTTTTAATTACAAATTATAATTCTTTCAATAAGGGTAAAATTATAATTTAAAATTATTTACTCCCAATCTAAGACAATATAAACACATAAATTGAATCTTGATTTTAATTATATTCTCTCATTCTAATGTAAGTAAACAACCTACTCTCACTCCCACTCCACACTCTCAATCCTAAAATTCATACTCCAATCTAAAATATAAACGCTAACTTAACGTATTCAAGCTTTTGGAGTGTCACTGACTCTCTTATTCTGGGCTGAACGAATAATGCCATAGGACGCGTATCAAGCATGTTCCGGACTCTTTTATTCAGGGCTATTGTAGGGTTTTATTCGTTGAGAAAGAAATGAAGATCTGTTTTTGGATTGGGTTCGCCAGCCCGGTTCTGGGCCCAAACCTGGTTCGGGCTCACTTCAGACGAAAATTCAATTTTTCTGGAAAGGAGATTTAAAAAGGAAAAATTATTATTTAATGGAAAACGGTGAAAAATAGAAGTTAGTTGGCGTCTCTCTTATTAATTATTATCCCATCATATCACATGAACATCCAACCTAAGCGCAACATGCATGCACATAATTGGAGTCTTATTCGTTAAAAATCCTTGAAGATAATTGGCCCACGTGTACGTCCCGTATTGGTCAACTCCCATTTGTGCCCCAGCACTACATTGAGTAAGAATCACAGCTCTTCAAAATATTATGATAATGTTTAATCATTGATGAACAGAGAGATTCAAAGAAGTAGTGTGTAAGTAAGTGACCATAGTCTTTTGCCCACCTTTGACTTTCATCTCATTTGTTTATCACAAGTCACAAGCAAAGCTTCCAAAACAAGTTAAAAAACACACAACCAAAACAAAACTCTGCACATTACTTCTGTTAAAATTATTTTTTTTCAAAATTGTAATAATTTCATCATTAAATTTTTTTATTTATATTTATATATTTTTTAAATGTATTTATTAGTTCCAACTTTAACATTTAATTTGTTAGGATCCATCTTTTAGAAGTCATTCTCTAGTATTAGTTAAAATACTAATTGTGAGTTGTTGCTTAGTTATGTGTCTTGAAAATATCTTTGAAAACAACAATAAATAGTCCGGTAGTGATTTTTTTTTTAATATCATTAGAGATAAAATCTCATATTTTATTTATTTTCTTACTTTTTTTCTTTAAAAATTTGAGATATATGCAATGATATATTGCAATCAATTTTTAACTTTAGCGTCACCACTGCTACAGATAAGGTGTTTCATAAAATCTTATATTATCTTAACCGATTGAATTAAAAAATTTGATAACTCGAAAATTACTTTATTACTGTTTTCATATTTCAAAGGTTGAATACAACATTCATTCTTATAAATACAATCTCTTCGAATATTAGTCAAGAGATATTAGAATTCACCTGTATTTTAGTCAAATCTTAGGAGATATTAATAAATTTACCCTAAATTTAAAACTTGAACAAGAATATTTTAATGACCTAACGACCTTTTTTAAGAGAAAAAAGGAAAAAAAGGGGGGGGGGGGGGAACTCTCGTGATACATGTCGAATTTGAAACAATCAATTTATTATTGAAAGTAGCTCGTTAAAGATAAACAATTTAAAATAATTTATTTAATTCCAATATCCATCAGAAAGAAAAAGACTCTTCTCTGCCCCTCTTTATACTTTGCTTCTCCTCAACGTTCGGTAGCCTAAAAAAATTACTTTAAAAAATTAAAAATCATTTATCTAAAAAATAAATAAAAATTCCCACTAAGAGAGTATAAAGTGAGGGAAACTGAAGTGGGTTTCACTTTTTAGTGGGAATAAAAAGTAAAGCCAATGAACAAACCGAGTGTAAATTGACAATTGGATCCCTTAATTTTTACATTTTACGGGATTCAGACAAGTGTTATGATCTTTACATGTAAGTCCTTGAATCCCATCCAAATGTCCAAAGCAACCTTATATACAATATTTAGGGTGAAAAAAAATAAAAAACAAGATTGAAACACTAAATTAAACCATTCGATTTTACTTCTCTACTAAATCTCTTGACTGTGATTCATCTTTTAGTAATCAATTAGCTTATTTCATTAATAAATGGAATAAAAAATCAGCTAAAATAGGTAGGATCAAAATTCAACATAAAAAAAAATGAAAATTAATCTAAACATACAATATAAATGGATTTAGCAACCACAGTTCATCTGTTAGGAACCGTTTAGTTTGCTTTGCTTTATTTATTATTAGAATACTAATATCAACTAAAATAAGTTCGAATTCGATATAAAAGATGAAAATTAATCTAAATATACAGTATAATTGGATTAAAGCTTAAAATCTATTGGACCCATCATTAACTTTTAACTTAGTTCGATTTTTAATATGTTCAAGAATAGTTGGAAGCAAGTGAGTGGTTGGTTAGACTTGTGAGACCACTCGAATGGAAGCTAAATCAAAACCAACTTTTGCACTTTTAATAATAATAGTGAACCTAAATTTCAAACCAAAAAGAAAATGACATTAATAGTGAACTTTGTCCATTACTTTGAGAAGAGGGTAGTTTTGTAACTTCAGAAACGAACCGGAGATCTGATTGATGAAAAAAAATTAAAAGAAATCAGCTCAAATTTATTTGATTTTCAGTGGAAAAAAGAAGCATACCCGATGCTCTTTCGATGGGTAAAAATGAGCAAAATCTGCAGCAACAGCAGACCAGTCACACTCTAGATCAACGTTCTTCTAGATTCTTCTGTGCGAGATGTTCGGTGGTACTGTCACTGATTTCTAAGGAGCTCAGTCTCAAGTGCGTTGTCCTTTTGTTCTTTAGTTTAGCCGTTTTTCTTTCTGGGTTCTTCTGGTTGCTTCCTCGCTCCAAATTTCAATCTGGGTTTGATGCAAAAGCTGAAATTAAGCTCAGTGGTAAGCAGGCAATCGCATCGAATTTGGTTCTACTATAGGGTTTTGAGCAATTGGGGTTGTTGTAGTTTTGCTAATGATTTCACTGTTTAATTAGGGTTTCAATGTTGGTTTGATTAAATGGTTTTGTTGTTAATTGCACTCATTTGTTGTGTAATTAGGGCGTTCTGGTGTTTTGAACAAATGGGTATGCGTTATTTTGTGTTTTTGTTTTGAGATTAGGCTTCTGTGGTGTTTAGAGCAAATGGGTATTTAGCGTTTTGTGATTTTGTTGTTTGATCAGGTTTCCACAGAGCTAAAAAGCAATGGGTGGTGGTAAATTTTCCTCTTTCTTGTTGTGTAAATATGTTGTTTTGATGCTTAGAGCTAATGGGTATTTTATGATGCCTCAGCGGTTGGCTGTGCGAGAGTTAGGATTACAATCATATTTTGTATTGTTTAAGTTAATGGGTATGTGTTCCATTACATCGTAATTTGATTGTTGAGATTATGCTCGTGTATTATTACGTTTTTGTTGTTTAGTAATTTAAGTTTTTGATAATTTGAGTGGATCACCGTGTGATCTCATTGCTTGTGTTGTTTAACAATAAGATTATGAAGAAATGGAATTTTGGGTTTCTACATCTTTGCAAGTTGATCGTGATGTTTTGAGGAGATGCCCGTGCATTTCCCTCTAGAATTTTGGAGCTTGATTTCTTAGTGATTGACATATCCAGGGTCATGCAATAATGTTAGATTCAATGCATTTGGTTCAATGCTAAGGCTGATATAAATTTCATTGCGATAATTATGCTCCTTTTAAGTAATTTCATTATTTTCATCAATGCTGAAGATGATATATTTGCTAATTCCTCAAACTAGAAATTTTCTTAAATGGCTTATTAATGTGTGTATGTACTCAAGTGGATTTTGAGAGTGATGATGAACGTTTGATGATCTGCCTATTGAGAGAGGAGTGAGTGGTAAACCTTGAATGTATGATGATTGCAGAATTAGTAAAAAATCCTGGTAAAGCCATGTTGCTGTGCATGAAATCATAGGATGTTAATATCAAAGGGACTGGGTCAAGTATTTCAGAGCAGTGGCTAGAATTGGACATATGATATTTACATTTCATAACATGAGTAACATTCCTTGATCTGCTTTCCTTTTGTTGCTGATATATATGTATTTTATCTGTTTATTACAGCCTCAGTTCAGGCATCCTTCAGACTTCAGAAGCCAGTTTCAGAGCTTGTTCCTCGTATTGGAAGGCTAGAGTATGACATCTATGGGGAGATAGGTGTCCCTGATACAAAGGTCTCCTTTAGCTTCCTTGTTCTGTAGAATTAATTTTTAAACAATATACAATATTAATCTGAAAGTTGTTTGCTCTCTGCAGGTGGCTGTCCTATCCGTGCACCAGTCAGGTGCTTCTAACTGGACTGACATAGTGTTTGGTGTCCTTTCTGATCCAATAAATGCTCGTATAAATCCAGTGTCTCTAAGTGTGCTGAAGTCATCTTTAATTGAGCTTTTCCTCCAGCAGTCCAATCTGACCTTGACAACAACAGTTTTTGGGCAGCCTTCTATGTTTGAGATATTGAGGTTTCCTGGGGGAATCACTGTAATTCCTCTTCCAATTGCTTACATTTTGCAGTTGCCCCAGATTCTATTTAACTTTACTCTTAATAATTCTATATCTGAAATAGAGGAGAACTTCATTGAGTTGAGTGATCAGTTGAAGTTTGGATTGCGTCTACGGCCATATGAGGTAACTAACTGGTTCTTTTAACTTTCAACGCGAATTTCTTTGATGTACATAGTTGGTTGGGTTTGGGAGGGATTTTGGGGCATTTGATACTGTCAAAATTATATGCTGTTGTAATACAGGTCTGATAGCCATTTGGTTTCGAAGTAGACTTAATGTTAATGGTAGACCTTACGGGAGTTAGTAGCTTGACCTTCTATTTAATTAAAAAATAGGGGAAACGGAAAAATATTATTTTTGCTTCTATGAAAGACTTGACCCGTGCTCTTGGACCAGGTTCTTTAAAAACTGCAGTTGTCAGTGTTCAGTGAAAAACTAGCTGGTAGGGGCAGATTTTTTTGGGTTCCTCAAAAGGTTTTCTTTGCAATTACCTGATTAGTTCCTATGCCTGGTTTTTTGAGCTATGCAATTTGTTTTTTTTAGCCTTTCGTGGAAAATGAGTTTTGCAATTGTACTGGCTCCTTTCTTTCCATTTCAAAACATAGGGTGTATGGTACTGATTGATAGCTTTATGCATAAGTTGAATAATAACTTCTCTTACTACCCTCTGCTGTGATGTAGAATGTATATGTGCAAGTAACAAACAAGGATGGCTCCACAATATCTCCTCCAGTCACTGTGGAAGCTTCAGTAATGTCAGAAATGGGGAGCCTTTTGCCACAGAGATTGAAACAGTTGGCTCAGGCAATCTCGGATTCGCCAGCGAAGAATCTTGGCCTTGACAACTCAGTCTTTGGTAAAGTTAAGGGTGTTGTTTTATCTTCTTATCTAAAGGGTACACTTCATGCAACCCCTCCAACTCCGTCGCCAGCTCCATCCCCAGAACCATCAAATGCCCCATACCCGGCCCTTTCTCCTTCTAACTCTCCAGCACCCTCTCCTAACATTCATCACCTCCCACCTTGTTCTAATTGTGAAGTTTCATCTCCATCTGATCATAATCAGCCACAGCCACCAAGCTCTCAAAGTGATCCCACTCCAGCACCTTCTTCTGCAACTGCTTACCCTCCTAGTCCTTGTCGACGGCCATACCATGTCCATCATCGTACTGTTCCTCCAAGCTCTTCACCAGCTTCTGATCCTAACCCAACTAATTCACCTCCAATTGGTCCACCAAAGTTGGCTCCTAACCTATCACCCTTGCCAGAAGTATCCTATAGTTCTGGTCGAGGCCATGACGCAGGAAGTGCAATGGCCCCGGTGCCTTCATCACTTCCACCATCTCCTTCATGTAAGTATTCCTGAGTTTTTATGTGTGCTGTATGAATGTCCTCTACCTACATGCATAATTTGGTTTTATGCATGCATGAAGGTATCTTTCTGGTTAGGCAGGTTGTTCACCTGGATGCTTCCTTTGTTTGCAGCTTCAGCAGTTGCTCTTTTCTACAACAAGGTCTGGTTATTGGGATTTTGTGGAGTCTTGATCTTTTTCATCCTTTGTTGGTCATATTGATGGTTACCTGTAGAGTTTTGAGGCATTCCAGGCGCCATGGCGGAATGATGTAAATGCCTGAGTTTTGTTCTGACAGGATTGGTAGAAGCCCGGGATAAGTTTGCCAGTCCCCCCCCCCCCCCCCCCCCCCCTCCCCCCCCCCCCCTCCCCCAACCTTTTTTCTTTTCTCCTTCACCCAAGCGACTTATTTTTAAATGAAATGGAACGAGGTCGAAGCCAAGAAGGTGGCAGCCCGCTCATCTCACCTCAGTGTGTGTGATATGTGAAGATAACAATTAGGATGTTCTTTCCAAAGGGAAACAACTCCTAATGTGAAGTGTTGCAAGTTGAGAAGTACAAATATATCTCCGATGTCAAAAAGAACCTTCAACTCCACTGACCTTTTAAGTGTAATATATGCAGGTTCTTTTGGAGCATCTGCAATGTAGTAGTACAAAGCAAAAGATGTCATGCAGAAATGGAATATAAACTAGTATCATAAATTACTCAAGTAAAAGATGAATACTTGTATAGATGAATTCAGCTTTATCATCTCTTTTTATTTTTTATTTTTTTTTTAACTGGTATTTGAGTTGCTTGATGAATAAGATAACACAGTCATTAAGATGCAGGTACAAGTGCATTTCTCAGGTAGGGAAGAAAATAATAATAATAACGATCATGCTGACAATCATGAACAATTTGGAGATCATATCATAACTTTATAGGAAAGTTAGCTGAACAATCCCTTTCCTCAAAATTGGACTGCTCCGACTTAGGCTTCAGAGTTAAGGGCTGATTGGTTTTTTTACTCAATAATTTAATTGACGTAATTTTAATTAGTTAAGTGATTAAATTTGTTTTTTTTTTTATCAATTTAATAAAATTTTCTGTTAAGTGGTTAAGTTAGTAAATTATTTTTTTTTTAATTTTTTACTTAACCTAAAAGTCTTAATGATACATTAAAAAATATTTTGCCATATGTTAGACAGCTCGAACAAAAATGTTGACAGTTCGAATAAACACCACCTTAATCACAGAAGAACCAACCAGTTCTCTCAATAATCATAAGGTAAGAAGTTAGACATTATGCCATTTGCTTATTCATTATCAGAATGTATAATACAAAAGGTTTACATCTAAACTAGCAGATGCATTTTCAATGAAAAATGATCAGAAGAAAAGCCTTTCTCATTCCCTGTGAGTTAGCATGGGTCTTAGAAAGAGTGCTCGGACATAAAGTCAACTCTTCAATTGAGCTGCCTACGCTTTTCTTTTCCAGTCGATGAGGTGGAAAATCGGTGCTCTGTCAGAGAAAATTCTGAAACCATCATCGGAGGTGAATTCATACTTCAAGGCAGGTCCAAGAAGCCATGAAATTGCAGCTCCACCAAGCAAGCCTCCTACCTGACATTAAGCAATGTGCATACCACACATGGATATGTGCATAAACAAATCAATTGATATCAGCGACATATAATAGCGAGAAAATCTGTATGATAAGCACATGAGAAAAAACTAGGCCAGCATATAATGGGGCTTTTTGTGTGTCAAAGTCGATGGCTCTCCCATGGATACCTGTGGGGGTTTTGATTTGGGAGAGTAAGTATAATTCTAGGGAAGTTTAGGTAATTCCTAACAGTTGGAGAGGCACTCTTCTCCCTGGCATATCCTAGAGAAACAGGTGAAGTAGAAATGTCATTACATGTATAAGCCATTTATATGTAAAACATAAGTAATTAGGTGTCATTCATTCTGTGGTTATAACCTATTCAAGTCATTGATACATCATCCAAATGTTGGTTATATAACTCATCAGAGATGATAGACACACAACAACTGTTTGTTGGCAACATTTTGCAGTCCTATTTGATAAGGAGATTTTTCAGAACACTATAAATAATCCATGATTCATATCTCCAATATATTCTATGACATTGTAAGCAAGACAAGACTGTCGCGAAACCTCCCTATGATTGCCTCAATCCCACTGAAATCATAATTTCTAACACCGAGATATATGCAGAAAAGAAACTTTATAAAACAATAGCAAATGTGCAATTGCCAATGGATGAAGCAGTCAAAATCGGAATCCGCCAGAATATTAAAGGCCTAGATCTACAAAGATTCAGTAACCAGTTCTAACTTTATGCAGAATAGCAAACACTTGTGCCACATTGGCACAATACGGTCAGAGCTGCAGTATCACAACAACTGAACCAAGGCAGAAAGTTTTGGCCTTTGAGGAAAGGAAAAGCCAATCCAAATGCTTGTTATCCTTATTTTTAACATAGATACTGAAACTGATTTTAAAATATATGCATTTTTATTAAAAAAAAATCCATATTTTTTCGGTTTTTCAGGGAAAAAATATCACATACTCAGAGACAAAACAAGAGAGGGTGAGACTTGTATACTTACATGTCCCCAGTTATCAATGCCTTTAATCAGAAGTCCAATAGCCTGCATCACATATGCACATTACCATGTAGCTTAGACATGCACGTGCGCGCACACACACACACACACAAAAAAAAATTCTAACATATCAGTTCATTTGTTTGGAAGGATCAATAAAATAACATGTTTCCCCAGTCAATGTATGCCTGCTTTCTATTTTGACAATGTTTGCAAAGCTGCAGAACATACCATATTAAAGATAATCACTTTTGCTAAATGCTGTAGCTCTTCTTTGCCACCTCCAAGGATGTTTCTATGTCTCATGATAAATACAGCAAAAGATCCAACCTACATAAAAAATATAAACTAAGTACATCAGAAAGGAAACAATTACCTTGAAAAAAATTCAACCAACATAAATTCAATCAGAAAGGAAACAACCTACGTAAAAAATTCAATCAGTGAACTCCACAATAAATTTGAGGCATTAGAGTGTTGATTCACTGGTCAAAAGAGCATTAAGATTGAAATTGTATGGCACTGAAACTTAAAAGAGCCACAATTTAAAATGGTGACAAGTTTATTTATATATTATTGCCAAGGGTGAGAGTGAAGGAGAAGGGAAATCAAACGTCAAAACTGCATGTGAAATTGTAATAAATAACAATACAGGGGCACATGATCTAGCATTATTGAGAAAGGGTGAGCAAGATTGCATTAAGGGCTGTAAATGTTTCCACTTTCCAGGTTCTTAAAGAAGAAATCTCAGAAATAATTATAAGCTTGAAAATGTACAGCACTGAACCTGATCGAGTTATTGATTATTTGCCTTAGGGTTGTAACTCGGGAACATACTGCAACAGAAAGGAGATTCATTTTTTGCTGAAAAGGAGTTCAAAATGACATACCAATCCAAAGATTGCTCCTGATGCACCAACAGCAGGGGAATTACAGAATCGATAACTCATAGCTGAACCTAATTTCTTCAAAGAACTAAGTCAGAATAATAATGGGTAAGCAATTTCATCACTTGTGCAAGTGAGGTTATGAGTTGTTACTTGCAATTGCCGAGGAGAGGTACACTCCAAGATATCTCCTTGGACCACAGATTTTCTCCATAGTAGGACCGATAGAGTTCAAAGAATAACAATTGACCTACACAACGTAATTTTTTTCTTATCAGACCAACATGAAAAGGATCAACAATGGTGAGAAATAATTCAAGCCAAAAGCTTCAGACCAGACCATTAGGTGTGCAATATTTGCATGCAAGAAGGCGCTCGTGGCAAGCCTCCAGAACTGCCCTTTGTCAATTAGACTATTAATCTGCATACTTAAAAAGTTAAAATAAGAAATCAAGCAAAAAGGGATAATTCAAAAGGGGAATATTCAAAAGTCTACCAGAATTAATGTTTAAACTTTCTTCTGTAGACTAAGCATCTCACCTTGGCTCCCCACAAAAGAAGCTTGTCTTGTGTCGCAAATTGTGCAATATAAACTCTAGAGAAGAAAAAGAAATAGAAAGCTTTTACTCTGCTTAGCACTCTCTCAGAAATTCGGAAATGAAGACTGCGGCCTAAGCTAAATAACTGAAATCAGGTAATGTAGAAAAATTGTAAAGAATTGGGGAATTCGTTTATGTATCGTACTTATTATATAGATAAATGATAACTACAATTTATTTCATACAAATATGAGTAAGTGATACCCACAAGACATTAACTGCAAGGAGGATATTCGTCCATTGCCTTCCAATAAATAAATTTCTCCTGGCGGTATCCAAATGTGATGTACCCTCATGTCCAGAGTTTTTCCTAGTACCTCCACCATTGAAAAAAGATAATGAGGATGCAAATGCATCATTTGTGAATCGGAAAAAATTGACTCCATTAAACCGGAAGGCGTTTTCAAACCATTGATCCTTCAATCTGGGTATATGACAGAGACGAGAGAGTTTCTGCTCAACAAGAGACATCAGATGGCAGAGAGAAATTTGACACTCGAAAGAAACTATCTACAGATGATTCAGCAATCACGTAACAGATGTTGTAGTAGAAACAACTTAACCATTCCACATCAATCAAGAAATGACCAAGGAATTTCAGCATTATACAGACAAATTTGACCTTACAGAGCCATGGGTTGCCAAACATAAATATTCTATGAATTCCGCAGACACACAACTAAAGATAAAAAAGTCTAACAAAATGAACCCACGTTTTCAATCAGGTTATACACACAAAACTAAATGGAGCTACAAAGTCTATGCATTTGATACTTTTTATTACATTTCTACCAAAGATTAAAGGGTTCAGATTCTCATTTCTTAAAAAAATAAAAAATTGGTGGAGCAACAAAACGGCATTACAATTCCATTAATTACAAACTCTGCACAGTCCTGATAATATCACATAAGAAAAACGACTCGGTATATCTGTAACTGCTGTGCTTCTGATTAAACTCGAAGCACAATAGCTACACTGTTTGGTAAGCATCGCACTTCTACTTGGCAGAATGCTGACAAAATCAACAATAAACCGGTTCCGGTTTACTTAATTGCAAACACAATATATTGGCACAAGCTTATTGTTGTTTTTGTCAGCACTCTGTCAGCTCCGTATCTCTTTAGCATTTTTCATTAATCAATTATACAACCAGTGATTTCACATTCAATCCACGGCTCATAAGTCAGTGGCATTATTTAAAATTTTCCCAATCAAGTCAAATTTATAATTTTTTCCCCTTTTTATCAATTGAATTGGACAGAGTAACCAAATTACTTAAAAATTCAGAGAGTGTTAACATACATACATAACAAATTTGAATTGGCAGTGACAAAACAGAAAAATTGGTTAAAAGAAAGGGGTAATTGAGTAATTGTACCTTGACGGAGGAATGGAGAAGGCGGCGGGCGTGGAGGGGGTGGTGGTGGAGAAGACGACGAGAGAGGCTGACAGAGAGAGAGTGTTTGGCTGTTGTTGTTATCAGATTCAACGGCGGTCTGGTCAGCCAATCGAACGGCTCACGATGATGAGGCAAAGCTCTGCCCGATGCTGATGATTCCATTTTGTTTCTCTCTTCCAAGCTCAACAAGCCTTCGTTTCAAAGTAACAAAACTAACGACAAGGCAACGGTTTTTATTTATTTATTTACTATTTATTTTTTAAAAAACGCCTTTCCACATTCGGCTATTTTTTTTTTTTTAGATTTTCGACATTTGTGTACGAACATATCCAAATTTCATTAAATTAAATAAAACTCTCTTATTTTAAAAAAAAAAGATTAAATAATTTTTTCGGTGAAACAGAGCTTCGTCACCGTAGATAAATGATATAATTATCCTAAAAAATAGTCTACGTGATTAATTTTAAAAATAAAAAGTTTACGTGACCATTTTCGCTAAACTGCTCTCTATGATCGTTTTACTAAAGATTTAAATTCAGTCTTAAGCTGACTTTTTTACTAAGTTTTCAAAAGTATAAAATTAGTAGTTATTAAATAAGAATATAAAATTAATTAAATCTTAACCGTACATTATTATACACGTATGAGTTAATTTAATACTTAACTTTTCATAATCTTCTGTCACACGAGCATGTATAATTTTTCGACAAATTGTCTAATTCTCAAATCTAAATATTGAATAATTTAAAAATAAAAATTTAGATAACAAATATATATCCGTTAATAACTCATTAGTTGAGTTGATTGATATTTTTCTTTTATTTTTAAGAGAATTCAAATATCTCATAGTTGTGTGGGTAAAATTAAGACAAGTTAAATAAATAAATAAAAAAAGAGAAAAAAGAGGAACAAATCATATAACCATATGTATTGAGGCGGGAATGAAAGGAACAACATTAGCAAGTATCAAACCAAACAAATAAGTAAACAAATTAACAAAACAAAGCCTCTGGTTGGAATTGGGATTCCGGAATCTGCAACATGAAACAATGTCATACTCGTACGTATATCATGAATATAACAAAATAAATATGAAAAAAAAACCAGATCTATGAAAAAAAAAATCATTAATTGCAGTCACGCCATCTCTTCTATATTCAACCCTACGACTGAAAGGTGCAAAAAGTATAATTAATTTGATTAATAACATAAATATGTAACTATGATAATTTTATTAAAAATGAAATAGAAATTAATTTGTAAGGTATTCATAATATTCTTAGGGGTGCTATTGCTATCTTAATTTGAATCAATAATGTATGAACCATATACATACCTGCCTAGCTAATAAGAAACAACATAAAGCTAGCAATGCTCGCACCACTTCCATTTAACTTGACCATGATCATTGACATAATTAAATAGTTAAAGAATGAGCCAAGAGTGCCACCAAGGTCTAGAAGCTGAAAAAAAATAATAAATTACATACAAAGTCAGCTTGTAATGCTACAACAAAATAATCAAAATATTTGTCATTACAAATAGAAGGGCTATCATCTATTTGATATAATGAATATAGTAACTATTACTACCATAGTTTAATTTTATTATTAGTGTCACATGATACGACATTCATAAATAATACTTAATATAATATAATAAGTTTTATTTATAATTATGAAAAAAAGAATTTGGATTAAATTAAGGTAATGATATAATTTTATAATCAGATTGTGATCATGTACTATAGTAAAAAATATACAAAGATTGTTAATTTTCTTCTTTCTGAAATTAATATATATAATTTATTCTCCTACTATTTTCATAATATGTAATAACCATTTGACAGTATTATTTTACATTATTACCCTTATTTTTAAATACGTTTTATTCATATTTATCATAAATTAAATAAATTATTTAAATGAAAATGAAAATGAAAATAAAAAATTTAAGTATTATATATATATATATATGTTTTCACGTGAATAAAAAAATTCATAACAAGAAGCAACCGCTATGAGAAGCATTATTATTACCATTATTAATCCTGCTATCCATAAAATAAAAATGCCTCCGTGCCCATTCTGATATTGCACGAAATGGCCTTAATCCCATCAAATGATTCCACCATAACTCAATATTATTCGCCAGTTCTTCTTCAAACCTGTAAGTATTATTATTAATATAATAGCGATTATTAACATAATTATTATTCTCACCGTCTCCATCATCTCGTAGCTCATGACGATGATGATCATTCATAATGTTTCCACCACCAGAACCAATAATAGAATCTTTCAACTCGTAGCGGCAAACGGGGCACGTAGTGCTGTAATGTCTCAGCCATGGGACAATGCAATCAGAATGATACAAATGCTTGCATGGCAACTCCACGATCGTCACTTCATCACTATCATCATCAACATCATCCCGAACCCTAAACTCTTCTTTGCAGATTGGACAGCATTGCACCTCGTTGCTCCTCGTCAACTGGGTACTCTCCGATATTCTCACTCTTTTCAATGCTTCAACGGCTGAAACCGGCGCCGGTGTGGGCGCTGCATCCGGCTGAAGATCGTGCATTGGATATTCAATCATGGGTTGTGGCGGCGGTGGCGGTGTTGGTTCATCAAAATGGAGGGAAATCCAAGAATGAAGGTTGTGTCCGTCGTTATTTGGTGTGTCAAGAGCTTGAGCCAATGAGTCGAGAAAGCGACCAGAGGGCGTTGGGAAAGACTCGACGCTGACGGGAGAGGAGGAAACAAGCCTAGGCCTTGAGACGTCAAGCTCGAGATAAAGTTGTGCGGAGCAATGAGGGCAGAAGAGTTCAGACGGGTCTGTGGATCGGAACCTCGTGGTACGTTGGCAGCTTTGGCACCAGAAGTAATGAAAAGTTCTCGTTCTTCGAGTTCCATTGACGATAACTCGCGGACGATTTTGAGCCAAAGACATGGATGGTTGGTTGATTCTTTAGCTTCAAGTTATGGAAATGGGATTTGTGTTTTTTGACATGATGAGGAAATGGATATGGGTATAATATATATATATATGTGTGCGGTTTGTGGATGGAGAGGGAGAAAAGGATAGCTTTTAGAGCTACAGGAAGGGATTCCTTGTTTTGTTTGCAAGTTTTGTTTTGGGTTAATTTGCAGCTAGCTGCAGGCTTTGTTTTCTTTGCTTTGTTAAAGCAAAGGATGATTGCAAAATGCTGCACACGTTTACTTGTTACTATTTCTATTACTATTTTGATTGTTTAGCCTAACCACAATCAAATTTCGAATTAAACTCAGACCTCTTGTTTTCAACACAAGAGATTTTATCACCTCAATTAGGTGGTACGCACTCATACATTTAAGGTCAATTTAGAATTGTTTTCGAGAGGTTTAAAAGTAATTTTGAACAGTTAAAAGTTAATTTTAGTGTTTGGTAAATATTTTTAGAAATCACTTTTGGCAACATCACCTTATCCTACGGTAGATTTTGAAAAATAAAGAATAAGTATCCTTTTAAAATTTGATTTTAAGAATCACTTTTATACTTAATACAATTCCACATATATCCTCATATATATTAAAAAAATATAAAATTATCCTTAATAATTGGTTAATAAAATCATTAACTTTAAAAAGATTATTATGATTGCCAATCATATTAAGATATGAAAAAAATAAAAAATAAAAAATAAAATAAATTTTAAAATTAACCATTATATGTACACAATAAAAATAATTTTTGTATATTTTTATAAATATTTAAATAAATTTTATTTAACATTATATCATGTTCAGTTATTTATATTCTTACTATAGTTCAATAGTGAGATTTACCAAACACATACAACTGCTTTTAAAACTTACAACGCTTTAAAAATAAATTTTATCAAATATTTTACTGATTTTCTTCATAATTGATTAATTTTATAATACAACTAACAATAATTATTTTAAAAGTTATAATATTACTAAATTGGCCCTTAGTGTTTGTAATAAATATGATGACACATAGTGGCAGGTTTAGAAAAATGATTTACTGAAGGCTAAATTATGTAACAACAAGATGTAAAAACTAAAATTTCATGGTTTAATGAGTTTATAAATGTTATTTTAATAGATTTAATGGGGGATAACTTTTAAAAAATAGTAAAACCACCAATATAGGTAAGTGTGGGGTTTTATTTATTTATAATTAAAGTGTAAGTTTTTATAATTCTCAAAGTTAAAGTTCAAATATTATGGGTTTATAAGTTTATGAGTTTTTTTAAATATAAATTTAATAGGAACTACTTTAATAGATTTAACAAGGGCTAATGAGTAACTTAAGTAATCTTTTCTTTAATTTCTTTTCAAAATTATTTTCTCTTGCGAGAGTTGAGCCACATTAGTGATGAGGTGGATCCACCTTTGATGAAGCGGATCTGCCTTTGATGAAGCATAAGTATTCTCGAATTGTTCTTTTCTCAATTTTTTTTTTGTAACTATCGTTCTTTTCTTTTTTTTTATTTTAAACGTTCGACTTTTAATAATAACGACAATAACAACAACTAGGACAACAATAGCAGCAGCAACAACAAGAAGAAGTTACTATGAAAATCAAATAATTCCTTGTGAAGTTTCAATTTCTTATTAAAATAATTAACTATTTTGAGAGAAAAAGCTTAAGAAATATAAATAGAGTTTAATTTATTTAACTTTACCAAATGAATTTTAGTTTAAAATAGAGTTTGGCAAGTCAAATAGTCATGTGACCTACAACTATTTATTAAATTTTTATTTACAAGTTACAACAAGTATATATAATTTTTGTAAGGGTATAAACGTCAAAATTCTAACTTTGCGATATTTTTTTTTTTTATGAAAATCAAATGTTAAAAACGTAAAAACAAACATATTATTCAAACATCTGTGTTCAGGCCTATTTAAAGTTCAACTAAATTCATTTATTTAGATTTCAAAAAAAAAAGAAAGAAAAGCCTCAATATCCCTTATTAGTTTTATATCTTGGCATAACTATGAGTCGTAAATGATAATATAAATATACCGGTTAATAAGAAAACCTGGCTTAAAATTCAAGCAAATGCCATAGTATTGTCAAATCAAACAAATCGATTATAACTTACTTAAAGTTTACTCTCTTTACTAGAAAATAAATTAAATTTCTGTATAAACTTATTTTATCTTCTATTTTCAGTTTTAACAAAAAAATAATAATAACAAATAAATAAATATTCATTTTTGCTCACTGATTCTCGGTCATGTATTTCCGATTGAAATATTGTTAGGTATAAAATTTGTTAAAGTTTTAACACCCATGTAAAATTCATTTCTTGTTAGCATACCTGAAATACTATAAGAATATTTTTAGTTGTTGGTATATAGATTTGTAATCCTCATTTTTATTTCTACCACTCTTTTGCTCTTCCTTCTTCTGCTGCTATAACACCTCCCAATTGAGATATTAAATAATAACTTTAAATATTGGAGGAAACTAATTGATATAGAAATTTATGCCTCTGATAATCAGCTACATATAAATTTGATATTTGATTTTCCTCCTAATTTTAGTTATAACTTTTGTGATCAACCCAAAGCATTTAGAATAAATAAGTTTCTTTTGTTTGAGTTCCTAACATCCCTTTAAAACTCTTATTAAACCCATTGTTATACTCAAATATATTTTTTTGTAATAAAAATTCTAGCATTAGGTAATTGATTTCTTCGATATCTCAAAATTCTTTTAAATTTATAAAAAATAATTATATTTTTTTGTAATAAAAATTTTAGCATTAGGTATTTTATTTCTTCGATATCTCAAAATTCTTTTGAATTTATAAAAAAAAAATTATATTATGATGAGGATTTAAAGATGGGAGGGTTCATAATTTGCGGGTGTAAAGATTTTAATTTAATTAATTTAATAATTATCGTTTAATGTAATTTCCACTAATAATAGAATTATAATAAAAATAAATGGAGTTTAATAAAAAATTAAAATAGGTGTAGAAAGCATTATACTTTCTTATAAGGAATGGACGTGAAAGGCTGAAAGCCCAATTTACAAATTTATGATTAAAGTCCAACATGGAAGGCCATTAAAGCCTACACATGAATCATAAGAAAGTATATAATAACAAAATCAAACTCAACTAACTCAACCAATGAGCTGTTAACTTCTGTATGACTATTTTAGTTTTAATTTTTATTTGAGCAATTTTACGGATCTTTTTTTATTCCTATCTTAAAGACCCATCTACCTCTAGGGTCGAGTACATTACATTATGCATAGGAAAAAGAATATAGAGACTCCCAACGTTTGAATAAGGGACATAAAATTTTTTAAGGTTTAAAAAAAAACACTCAAACCCCCATTTATTAACAGCAAATTATAATTTTAAAGTGTAATTACCATTATACCCTTATAGCATATTAAAAAATAATTGTTTATTGTCCAATTTATTCCTATATTATTAATAAAATTACGAATATAACTTCATTACCCAATTTTTTCATTTAATTTTTATCAAATTTCCTCTTCAAACTAAATAAATTTAATCCATTGCTCAAAAATAAAAATAAATTAAATTGATTATTAATATAATAAAAATAACAATTCTCCATATGTTATTTGTTGTAATTTCTTATATATAAATTAAATTGATAATTTCTTAAAAATAACAATTCTCCATATATAAATTAAATTTATTTTAATTTAATATATGTTATTTTTATATTAAATATATGTTATTTTTATTATATTAATAATCAATTTAATTTATTTTTATTTTTGAGCAATGGATTAAATTTATTTAGTTTGAAGAGAAAATTTGATAAAAATTAAATGGAAAAATTGAGTAATGAAGTTATATTCGTAATTTTATTAATAATATAGGAATAAATTGGACAATGAACAATTATTTTTTAATATGCTATAAGGGTATAATGGTAATTATACTTTAAAATTATAATTTACTATTAATAAATGGGGGTCTGAATTTTTTTTTTAAATTTTAGGGGATTTTGTGTCCTTTATTCAAACGTTAGGGGTCTCTGCGTCCTTTTCCCTTATGCATATTATCTATATGAGTGGTGCTATTGGCACACCACTACTTTCCTTGAAAAAACCCATTTTCTTGCCGCACCCCAAAACTTATTGATGAATGCAGTGTGATTTTGAAAGCCCAGTTTATTTCCGAAATTAACCCCCTTCGTCTTCTTTAACAAATGAACAACCCCTCCCCCCCCTCCCCCCCACGACGGCAACCTCAGTAATTTTTTTTTTAACTAGCAAATACTTCAAATTGAAATTGAAATGAAACCTACTACAATTTCATCAAGTCATTAAGATAATAAAAACAAATATCCTTTAAAAGTAAAAACGTAAAATAAAATAACAACATCTAAGTAATTAAAATTCTATAACAACATCTGCTCTTCAGCAGCTGATTCACCTCTTTATTTGTTATACTTTCTGCATTCCTTTGATCTTATAATAGATATAAGAAAATATATTTTTTTGTTGATTTTTTGTACTAGTGAACTAGCTCGAATTATATAATTTTTTTAAATGCAAAGAGTAGGAGATTGGATTGAAAACCAGTAGTTGAGGATAAAATTTAAGAGTAGAAAAGAAAAAGTGAATTGATTTATTGTAGATTAAATCAATAAGATTAGTTTTGAGAAATGAATGGATACAAATAAATAAGTTCTAAATGTAAATATGAAGGATGAGAATTCAAAACCTAAAAAAGGAAAAAATGGTAAAGTGATGAGGATAATTTTGGAATTAATATGTGGTTTTTGAGAATTGATGTATATATAAAAATATTTAAGAGGTGCACTCAGAAAAAAAGGTTTTTTCAGGAACTTAGAGGGGTGCCAATATCTCTACTCTATCTATATTTTAGTAGAATATAAATATTATTTATAAAGGTTCCTCACACTTGTATAAGGATGACTTAGTATGTAGTGATACTCTTTAGATGGTAAACACCTGAATATATAATAAAATTCTATGGCTCTCTATGTATAGTATTAAAACTTTGAATTAATCAGATAATATCACGTGATAATGTCACTCACCATAAAATGCGTATCATCACCCACTAGATCATTATTTTTTTGTATAAATATAATGAATTTATTTTTTATAACATTAAATAAAAAATGAAATAATCTTATTTCTTAATTATTATCTATTAAATTCAACTCTACATCTAATATAATTTCATCACCATTTATAGTTTTTTAAAAAGAAAAATTTTGTAAAAAAAATTATATTTTATTATGCAAGAAAAGTTTGTTAAATCTCGTTTATTTCTAAGGATTTGAATTTCAATAGTAAGCTAAACAAACTACTTGAAAATCATAGCAGACAAACGTTGTTGTTATCGATCCTATTGTGTTTTTAATTTTTATTATTTTATTTATTAAAATATCTATTAACTAATTTTTTTCTTCAATATTACATTAGAGAATCCAAGATAATATATTCATTGGAACCTAAGCTCTAATCCAATGTCTATTGAGATTTGTTGGTACAAAGTTGAAGTTGAGCCCAAGAATTCTAAAATTGAAAATAATAAATAAATAAACTCTAATACACCCATAAAGAATATAGAACTTTCCACATCAAGAATAAGATGGGAAGATGCTTAACAATAATTCAAGGGTATCTTTAACATCTTGTATTTCTTAAATTGTTTAAGAAATTAAATAATTATTAATCTGTAATAAGTTCATGCTCACCATCCGTAATTCTATAAACCACAGGGCAGTATTGTAATTCTGCCAGCATATTAAAAATATAAGTAATAATATAACTATAAATTTTTATACAAACTTATCTTATACAAATTAACATGTTATAATAAAATTAGTTAAATTAAATATCTCTTACTTCATATAATTTATTTATATTATTTTACATCTTTATTCTATTAATAAATTAATATCACATTAATTTATACAAAAATTTATACTTTTATCACCTCTCTTAAAAAATAGTTTAAAAAATAATCTAATCATTAAGGTGAGCATCGATCGGCTACTGCTAGCGGGCAGTAGTTTAAGCTCTTCGTGTCAGAGAAATACCAACTCAGCGAGCCGGCCGAGTGAACACGTGAAACCCGGACGAGTTAACTCAACGTCTCAAAAAACTACACGCACTATCCGATTACGTTTTTGTCGTTTAGTCGACCTTAAACTGATCCTTCAAAACCCTTTCAATCTCTCTCTCTCTCTCTCATTTTCTCTCTCTCTAAAATCTCAGAGAGAGAAAGAAAACCAAAACCAAAACAAAAATTAAAAAATATATATATAAAATTTCCGGGAAAATTACCAAAATTTTCTCGGTATCCAAACATTCCAATCATGTCTCACATCATGTTCCAAACGACTCCCGTCCCCACAACCGCTGCCAAAGCCGTGTCATCAGCATCATCATCATCGACTCTGGCGGCTCCTCGATACAGTACGAGTTATCCGGTGGGGGTTAGGGTGCGGAGAAAGAATATGCCGATAACGTGTTCGGTGCCGTCGCCGTTAATTGACGGCGGAGACCATTCTGTGGTTTTGTTGGAGAGGTGCTACAAAGCGCCCAGTGCTCTACCGTCCGGTTCGACTGCCGAGTACGGTCCGCTTATGAAAGGTGGTCAATACGGTGCGTTTGGTGCTGTTACGTTGGAAAAAGGGAAACTTGACACGACGCAGCAGCAATCTGAGACTACACCTGAGGTCTGTAACTATTATTTTTGCTGCTGCTGCTGTTGTTGTTGTTGTTTTCAGTTTCAAAATTCGTTAAAATTTTTCTCTTTTTTTTTTAAGTTTTGCAATTTCTTAGAGTTAGGTTTTTGGGTGATTGATTGCCAAGTACAAATGTTCCCCCCCCCCCTCCGGGCGAAAAAAAATTTCTTTATTAAAAGTTTCCTGCTCTGAGAAAAAGGCGTGGTGATAAACACTGTTGATGTTGAATGATGTTGGAAGCTGCAAATTGAGGTCATTTCCTATGGATTCAGTTGCTTTAGGGTTTAAGCTATGCCTAGAAGGATTACTAATCCTGGGGCAATTGTGTGCTATGATACAAATCTGAGAGCAGTGACGGTTTTGTTTAAAGGTTCTATGTTATTTGGGCTAATGCGAGATGGGGGTGAGGGTAGATTTTTGAAGTATG
>MKYO02026617.1:911712-949604 GCA_002013955.2 Citrus medica | reverse complement strand
CACCATATTGATTAGAGCGTGGTTCATGAGGTGTGGATTCCCCCCTCATGATTTAATTGGCATTAATAAGGATTTTTTAGCCCATGATGCATGTTGATACGGATCCAGATACCCAAATACGTGATTTCAATAGAATTCTCTTCAATTTATTCTCGCCATTTCAATTCCAATTTCAGAATTTATTCTCGTCATTTTAATTTAAGTTTTAGCATATTCCAAATCATTTCCACCACAAATCCAACCACCCATTTACGAAATCAATTCTATACACAATTAAAATCCACCTCCTCGTGGGATCGACACTCGTCACCATTGATCTATACTACAATAAATTCGTGCGCTTGCGAGTTCATTAAAATTTGCACAACAGTAGGGGCCCGTGAGGATTCAAGTTTTGCGCATCCTGTAAATTATGCATGCTTGAAGCAATTTCTGAATTCCTTTGTTCTCTTCGTAGTCTCCTAACAGTCCTTTCAATTTCATGATCGAATTGGAATGCCACAGATCTATCTTCGCGCATGCATGTATCGATCTGCCAATAAATAGAATGAATCAAATCAAATTTTGCGCTATCACAATTTACTTCACACTTTAAAAATAAGCAATCAATCCCCAGCAACGACGCCAAAAACTTGTTGATTGATTTCTATAATGAATTATTGTCAATGCTGATGTGAAAGTATACACAAGAAATAATAAAGTGATGAGTATTCAAGATCGTCTCCACAGGGATTGATGTTACTCCAAAATGCTAAAGTAATCACAATAGCACAAATCAACTAAAGATTGAAACAAACAATTGTCAAATAATTCTATCGTAACTAATAATTATGAGAGATAGAAATAAAACAATACTGTAATGAAATAAACTAAATTAAATGTGTCTAAGATTCAATTCAGAATGTAGTAGTTGAATGATCAAACTCTCCTAATGGGGTGACTGTTGTTTACCAAATTAGCACTAGTTGTACAATAAGTGCTGCAGCAATTGGTAGAATAAATCTACATCCGCAACTATCGCATGTTGGAAATCTCATACCTTTAAATCTACTAACAATGACCAGTTGCTCATATATTTACGGTACAACATTATAACATTTAATCTCTCCACCCTACAAGGTGAACACCTATGTCTACAGTGTATCAAATCTTAACTTCAAGTATTTCCCTTATGGGATTCAAGGTAACCTAATCCAGGAAACTCGACTTAAGAATAAGTAATACTCTAATAATATCCATTAAGACATGCTCTTTTGCTGCTCTATCTTAAATGAACCTATTAAATGAGTGGTAAACCAAAATAATAGTTGTATTCATAAAAACCATTAGAGTATAATGCTACAGCATTACCATAACAACATAAAAGAAAAGTCAAGAACCCATTGGATTATTTATCATTCAACCACAAGTAAATTTAGTTCATAATCTGGATGAAAAAAATAAACACAAATATATTAATCTCGGAATACATCCAAACAATTCAAGGAAGAAGAGAAAATATAAGTTGAGCACGATGAAAGACAAATAATTCTGCACGGTTCTTTTCTTTGTTTCCGAATAGCACTCTTTAATCTTGATCTCCTTCTTCTTGCCTTTGTAATTCTTTTTTTATGATAATTCCTTGCCGCCTTTCTAAGTGGTGCACGCCTCCTGTTATATTGTAAATTAGTGTAAAAGACCTAAAGCCCATGTGCTTGCATGCGTTTAAATTAGGAAACATGCAGATCGTGATTTTATGGCTGACCCACGCTTTAAGCTTTCTCTCGCATTGCTCTCTGATCGCTGCAGCACTGGTTGCCCTAGCATCCACAACATCACTGCATTATTCCCGATTGTGCTTGTCTTCTTTTGTGGCCATCTTCTTTCCTCCTCTTGCTAATCTAATGTCTCAGCATCCCCTTATGAATTTAAAACCTATAATTATGCACCTGTTTTTTAGCACAAATTACTTGATTTAAACAAAACTTATTAAAACCCAACTAAAATGAATGTTTATGCAACAGGTAACCAAAATGTAATAAAAACACCTTATTTGTTCGTTAATACATTGATTCAAGTCTAGAATTGATGTAATAACTCTCATTTCCTAGAGTTATCACAAACCTACCACACCTAACACAAATAATTCAAACCTCACCAACCATACCTACTCATGAAACTTTCCATGGGTTGAGCTTATTAATTTTTTGAAATTTTTTTTATCTTGAATCAAGTTTATGATCCAATATATATATTGGGTTGTTTTTCTTCTTGAATCAACCATAATATCTGTGTTATTTAATTGGAAAGTTTGTGAATTGATTGATAGTTCACTTGTTTATAAAAATTTTGATTCAGAAGTCAATGGATTGAGCCTCAATTACGCGAAATATGGCGGTTGTGTCTAACGAAGTGGAAGATTTGATACCGGTGAAGAGATCTCTTATGTGTCTGATTATGATTTGGATTGTTCTGAGGGCTGTAGTTCTAGTGTTCAATTGGCCAACAGTGTTCGTGTTATTCACAGTTTGAAATTTGGACTACATATCCTTAAAGTGTTAATGAGAGACAGAGTATGTTTTTTAAATTGATAGGTTCTATTTTGGATCAACGTTTGATGAATGCAAAGGATTTAGAGGATGAATTATGTGTTAAAATTCAGCTGGATGTCGATAGACTTGATGAAGAAAGCATGAAGAAGACGAGGAAGAAGAAGCTAAAAAGCTTAATCAAATTGTAAAGATATTTTAATTTGGAATTAAATGTTTTATCCGATCACCTATCATTTATATTAATAATCTCAATGGTTGAAAAATAATGTAGAGGTCCAATGGTTGCGATTAGTTGGCTCAAGTTGGAGATGATCCAACTTAACTAGAGCCTAATTTTTTTATTGAAATCCGAGGCTTTCAAGTTATCTGAATTGAGTATTTAATGTTAAGATTTCATTGGCTTCACTTGACTAATTGAGAGAGATTGTTGCCTTATATGTGGCTGATTTGTAATCCCTTTGAATATGGGATCGTTATTTGCTTTCCTTTGTTTTGTGAATATTTGCTCTTGTAAACTTGCATATAAATTCTATTTAATTCTACTGTAAGAAACATAGAAGAATAAAATCAGTGTTCTCTTCAAACGTCATTTTTTTCATGGTATTAGAGAAAATGTTTTGATTCAGTAAAACATTTCCGCTTCTCTTTTTTTTATGGATGATATTGATATTGATAGTGATAGCAATCACAATCATCACCAAATCATATATCTTTTCAAACCTCTCATCACACTATGTCTATGTCTACGGTTGATTCCTCAGATCCTCTGTTTCTTTATGCTTCTAATAAGCACCAACATAAACACATGCATTCGGAAACAACCCCACCAAACTTGAAAGATGTTGTGTCCTCACAAGCATACAGAACAAATGCACACAATTGGACAAGGATATGGAAGACCTTAAAAAATACCACACAAATTGACAAACAGAAATTTTTTCTTTGGTTTCTTTTGTTTTTTGTTTTTATAAGAACAAACTATAACGAAATAGTCCTCCCCTGTGGTGGGGACTGTAGCACATGATAGGATGCTATCAGCGCTTCTTGGATGCACTGCGCAGTTTATCCTTTGGTGAAGCTTTTGGGGAAGCAGTTGGCAATGGCTTTGTCTTTTTCGCTATGGGGCTAGCGAGAGAAATTGGGGTTGGGGTTGCTGTAGCAGTACCTGTAGATGTATTGCCTTTTCGTTTGCTGGATTGTCTTGGACTGGTACGAATAGGCTGGCTAGGAGTTCAGCTGTGATGGCCGTAATGGCCGCAATGACCGCAAGTAGTTGCTTGGCTTGCTCAGGTGTAGGCATAACTCTGGCTGCTGAAGCAGCCGGCTCAGCATCGACTTGCTCCATTTCATCTTCAGAGGCTAGAGGTGTTGTCATTTTTGGTTTGCCCTTGGCCTTTCTCTTGCTCGCGAGGACTGGAATAGACGGCTCCTCTTCAAGGTCTTCCTTTTCCTCTTCTTGAATAATGTGCTTTTTCCTGGTTTTGGACTGGGCTGGGATGATTGGTTCCTGACGTTCCTTCTTCGAATTGTCCTCTGCATTTGTGGGTGAGCTATCAGTCTTAGACTTGTCACCTTCTTCGTTAGGTGGATCAGATGGTTCAGCATCTTTTGATTCTTCCTCTGCTTGTGGTTCGGGTGCAGTATCTTTTGCTGGTTCCTCTATGGTAGTGACTTCTGCACTAGCCTCCGTTGTAGCATCTGTGGTGTGGGTGTCAAAATTAAACTGCTGGAGCAGTGCATCAGGGAAGTTTCAGTGAGTGCGTTTCATGTACAGAGCAAATTGGTGTAGTTGGTTGTCCAAATGCTGTAGATAACTCCCAAACCGACTAGTTTCCCTCTGCTGAGCTTCCACACATTGAGCTATACTGTTGCTGAGTGCGTGGATAGTCTGTTCCAAGCTAATAACTCGTCTTGCTCCTGTGACAACAGCTGGTTCAGTGGTTGTTCCAGCACTCTCACCAGCAACTCGCTCAATGGTACGTGCCGTAAAGGCACCATCATTTTTTACATGTTCATCTCTGGCATCAACACGAACACATGAAACAACACAAATGCTGGTGACGAGTGAGGGAAATAGTAAGGCAGCAGTTCGGTGAGTTTTGACTGCACAATATCGAATTTCTTTCGCAATGATGCTACCTACGTCTATAGGAAGCCCTCGAACTATGACATATAACAAGTCCAACCTTTCTTGCGAAACTGTAGTAGCGTGAGTGGTGGGCATAAGCCTAGATTTCAGAAATTTCACCCACACCTTAGCAATAGGTTTCAAATCTATCCTATTAACTACACGCCCTTCCTCGTTAGCCCATGATGCCCCTTCGATTGTAATAGTTGTGAAAATGGTGTTCCACTTTTTCGGGGTTAACTTATCACGCAACTTAGTATACTCGGAAGTAATTTCAGCAGGTAAGTTATAGAAAGCATTGATAACTCGGGAGTCTAATGGGACAAGTGTATTTCTTACCCAAATGTTGTGCTGATCAAGGCTTACCAAATTGGCGTAAAATTCTTTGACTACAGGCAACACAGGATCTCGAGGGTGGTTGCAAAACTCTAGCCATCCTCGCTTTGCTACAACATAATGAATTGTTTGCACAATTCCCGTGAGTTGGTCTGGAAATTAAACCCTTTTTCTTCCAGAATCTGACGCGGCTCTATGAATGCTTCATATTTTTCTTCAGCGTGGTAACTCTGAAATTTTGACGGATCTTTGAGGCAGCTTGCTGTTTTCTTGTATCTCGGCATTGCTGTAGCAGTAACAAATTGAGGCTACTGTTCCTGAGAGTAAAAAGAGAAGAAGAAGTTAAGAATTAGGAGAGTTGGATTTGTGAAGGAGATGGGGAATAGTGGCATAGAGTACTAAGTACAATGACTCCTTTTTATAGTGGACTTTTAATTGGAGATAAATACGGCAACTTGAAATAATTGAGGGAATAAAATTTTTTGAATTAAATGTGCATATCCCAAAATCATCGGCCAGTGAATTTAAAGCTTTAATTTAGGAGATTTGTTTCCGTAATTTCTATCCATATCCATGCGTCCATCTATCACGATTTTATCTCCAACGGTAAGTGAAAGGCTCTAGCTTATAATTTATTGTAACGGTAAAATTAGCTGCTGCGGCATCCATTCGCTTATTCTAACAACAAATATATACTCCCCACGAAAGCTTCTGACACGTGGTTCACCTCTGAATTCTGCCACCATACACTCTCATGTGTCAATATGAAATTCAATTGTCACACTTACTAAAATTAAGTCTAAAATTATTAAAAGAAATAGATATATCAAATTAAAGTGAAAATAAGGTATGCAATAATAGAAAAAGATAAAAATAAATGGTTAATATGGAAAAAAAAATTATTAAATAAAATGTAAAAGAAGAAGAGTTGTCTAAAACACCAAAGGATATCAAAATTGGTTTGAAGTGGTTATCTCCTCAATGGGCTGCCTCCCATGAAGCGCTTGATTTAAGGTCCTTCAGCCTGACCTTCTTTCTTTGTTGAATCACTGGGTTCTTTAAGGAGTAACACCTCCTTTGAACATTCTGCTGCTGGATGTATGTAATGCTTAACCCTGTGTCCATTAACTTTGAACTCGTGGCCTGTTTGTTCATCGAGAAGATCAACAGCTCCATGAGGATATGATTTTAATAGCTTAAACGGGCCAGACCATCGTGACTTGAGCTTTCCCAGAAATAATCTTAGTCTTATATTGTGAAGCAACACTAATTGACCAGGGTTGAATTGCCTGTGCTGAATATGCTTATCGTGCCAGTGTTTGGTCCTTTCTTTATAAATTCTTGCATTTTCATATGAAAATAGCCGTAATTCATCAAGCTCACAAAGTTGAAGTTTCCTTTGCTCTGCTGCAACATGCATATCCCAGTTTAATTTCTTCAGTGCCCAATGTGCTGTATGCTCTAGCTTTAGCGGCAAATGACAAGCTTTGCCATAAACACTTTGGTAAGGAGACATTTTGAGTGGAGTTTTGTATGCTGTTCTGTAGGCCCATAGAGAGTCGTGCAAGTGTAAAGACCAATCATTCCTTGTTGGGTTCACCACTTTTTCTAAGATCTCTTTAATTTCTTTGTTGGACACTTCAACCTGACCATTGGATTGTGGGTGATATGTTATTGTTATCTTGTGTCTGACTCCATATTTCATCATTGTTGCAGCAAAGATTTTGTTACAAAAATGTGTGCCTTCATTATTGATAATTGCTCTAGGAGTGCCAAACCTGGAAAAAACATTTTTTTGAAGAAAAGTCACCACGGTTTTAGCATCATTGGTAGGTAATGCTGCAGCTTCTGCCCACTTGGAGACATAATCCACAGCAACAAGGATATATAAGTTCCTAAAGGATGGAGGAAAGGTCCCATAAAATCTATTCCCTAAACATCAAAAACTTCCACTTCCAATATGTTAGTCAATGGCATCTCATGTCTACTAGCTATATTCCATGTCCTTTGGCATCTCTCATAACATTTAACAAATTCATAAGCATCTTTAAAAATAGTGGGCCAATAATAACCTGATTGCATAACTTTAGCAGCTGTTCTGTGACCACCAAAATGTCCTCCATATGCTGCAGCATGACATGACTCCAGTAAATGAGGTATTTCTTATGTTGTAACACATCTTCTTATTATTTGATCTGAGCATAGCCTATATAAATGTGGGTCATCTCATTGATAACTTCTAACATCATGAAGAAATTTCTTTTTCTCTTGAAACTTCAGCTCAGGTGGTAGCAACCCACTTACTAAGTAGTTAGCAAAGTCTGTATACCATAAAGATTCTGACTGTTGCAGCATCTGTGCTTGCTGTACTACCAACAACTGTTCATCAGGAAACGTTTCATTGATGCCCTTCCTTGTCAATGTACTAGTGTCTGCTTCTAGCCGTGACAAGTGGTTTGCCACTTGATTCTCAGTCCCCTTTCTATCTTTAATTTCCAAATCAAATTCTTGAAGCAGTAAGATCCATCTGATTAATCTTGGTTTGGCATCCTTCTTTGAAATTAAATATTTGATGACTGCGTGGTCTGTGTAAACAGTTACTTTAGTACCCACCAGGTAAGCTCTGAGTTTGTCAAAAATAAAAACTACTGCTACCAACTCTTTCTCTGTAGTGGTGTAATTGATCTGAGTTGGAGTGAACATTTTGGTTGCATAGTATATGGAATGAAAAACCTTATCATTTCTTTACCCTAATACTGCTCCCACATAATGATCACTAGCATCACACATTAATTCAAATGGTAAAGTCCAATATGGAGATATAACTACTAGAGCAGTGATCATAGCTTTCTTTAATTCTCCAAATGCTTGAAGGCATTCTTTGTCAAAGTGAAATGGTTTGTCATGCTCCAGCAATGAACACACAGGCTTAGCTACTTTGGAAAAATCCTTAATGAATCTTCTGTAGAATCCAGCATGACCTAAAAACTCCTAATACCCTTTACTGAAGTTGGAGGTGGCAGTTCATTTATTACCTCAATCTTGGCTTTGTCTACCTCAATACCATCTTGGATATCTTGTGACCCAGCACTATTCCTTCTTGCACCAAGAAATGACATTTTTCCCAATTGAGTATTAAGTTGGTCATCTCATATCTTTTAAGAACTTCTTCCAAGTTGTGTAAACAATCATTGTATGTGTCCCCAAAAACTGAGAAGTCATCCATGAAAACTTCCAAAGTCTACTCTACCATATCAGAAAATATAGACATCATGCATCTCTGAAAAGTTGCTGGAGCATTGCATAGCCTAAATGACATTCTTCTGAAGGCAAAAGTTCCATAAGGACAAGTAAATGTTGTTTTCTCTTGATCCTCTGGGGCTATAGCAATCTGGTTGTAGCTTGAATACCCATCTAAGAAGCAGTAGTACTGTTTTCCAGCAAGTCTGTTTAACATCTGATCTATGAATGGAAGTGGGAAATGGTCTTTCCTTGTGGCTTTGTTGAGCTTCCTGTAATCCATACACACTCTCCATCCAGTCACTGTCCTTGTAAGAATAAGTTCATTTTTCTCATTAGCCATTATTGTTATCCCTCATTTCTTTGGAACACATTGAACTGGGCTTACCCATGAACTGTCTGATATTGGGTATATGACTCCAGCATCTAACCATTTGATGATTTCCTTCTTCATCACTTCTTTCATAATATGATTCAGCCTTCTCTAGTGCTCCACCGAGTTGCTGGAACAATTCTCTAACAAGATTTTATGCATACATATGAATGAGCTTATCCCCTTTATATCTCCCATGGTCCATCCAATTGCTCTTCTGTATTTTCCCAGTAAATCCATTAGACTCTGTTCTTGACCTGCATCTAAAGTAGAAGAAATGATTACATGGAGTGTGTTATTTTGACCAAGATAAGCATACCTTAAATGTGAAGGTAACAATTTTAATTCAAAGCTAGGAGGTGATTCAATAGATGGTAAAGTTGTTTTTACTTCCATGTCTGAAAGATTCAGGTGTTCAATAAACCTGCTGTGCTTATCAGATTGCTGTTTGTCTATCTAATCTGTTTGGATTGCTGCAACATCTTCCTCTTCAACATCCTCAAAGGTGGTGACATTGTCAAGTACATTACTGCAGCATCTGTCCATTCTGTCTGCTACAACAAGATCCACTACACTTACGAAATTGCAATCTTCTACTTCATCAGGGTTCCTCATAGCATCTAGTACATTAAATGTGACTTGCTGATCATTCACTCTCATGATGAGCTCTCCTTTCTGCACATCTAACAAAGTGCTCAACCAGCATACCTAGTCCCTATAGAACTGGGTATTGTAAAACTCCCTAGATCTTTCAATTTTGTGGGAATTTTACTCTAAAGCATATGACTGATTTCCTGTGTTAAAGCAACAATTTCAAACTCTCCCAGCCTTCTTTTTCGTGCCAAAATATCTTTTAGAAATTTCACATAATTTGGCATTTGCTCCAAAGCTTCCACAAAAAGGTATATTTATGTGTAGTTGCTTCAGCACTTCTAGGAATTTGCTGAACTGCTTGTCTTATTTTTGCTTCTGGAACATTTGTGGGAAAGGTGGTGGATGTCTAAACTGCTGGGTAGCTTCAGGAGATATCAAACTTTGTTGGTTTGATTAGGTGCAAGTTGTAACTACATGTGTTGTGACTTCTTTTTCAGCATGTTCTGGTTGAATTTCCTCTGGAGTTGGAGTAGCTTGGCCCATGTAACCAGTGTCTTGAAGAGGAGTTTGTTGTAACAGGCTTTCCTTTTGAGTTGGTTTTTGTGCAGAATTGTATTCCATCCCATTTTTTGTCACCTCAACTAGGATATCAATATTCTTTCCAGATCTTAAACTAATTACTTTACAGTGTTCTTTGCTCTCTCTCCTAGGGTCTTATGTGTTGCTAGGTAGGCTTCCTTGAGTTCTGCTGCTCATTGCTGTAGCTAGTTGTCCCATTTGGTTCTCAAGGTTTCTCAAAGACACAGCTTGCCTCTGTACAATTACTTCATTCTTTGCAATATACTCCTTGATCAGTGCTTCTAGTGAAGTGATTGGATCCTGACTAATATGCTTTTGCCCTTGACTTTGTTGATGAAAACCAGGTGGTTGTGTGTTTCTACTCAGTCCATTCAATATTGGAGCATTTCAATTCTCACTGCTCCATGAGAAATTTGGGTGTTGTTTCCAGCCTGGGTTGTAAGTATTTGAATATAGGTTGTTCTGAGGTTTTCAATTGAAGTTACCCACATAGTTTACTGAAGCTGGATTTTCATGACAATTATCAAAATCATGTTCTTCACCACAATAAACCCAAGAAAGTTCAATAACTTACTTTACTGTTGCTGGAGCAACTGTCATGGCTTTTACCATGTTAGTCAATGAGGTTACTTGTGCTGATAAGGCTATAATTGCATCAATGTTATATACCCATGCTGATCTTTTTGTTGCTGGTTCCCTGGTTGAAGGCCACTGGTAATTATTATTGGCAATTCTTTCCAAAATTTCATAAGCTTTGGATAACAGAGCTCCATTTGCTGAAGCATCCACCATTAACTTTGTACTCTGATTCAACCTATTGTAGAAAGTTTCCAATTGAATGCAACAAGGGATACCATGATGAGGACACCTTTTTAGCAATTCCTTGAATCTTTCCCACGCCTCGTACAAACTTTCATCTTCAAATTGATGGAAGGAAGTAATCTCATTCCGCAGTTTTGCATTTTTTGTTGGTGAGAAATATTTCATTAGGAATTTATCAGCCAATTCATTCCATGTAGTGATGGAATCAGAGGGTAACGAATTTAACCATGCTCTTGCTCGATCTCTTAAGGAATAAGGGAAGAGCCTCAGCCTTAAGGCATCTTGTTTTGCTCCAGCAATCTTGAAAGCATCACTTACTTCCAAGAACAATTTAAGATGGAGATGAGGATCTTCATTGGGCAATCCATTGAATTGTCCCACTGTTTGTAACATTTGAAACATCATTGGTTTCAACTCAAAATTTGCTGCTTCTACCTCAGGTCTGATGATCCCAGGGTGTACAACTTGCGGGGTTAGTACAGCGTAATCTCTTATAGCTCTATCTCTGTCATCAACCATGTAAATAATATTGTTATTGCCTGGCTGTCTCCCGTTGGCATGTTCATTATACTCTTCTTGAATGTTGACTGGTTGTAGGGGCCCGTGAGGATTCAAGTTTTGCGCATCCTATAAATTATTCATGCTTGAAGCAATTTATGAATTCCTTTGTACTCTTCGTAGTCTCCTGACAGTCCTTTCGATTTCAGGATCGAATTGGAATGCCACAGATCTGTCTTTGCGCATGCATGTACCGATCTGCCAATAAATAGAATGAATCAAATCAAATTTGGCGCTATCACGATTTACTTCACACTTTAAAAATAAACAATCAATCCCCGGCAACAGCACCAAAAACTTATTGATTGATTTCTATAATGAATTATTGTCAATGCCGATATGAAAGTATATACAACAAGTAATAAAGTGATAAGGTATTCAAGATCGTCTCCACAGGGATTGATATTACTCCAAAATGCTAAAGCAATCACAATAGCACAAATCAACTAAAGACCGAAACAAACAATTGTCAAATAATTCTATCGTAACTAATAATTATGAGAGATGGAAATAAAACAATACTGTAATGAAATAAACTAAATTAAATGTGTCTAAGATTAAATTGAGAATATAGTAGTTGAATGATCAAACTCTCCTAATGGAGTGACTGTTGTTTACTAAATTAGCACTAGTTGTTACAATAAGTGCTGCAGCAATGGGTAGAATAAATCTGCATCCGCAGCTATCGCATGTTGGAAATCTCATACCTTTAAATTTACTAACAATGACCAGTTGCTCATATATTTATGGTATGGCATTATAACCTTGAATCTCTCCACCCTACAAGGTGAACACCTATGTCTAGAGTGTCACAAATCTTAACTTCAAGTATTGCCCTTATGGAATTGAAGGTAACCTAATCTGGGAAACTCGACTTAAGAACAAGTAATACTCTAATAATATCCGCTAAGACATGCCTTTTTGCTGCTCTATCTTAACTGAAACTATTAAATGAGTGGTCAACCGAAATAACAATTGTATTCATAAAAACTACTAGAGTATAATGCTACAACATTACAATAACAACATAAAAAGAACAGTCAAGAACTCATTGGATTATTTGTCATTCAACCACAAGTAAATTTAGTTCATAATCTGGATGAGAAAAATAAACACAAATATATTGATCTCGGAATACATCGAAACAATTTAAAGAAGAAGAGAAAATATAAGTTGAGCACGATGCAAGACAAATAATTCTGCACGATTCTTTTCTTTGTTTTCGAATAATACTCTTTAATCTTGATCTCCTTCTTCTTACCTTTGTAATTCTTTTTTTATGATAATTCCTTGCCGCCTTTCTAAGTGGTGCATGCCTCCTTTTATATTGCAAATTAGGGTAAAAGACCTAAAGTCCACGCGCGTGCATGCGTTTAAATTAGGAAACATGCAGATCATGATTTTATGGCTGACCCACGGTTTAAGCTTTCTCTTGCATTGCTCTCTGATTGCTGCAGCACTGGTTGCCCTAGCATCCACTACAACACTGCATTATTCCCGATTGTGCTTGTCTTCTTTTGTGACCATCTTCTTTCCTCCTCTTGCTAATCTAATGTCTCAGCATCCCCTTATGAATTCAAAACCTATAATTATGCACCTGTTTTTTAGCACAAATTATTTGATTTGAACAAAACTTATTAAAACCCAACTAAAATGAATGTTTATGCAAAAGGTAACCAAAATGTAATAGAAACACCTTATTTGTTCTCTAAATACCTTGATTCAAGTCTAGAATTGATGTAATAACTCTCATTTCCTAGAGTTATCACAAACCTACCACACCGAACACAAATAATTCAAACCTCACCAACTATATATACTCGTGAAACCTTCCATGGGTTGAGCTTATTAATTTTTTGAAATTTTTTTTGTCTGGAATCAAGTTTATGATCCAACATATTTATTGGGTTGTTTTTCTTCTTGAATGAACCATAATATTTGTGTTATTTAATTGGAAAGTTTGTGAATTGATTGACAGTTTACTTGTTTATAAAAATTTTGATTCAGAAGTCAATGGAATGAGCCTCAATTGCGCGAAATATGGCAGTTGTGTCTAACAAAGTGGAAGATTTGATGCCGGTGAAGAGATCTCTTATGTGTCTGATTATGATTTGGATTGTTCTGAGGGCTGTAGTTCCAGTGTTGAATTGGCCAACAGTGTTCGTGTTATTCACAGTTTGAAATTTGGACTACATATCCTGAAAGTGTTAATGAGAGGTGGAGTATGTTTTTTAAATTGATAGGTTCTATTTTGGATCAAAGTTTGATGAATGCAAAGGATTTAGAGGATGAATTATGTGTTAAAATTCAGCTGGATGTCGATAGACTTGATGAAGAAAGCATGAAGAAGACGAGGAAGAAGAAGCTAAAAAGCTTAATTAAATTATAAAAATATTTTAATTTTGAATTAAATCGTTTTATCCGGTCAACTATCATTTATATTAATAATCTCAATGGTTGAAAAATAATATAGAGGTCCAATGGTTGCGACTAGTTGGCTCAAGTTGGAGATGATCCAACTTAGCTGGAGCCTAATTTCTTTTATAGAAATCTGAAGCTTTCAAGTTATCTGGATTGAGTATTTAATGTTAAGATTTCGTTGGCTTCACTTGACTAATTGAGAGAGATTGTTGCCTTATATGTGGCTGATTTGTAATCCCTTTGAATATGGGATCGTTATTTGCTTTCCTTTGTTTTGTGAATATTTGCTCTTGTAAACTTGCATATAAATTCTCTCTAATTCTACTGTAAGAAACATAGAAGAATGAAATTTGTGTTCTCTTCAAACGTCATTTTTTCATGGTATTATAGAAAATGTTTTTATTCGGTAAAACACTTCCACTTCTCTTTTTTTTATGGATGATATTGATATTGATAGTGATAGCAGTCACAATCATTCACCAAATCATATATCTTCTCAAACCTCTCATCACACTATGTCTATGTCTACGGTTGATTCCTCAGACCCTCTTTTTCTTTATGCTTCTGATCATCCTGGCATGATTCTTGTTCCAAAAGTCTTTGATGGAACAAATTATGCTATATGGAAGAGATCTATGCTAGTAAGTCTTAGTACAAAAAATAAACTGGGATTCATCAAAGGAACCATTCAGATGCCAGGTGAAGATGATCCAAAACATTCTTTATGGCAGCGCTGCAATGACATGGTGCTTTCCTAGATCCTTAACTCTCTAAATTAGGAGCTTGCAAATAGTATACTCTATTTAGAGCACCCTCAGAGATTTGGACAGACCTTCAAGAACGTTTCTCTCAAGGTGATTTTTCCCACCATTTTCAAACTCAGCAATCTATTATTGAATTGAAACAAAATCAAGATTCAATTTTTTCTTATTACACAAAGATAAAAATGTTGTGGGATGAGCTACCTACTTGTAGTCCTTTAATCACATGCACCTGTGTTGGACAAAAAGACTTGAAAGAAAAAGAAGAAAAGATTAGGCTTGGACAATTCCTCATAGGATTGAATGAAACATACTCAGCTTTGCGAGGACAAATCATGTTAATGTATCCTCTACCAACTGTCAAAAAGGCATATTCTATTCTCCGTGAGGAAGAAAAGCAGCTAGGACTTACTGAAGCCAAAGGCATTGATCTCATTCATGCCATGAGTATCAAAACTCGTGATAATTTTAGAGAATCACAATTTGATGCTCAACAACAAACCAAACAAGGATCATCCTCTCATCCCAAGCCACAAGGAACTAAGAAATATTTCTTTTGTACTGACTGTGAGGGAATAATTCATACAGTAGATCGTTGTTACTACTTGAATGGATTCCCAGTTGGTCATAGGCTTGATGGCAAAGACGATCAACCTCCAAATCGAAGCAGAAAACCTATTGTGCATCAAACTAGTGCTAAAATGAATCATAACTTAGCAAAGATACCAACTGAACAAACTCCCCAATTTACCTCTGAAGAGCTTGCCCAAATAAAAGCTTTGTTTAGAAATGGTGACAATCCTGCTCGAGCAAACTACACAGGTATCCCTATACCTTTCTATTCATCTTTCAATACGCAAAAGACATACTTGAATCACTGGATTATTGATGGCGGTTCAACAAATCACATAACAACTTCAATACCTATTAAAACTCCTCTGTCATCTCAAGTAACCTTGCCTAATGGTGCCTATTCCAAGATAACTAGAATTGGCTGAACACAACTCTCAAACCACCTACATGTTAATAATGTATTATGTGTACCATCATTTCATGTTAATTTACTTTTAGTGAGTCAACTTACTGCTGCCATGAATTGTTCAATCCATTTTTTTCCCACTTTCTGTATATTGCAGGACCTAGCTTCGAAGAAGATGATTGGCTTGGGGAAGAATCTTAATGGCTTGTACTACTTTGTTCCTAAAGTGAAGTCTACACCAATTTCTTTTTTAATCAACCATCATGTTGATTCTACTACACATATTACTTGGCATAAGCGGTTAAGACATCCCTTAAAGGTACCTTCACAATTTTTAAGCAATATTATTCCTGCATTTGTATTTGATTCTCAACATTCCTGTGAAACTTGTCCTTTGGCAAAGCAAACTCGTTTACCATTTTCTTCAAGTTCTATTCAAACTTTGCATTCATTTGATCTTATTCATTGTGATATTTGGGGACCTTTTCGTACTGCAACTCATACAGAGACACATTATTTCCTTACTATAGTTGATAATTACACTCGTTTCACTTGGATTTTTTTATGAAATTTAAATTCGAAACCCAAGGATTAATAAAAACATTTATTTCTTTGGTGAACACTAAATTTAATTGCCAAGTTAAATGTCTTAGAAGTGATAATGGCTCAGAATTTCTTTCCATGAAACCTTATTTATCCAACCTTGGTATTTTATTTCAAAGCTCATGTCCATCTACACCTCAATAAAATGGTGTCGTTGAACGAAAACACCGTCATCTCTTAAACGTCAGTCGGGCTTTGAGAATTGATGCCAATCTTCCTTTAAAATTTTGAGGGGAGAGTTTACTTATTGCAGCCTATCTTATAAATCGTCTTCTCACTCCTTTGTTGCAATATAAATCTCCATATGAGTTGTTGTATAATAACCCACCTAACTACACTCACTTGCGAGTTTTTGGATGTCTCTGATATGCATCAAATTTATAGCCGTCTAATAAGTTTGATTATCGAGCTCGACAATGCATCTTTGTTGGTTATCCTATAGGCCAAAAAACCTATCGGTTATATGATCTTCATACTCACCAATTCTTTTCCAGTCGTGATATCATTTTTTGAGTCTATTTTTCCTTTTCTTCGTATCAAAAAATCATTAGATAACATTTTTCCTTACCTTGAGATATTAGATTACATTGATGATCTATCTCCTCCTGCAACTTATTATGTCCCTCAAGCATTAGAGACCATTATTCCCTCTCCAAATCCTTTATTGCCATCAACTTCTTCCCCTTCTTCTTCTATATCTTCTCCTGCACCTCCTATTTGCAAAAGTGACCGTGACAGGCAACCATAGGTTCTCTTTCGTGACTTTCCTTATGGACAGATTAGTACAACACCATCAACTGCAACTTCAAGTCAGTCATTTTCAACTAAGTCAGGTACTCAATATCCTTTAAGTACATACATTTCTTATGATTCTTTGTCTTCTACTCATAAACACTTTGTTAACACCATTTCAAGTGTCCGAGAACCAACCTTTTATGCTCAGGCTGTATTGGATCCGAAATGGAAAGAGGCCATGCAATATGAACATGATGCTCTCAATTCACAGAAGACATGGTCCTTGGTCCCTTTACCTGCTGGTCGTTGCCCCATTGGCAGCAAATGGGTTTATCGACTCAAATACAAGTCTAATGGTATGATTGAACGTTACAAAGCTCGATTAGTCGCCAAAGAATTTTCTCAACAAGAAGGCCTGGATTACACTGAGACATTTGCTCTTGTGGCTAAATTGACCACTGTTCATTGCTTACTTGTTGTGGCCACTACAAGACATTGGCCATTGTATCAAATGGATGTGACCAATGCTTTTTTGCATGGTGATTTAGAAGAAGAAGTATATATGACTCCACCGCCGGGACTTTGTTGACAGGGGGAGAAGCTTGTTTGTCGACTTCATAAGTCCCTTTATAGGCTTAAACAAGCTCCTCACAATTGGTTTGCGAAATTTTCTCATGCTGTCAAGAAAGCTGGCTTTATTCAATCACATTCGGATTACTCGTTGTTTGTGAAGAAAAAAAGCACATCTATAACCATGGTTCTTATTTATGTAAATGATATGGTGATAATAGGAAATGATGCAGTCGCTATACATAATCTGAAACAATTTCTTCACCAGCAATTTCATATCAAAGATCTCGGTCTTCTTAAAGATTTTCTTGGGTTGAAAGTTGCAAGGTCCAAAGTAGGTCTTGTTATCTCTCAATGAAAATATACCTTAGAAATCATAGATGTTGTTGGATACTTGGGTGCTTAACTGGTAAATTTTCCCATAGAGATGAATTTGAAGCTCACAAACCATCAAGGTGATCTGCTGCATAATCCAACTCGCTACAGGAGATTAGTTGGCCGACTAATATATCTCACAATTACAAGACCAGACATTACATACTCAGTTAACATCTTAAGCCAATTTATGCATGCTCCAAGAAAGCCTCACTGAGATGCTGCTCTTCGTATTATTAACTATTTAAAGGGCAACCCTTGTTTAGGTTTGTTATTCTTCTCAAGCAATTCCTTTACTTTAAAGGCTTATTGTGATGCTAATTGGGCAAACTGTCCTATAACAAGAAGATCAACAACAAGTTATTGTGTGTTCTTAGGGGATTAGTTGATTTCTTGGAAAGCAAAGAAGCAGAAAACAATCTCACGATCATCATTAGAAGCTGAGTACAGGTCCATGGCAACAGCAACCTATGAGCTCACTTGGCTTATTCAATAATATGCAAATTTCTATAGGACCAGCAAGGCTATTATATGATAACCAAGCTGCTCTTCACATAGCAGCAAATCCGGTATATCATGAACGCACTAAACACATAGACCTTGACTGTCATGTGGTAAGGGAGAAAATACAAGATGGTCATATAATCACTAAATTTGTTCCATCTCATTCACAGTTGGCAGACAGTTTTACAAAAGCTCTTGGAGGAAAAGTGTTTAAGAGGCTAACAACCAAGTTGAACATGCTAGATATACATACTCCAACTTGAGGGGGAGTGTTAAGATTTCATTGGCTTCACTTGACTAATTGAGAGAGATTGTTGCCTTATATGTGGCTGATTTGTAATCCCTTTGAATATGGGATCATTATTTGCTTTTCTTTGTTTTGTGAATATTTACTCTTGTAAACTTGCATATAAATTCTCTCTAATTCTACTATAAGAAACATAGAAGAATAAAATCAATGTTCTCTTCAAACATCATTTTTTCATTTAAAATCTATGTTGACTAATTGATTGATCCACTATATTATTATACCAACTACTGGCAATGAACAAATCTTTTGCTATGATTACAATGGAGCATAATTTATACATTTACTCAACATCAAAGGAAAAATTCAAACACTTTGATGTGTCATCAGTCCAAAAAATAGAATTAAAAAATGTCAAATGACGGTTAACTTTGGTCCTCTGTATAAAATTTGCCGCATTTAAGAGCACATTCAACCAAATTGTGCCGAAACATGGAAGTGGGATCTTCCGTTTCAGTGGTGATCACATGGGCCATAAATTTTATTTGCCTTGTTGTTGTTATTACTTATACATTTGTAACAGCATTCGGTATTATCTCCCATACGGTTAGAAAGGGAAGCTCTTTTCAGCACTGGTTGGTGGAACATCAATAGGTAGGAGGCTAAAATTCCTTCAGATCATTGTGAGTGGACTAGCATCACTTGCAATTCAGCAGGCAGCATCACTTGGATAAACTTGTAAAAGGTTGATAACATCAAAGGAGAATTTGGCCAATTCAATTTCTCCTGCTTTCCAAATCTGGAGAGTTTCAACATTTAGAACTCTAACCTTTCAGGAAGCATTCCATTAGAAATTGGAACTCTTTCAAAACCCCAGGAGCTGGACTTGTCCGGCAACATTTCTTACAGGTACTTAAGCTATCAAATTTTGCTACTCACTGTCAAATTGTAGGTAATCTTGCATTAGAAGTTTCTCAATTCGGACTAATTTTTCAATTTATAATTTGGGATTAAAAACCACGATTATTAGATAGCAGTGTGGATATACTTTTATAGTATTGTCAAACAATTTACACGGTTGTAAAAATATGTATAGACCTTTTTTTTATGAAGAAGGGGAATAGGATTTTGACTTTAACGTAAATGATTTCAACTTTTACCTTTTTGAAGAAAATGAACAAACATTGAAGAAGCAACTAGGAGAAAAGCAACAAGAGCATATAACTCTATCTACCTATTTAGTGTCAACCACTCATGAAGATTCGCCACTATCATTTTTGGAGAAGAGAAATGTCGCACGCACGAGAATTTACAAGATTTTATGAGGTAACTGAGAGACTTGTTGATCTCACTCTTTTCCACCTCTTTACTAATTGTGAGCTAGCAAACTTCCAAGAAATTCTACATGATAAAAAGTGGATCAAAGCCATTGTAAAGAATGACACTTGAGACTTTGTCACTTTTTCTAGAGGTCATAAAGCCATCAGCGTCAAATCGATTTACAAGATATAGAAAAATGCCAAAAGTGAGATTAAAAAGCACAAGGCAAGGCAGTCACAAAATGCTATTGTAAAAAAATCGACATCGAATATGATAGATATTTTCTCATGTTACTCGATTGGAAATTATAAGGCTAGTCATTTCATTAGCAGTCCAAAAGAAGTGGAAGATTTTTTAAATGGATGTAAAGTCTACTTTCTTGGATGAATTCCTCAAAGAAGAAGTCTACATTGAACAACCATTAGGCTACATGGTTAAATCACATGAAGTCAAAGTTTTGAGATTGAAGAAAGTTCTTTATGGGTCAAAGAAGGCACTGAATGGATGGAACAGTAGAATTGACAAGTATTTTTAAAATAATGGCTTTTCCAAATGCCTATATAAACATGCTCTCTACGTTAAAGCAAAGATAAGCATTGTGATTGTTTGCCTGTACGTGGATGATCTCATCTTCAATGGAAGTAATCCAAATGTATTTGAAAAGTTCAAAAAAGTGATGACCAAAGAGTTCGAGATGACTAATTTTGGACTTATGGTGTATTATCTTGGTATTGAAGTTAGGAAAAAAGAAGAATGCATTTTTATTTCCCAAGAAAGCTACGCAAAAGAAATACTCAAGAAGTTCACGATGCATGATTGCAAGCCTATAAGTTTGCCAATGGAATGTGGAGTCAAGTTATCTAAATATGATGAAAGTGAAGGTATAGACCCAACATTTTTTAAGAGTTTGGTCGGAAGCTTACACTAAACAATATGCATGAGATTAGACATCCTTTAAGTTGGTGGACTTATGAGTGGATACATGAAAAATCCAAAGATCACCAATTTTAAAACTATAAAAAGAATCCTTCACTACATTAATGGTATAATTGATTTCGGCTTGTTATATTGAATTTCTACTGACTATAAGTTCATTAGATATAGTGGTAAGGACTAAAGTAGAGACACAAATGATCAAAAGGATGCCAATGGTTTTATGTTCTTCATGGAAGATACTGGTTTCACATAGATGTCAAAGAAGCAACCAATCATTAAACTTTCTACCTATAAACTAAGTATATAGTTGCTACATCTAGCATTTGTCGGGTAATCAAGCTAGGAAATTTATTAAAGGAGTTGGATTTATCATAAGAAGAGCCTATAAAGAGTTTCATCTATAACAACTCAATAATTACTTTAGTTAAGAATCTTGTCTTTCATGATTGAAGTAAGCATATTGACATTCATTACCATTTTATATAGGAGTGCATTGAGAGAAAGGATATACAAACAAAGTATGTAAAATCACAAGATGAAGAAGTCGATACCTTTACTAACCCATTGAAACAAGAAGACTTTACCATATTGAGAAATTTACTTAGTGTCATAAGATCACGTTCAAGGGGCTATTGGATTATAAACTTGATCTATACAACTTTGAAGCCCAAATGATTTTCGATCTGGCCCAAGGAAGCTTTTTTTGGTAGTTAAAATTTGTGACGTTAAATATGGTAATGTCGTAAGTAGAATTTGTATTGTTAAGTATGGTTGTCCGATTTGATGTGTGGTTATGATTTGTTTGGTAGTTAGGTTAATCTATAGTTGTGCTTAAGTTGTAACAAGTATAAATACCTTCTTTCTTAGTTCGTTTAAGCAATATGGAGTAGTCAAACTTCTTAGTTCTAAATAGAGCTGTAATTGAGAAGTTGTATTAAGTTAATAAGAAAAAAATTATTTTTGAGTGTTTAATCATCCAAATTCTCCAACAGAAATATTCATCTTACTTTTTGGAATCTTGTTTGTTTGTAGAAATAATAAGAAAGTTTAACCTAAGACAAGAAAAACCAATTTACTTGATGAGTTTTGAGAGATAGTTGCCTAGTGGGAAGTTGTTGCTTTGAAGAAGCTTCACAATTCGAAAACTAATAAGTTACCTTTCTTAGAAGTTTTAATAATGAGGCTTGTATACTATTCTAAATACGACATTGAAATATTGCGAAGCTTTATGGTTTTATTTGCGTAAGAAATGCATATTTTTTATTTATGAGTACATACATGAAGAGGGGAAGCTTGATCTATATTCTACACAATGATGATAAAGTTGTTTAATTTCGATTGGACTAAAAAGGTGAAAATTGTGTAGGATTTGGCTCATGCTTTGTCATACTTGCATCATAATTGCACATGAGCAATTGTTCATTGTGACATATCAAGTAATAATATGTTACTCAACTTAGAATTTGAAGCACTTCTTGTTGACTTTTGCATTGCTAGGCTGTTGTACTTTGACTCATCTAATTTAACACTATTAGTTGACACTTGTGGATATATTACTCCCAGTAGTCCTTTACCTACTCTTCTCATGATTTAACATCTCCCTATTCTTCTCATGATTCTTTATCTTCCTTACTTATCTGCTCTGAATATTAGTTATAATTAGTAATGAACATTTATGTCACATTTAGCTTTGTGTATAAGTTATTTAGGAAAAAAAAAAGCACAAAGGTTCTTGTTGTTATTTATTTGTGGAAACAGTACTAGTCAAGGCTTTTATTTTATTGTGGAACATGCCTACACCATGGTTGGGATAGAGAAATGTGATTTTATAACTCTGGAGTCGTGGCCTTTTTAGGAAAAACATCCCACAACAATTAAATATTAAATTTGGGTTAGTATATAAGATTACAACAACTCATAACTCTTAAGTTTCATGTAACAAGGACCAATCAAATAAAGTCTCGACTTACAATTAAACTCATGTCTAAAGGACTTATTGCTCAACCACTTAGACTAAAATAAAAAAAAAATTCTCTAAACCCAATATCAATCCCCTAGTTTTCAATACTGAGAATGTAAGATCGGTGGTGTTGGAAACTTGAACAATAAACAATATATGACCATACTTTCAATACTGAAACATTTCTCTAAACCCAACAGCAATCCCCTAGTTGGCAGAATAAAGATAATTCTAAACTAAGACAACAATAGTAAAATAATGAAATAAGCAATAACCATGTAACTCAAGTTTTGCACTTATAAATTCAATCCATGGAACATATATGAATTGGATCTACTCTGCTCCAGATCCAGATCCATAATAAAAATTAAGATCTGTAGCTGCTCCAGATCCGTCATGAATCTATATTTTTCGCTCCATATCTAGATCCGAAACAAAAAAATAAAGATTTATATCTGCTCCAAATCTAAAAACAAAAATTAAAATCTAAATCTGCTCTAGATCCGTCATGAATTCTAAATCTCAATAATAAGAGATCAATAATTTTTTAAAAAGAAAATTTAAGACTAATAGGCCTTGGTAACAATTAAATTATATAATTTGTATAAAAAAATCTAATAAGTATTGTAGCTTCTACTTTTACATCAAAATAACAAATAAAAAAGTAATAAAATATCCACCAAAAGTAATTACACGAATAAGATCATTATAATATTCTAATGTCTCCTTTACCATCCTGATATCCCCGACACACCATCATCATTTCTATATCATTAAATAATAACATATAAGTTAAAAATGATTTATTATATTCAGTGCTTCATTATTTTTATTATGATCATATCTAACTAAATATATGATTAATATAATTATTTTATAGTTGATAGCCACTACTGATTAGTGATTATGCAAAATAAATAAGATTATGAGAAAATGATAGGAAAAAAAACTCTCGTCTATAGATTTTCTAGCAATTATATGGCTGATCCAAGCATTCAAATAAAAATGAGAAGCGAGAGTAGACTAAAAAGAAAAAAGAGACTGAATTATAAGGTGAAAAACTTAAAAAAATTAGGGCAGGTTATCCTAATTTTATTTTAAACTTAATAAATTTTTGTCTTATTATCATTTAAATACCTTTAAGTTTTAAGATTCTTAAATACATGCTAATGAATAAATTTTATCATCATTTATAAATTTTATTATCATTTATAATTACATAATTGTTAAGAAATTTTTAAAATAAAATTATATTAAATGGTGAGTGGATATGGATTTGGATCAAGATATTAAGATAAATCCAAATTTACTCCAGATTCGCCTTAGATCCACGCATCGATATCCAAATCCGATCCAAATCCATTTTAATCCGACCCAAATCTGATCTGATTGGATTTGGATCACGTAGATCTTGGGTCAGATGCGATCCATTGCCATCTCTCATCAAGCTTAAATTAATTAGCATAATAGGTAGAAAGTAAAAGCACTAACAAAATAGTGAAAATGGGAGGCATCTACACTTGAGGCTTTCGCTGTGTGAAAAGAATAATGAAATTTAAGTCACTTGGCTGCAACCCATTGAACAAATGTGCCCATTCTATTATTTAGTGGTTGTGATCGATTCAACTTGCTCTTTACATTTTTCATCTTTTTATTTTGTCGTCTCATACCTTTCGCCAACCTCTTACAGAACAAAACCATGGATTGTATTGGCTATTTTGCGAAAACTTTCATCTTTACCATGAATGAACTTTTCATCTTCTTATCTTTCAGTTTCTAGAGTAAGAGAATGGAATCGATTGACTTCCGGTGAGCTCCCTCTCTCTCTTCTTTTTTGTTGGGATTCGTAGATTCAACTTTTTTTTGTTGTATCTTCATTTTTTTCACTTTCTTTTGGAAAATTTACACCAATAGCCATAAAAATTTTAGCTTTTTTCATCTTAACCCTCCAAATAAATTTCTATCAACATTAGCCATAAAAGAACCTTTGAGACTAAAATACCCCTCTCTCTCATCTCTCCCCCAATACTCTCTTTCACGCATCTCTCCCAAACCGAACAAACTCCCATCATCGGCGGCGGCTTCATCCATCATCGGCGTCCGATCTACCATCTATAGTTTTCAACAAAACCTAAGTTAGCTATTTTATTTATTTTCATTAATACATAGTGGTATAAGTTATTTTCTGAACTTGCTCTAGAGTTTCAGTGAACTGCAAGTCGTAGATGAATCTGGTGCGACAGGCTGCCTGTCGCAACAAGCCTTGGGCGACAAGTGCCTGTCGCACGCACCAAGCCTTGGGCGACAGGTGCCTGTCGCACCAAGTTTTGGTGCGACAGGTTCCCTGTCGCGTGAAGCTTCGTGCGACAGGCAGCCTGTCGCCCAAGACTTGGTGTGTGCGACAGGCACCTGTCGCACCAAGCAAGGTGCGACAGGTGCCTGTCGCCAGATTCACCCACGACTCAGATTCACCCACGACTCAGTTCAGCAAGTTCAGAAGGGTAATTTGGGGAGAAAGGCTTGTGTTTGGCTAATGTTGATAGAAAAAAGTTGAGAGGGTTAGTTGTGAAAATAACAAAATATTTATGGTTATTTTCGTAAATTTCCCCTTTCTTTTAGTTTGGTCGTGGTCGTAGCTCTATTCATTTTTTTTGTAGTTTGATTTTTCATTTTTTTTGTTTGGTCCCAGTGGTAGCCCTTTTAACCTTTTAGTTTTATTTTTTCAATTTTCTTTCTTAGCAACAGTAGTAGCCGCACCCTCTCCCCCCATTTTTTAGTCGTACAGTCTTTTTTTTTTAGTTGTAGGTTTTTTCTTTCTTTTTCTTTTTTAGTGGATTCCATCTTATGATTTTCCTTGTTGTTGCCAAATGGTCGGCTAAAGAAATAGTGGTTGGGTTTTGCTAGGGCTCACGAATACTCGGTGAGTAGTGCTGCGAATTTTACCTCATATTACTTGTGGCTCTTCTATTTGTGATTCAAAAACTTGTTGGACTCTATATTTGCTGTTGTTGCTTTTTGTTTTATATATGGCTGGGATTGAAAGTATTGCTGTATTCCCTTAGAGGTTGCTTTGTCTTGTTTGATATGGGTTTTCCTTATTTGACTTTGATAAGGTTAGGCTTGATGATGATTCTTTGTATTGGAATTTTCAAAGTGGAGATAGTGACTTGATAGATGGGTTCAATGGTGTTGACTTTGGTGTGAATGGTAATAGCTAAATTGGAGGAGATAATGAAGTAGAATCAAGTTGTAGTGCAGCAAAGAATAAGTCAGAAAAACAACAAGTGAATATGTATTTGGGAGTGATAATGTACAAAGGCAAGCTAGTAATGAATTTGATAGTACATTGCTTGAAAAGAATGGAGATGAACATGAAGAATATAGTGTAAACATATTAAAATTTGATACAACAGAAAAAGAGATTAATGAATTGAGAGAAGTGTAACAGATTCTAGATATGAGATGGGCAGTAAATTGGGTGATGGCGACAGTGTGATATAAATGGAGGGAAAATGATCCTCTCCTGATCTGATCTCTTCTGAGCTTTTCAAGATTTTCTAGCATGTGTCTTTTAGTGGCAGTATATGGGTAAGATTCACCTTCTTTTATTTTTCTATTTATTAACTATCAATCAGTAATTTAATTATTTGTTGAGGACATGATCTTATCAGATTAGGAGAGAATCCTGATCCTAGATGGGGATGCTTAAATTTGTTTTCCAGCAATTAGTTCATCCTTATTTTGCTCAGATATTAATGAGAATAGGTTTTAGCCTTCATTTACTTGACCCAAATGGTTGGAGGATTTTAGGTGATATTAAAGTGAGTAGTGACTTTAAACCAACCTATTTTTAGTTCTACGTCCATACACAATTTCCAGTACTACTCTTCTACCGGTTGACTTCGACCACCATCCTTTATGACCTACTCCATGTTCATTACATAGGCACAAGTGCGTGAATTCCTGTGTGAATTCTTTAGGATTAGGCTTGATTTTATGCTTATTGGCCCATACAACATGCATATCACCTAAAATTTTCCAACAATTTAGGTCAAGCAGACTAGGACTCAAACCTATCATCACCAACATCCAAGTAAAATAAGGTTGAATTGGCAACTTAAAACCAAGTTTAAACATCTCCATGTACATCGCAATTTCTTCATCACCGAATTTACTAGTCACCTCATCTTCCCTTAATAACCTAAGTGTAATATCATTTATATCAAATGTCAACTTGTTCACGCTATATTCCTCATGTTCATCTCCATCATTTTCAAGCTACGTACCATCAAATTTGTCACTAGCATGTCCGTGTGCATCATCTCTACCAATTAAATTTTTACTTATTGTTTTCCCGGACTCATTATCTGCTACGCTATAATTTGATTATACTTAATTACCTCCTCCAATTTCGCTATTATTATTCGCACTAGCTTCAACATCACTGAACCCATCCAACAAGTTTCTGTCTGCATTTTGAGAATCACAACACAACGAATTATTATCAAACCTCACCCCCATTGGAGCCTAATAGACAAAGCCCATACAAAACAAAACAAAGCAAACACCAAGGCACCGTAATAGTATATTAAATCCCAGCCATGTACAAAATAAAAAGTAATAGTAACAACTCCAGAGTCCAACAAGTCTTTGAATCATAAATGTAAGAGCCACAAGTAATACGAAGCAAAATTTGCAGCAAAACGCACCGAGTATTTACAAGTCCAAGGAAAGCCCAAGCACTATTTGCTTACTGACAATCTGGCAACAACAAGGAAAATCGTGACATGTATAACTTGAAACGAGAAGAAAAATGTAAAAATATATGAGTATGATTGAGCTCAATTATGATTTAATAAGAACGAGTAAGAATCGATGTCCATGCATGATAGAGCGAAAGCGCCAATTTCGTTTGCAGGGATGTTATGGCAGAGAAAGAATATGCATCCACAGAAGAAAGAGAAAAATGAAGGGTAATTTTGATACTTCAAAATTTTAAAAATAAATAAATTTTTGTACTTGGACCTTATTATGAGGCTTTCAAATTAGATAAAACATATAGTAGCAATAAAGAATCCAAATATGCAATCATTGAGGACTAAAATACACATTAATCATAAAGTGCCACAAGTCTGTTGGATTATAAACTTGATTCAATCCATTCAAGGTCCAAATCATGAATGAACTTAATATTGTGAGATTCATCATCAATATCTAAAAGCTTCAATTTTTTTATTCAAAGAGATTAGCTTTCCATATTTGGTATAATAATGGTGTGTTAGGTGAGCTATGTGTGTAGTTTATAAATTTTTATGCATTTAATATTTTGTGGTTTGTGTTAAATTATTTATGGTATAAATGGCTCCTCATATATTTAGTTCAGCAATCAAGTAAGAAAGAAAACTTCTTAGTTCAGAAAATATAGTTTGTGTTCTTCAATTGTTCTTAAGAAGAGTTTTTTTTTATTATTTAGGTCTCCAACAAAGTAGGACCAGAGCTAGTGATCGGTACTTCACATAGCTATGTAGCATATCAAATTGAAGAGCTCAACGAAAGAAATGTGACACCATAAAATCAGCCTGATTGAAGTCCAAATGCACCCAAACTTGCTATTGGAAGTTTCTGCCTTAAAATTGAGTCAACTCACCAAGTTGAACCAATCACTGAACCAAGCCGAACCGCGATAAACTGAGTTGGAGGTAGGTCAATTCAACCGAGCTGAACCGATCTGTTGATTGTTGACAATCAGCCATTGATCGTTGACTGTTAATTAAAATTTAAAATTTTGGTACGAGTCCCTCCTAAAGTTTTTTGACATTCTGGATCCATTCATACAATATGAATTTTCAACCTTTGACTCTATATAGAGTTATGGCAAATAGTGGCATGGCATCATTCTAAGTTCCATCACCAAAGAAAAATAAATTTGACAATTGGAATATTAAAAAAGGGGCCCTTTTGAAGCTCATGATATTTGGGAAGTCATTGAAAAAGGCTGCAACGAGGTAAAATATTAGGCTTTTTTTGACTCAATAAGAAATGATAGTTTAAAGGAATCAAGAAAGTGAGACAAGAAAGCTCTCTTTCCCAGCTATCAAACATTGGATGATAATGGATTTGAGAAGATTTCTAGTGCAATTTCAACCAAGGAAGCATGAGAGAAAGTTCAAACCTCCTAAAAGACAAAGAGAAAGTGAAAAAGGAACGTCTTCAAATTCTAAGAAGTGAGTTTGAATCGTTACACATCAAATAAGCTAAGTCCATTTCTGATTATTTTCTAAGAGTTCTGGCTATTTCAAATCAACTAAAAAGACATGGTGACACTACTAGAAAAATGGTCTTTACTAACACTTGGTTTGTGACACTTTATTACAAAGTATCAATATTTTTATACATATGGGTCATTTTTCGTATTTAACATATAAGTATCACAAATTAATGATATTATGGTGTCTGAAATTTAGACATCAGAAATCTCTGACACTAAAGTATTAGTAATAAAAATAAAATAATTCTAATCATGTAATGGATGGAATTCGAACTAGGGACCTCGAACATTGGAGCATTTAAGTTTAAGAAAAAGACCATCGGGGCTTTTTCTTGGTGACACTAAGGTATTAGTAAAAGAAAATAAAATTTGAATCTCGTTTCGAACTGACATTCGAACCTAAGACCTTTCAAAACCAAAGCTTTTAAGTTTAAAATTAAAACTGTTTTGACTTTTTGTTAGTTATGCTACTGAATCAGTAGAATATTATTTTTGTAATATGAAGAACTTGAAATGTATTGAGCATGCCTGAGTGAAAATTTTAGCTGGTTTTGGCTCAAATTTTACAGTAAATAATATACTTTTAGTTAGAAACGGTATCGTTTCACTTAGAAAAAATAAAGATAAGTAAAACACATCGTTTTATCCTAACCCTAAGACCAAAATTGAACCTAATTTTTTTCTAAGTCATTCACTCATCATTCTTTCACCACTCGATTCTCCTTCTCTGTCAAAGCTAAGTAAACCAAACCTTAAAATCCTATCCCCCACTATAATCAAACTTCACGTCAATCCCAACCAAGCCCGAAGCAGAGGAATTCCTTTCTATCACGACTTGGTTCTCTCTCTCTCTCTCTCTCTTTCTCCACTACGATAAATTCATTTCTGAAGGTGCCATTTATTTGTTTTTATTTATTTTCAATTATTATGTTTCTAATTTACAGTGCCTATTTTCCTCATGCATGTTGTTTTGTTGCGGTTTAACTATAGAATGGATTTTAAAATTCTTAGCTTTTTTTCTATAATCTTGATTGTTTATAATTTGGGACCTGGGAAAACCTACCAGATAGGTAAAGGCAATTGAAGTTGAGTTATTGTACTAGAGTTTTTAACTAAGAGTGGTTTTATAAGTGCCTGATTCAAATCTGTTTTCTTTCCTCTCTTTCTTTAATTGCCATGTCACTTGACTTTGAATTTTATGTACACTTTAACTGGAATTGATGGACACAATGTCAATGCAGATTTGGGTTTTTCTCCTTTTCCCCATTTCTTGAAATTGTATTTAAAATTTTACATGATGCTTTTGTTGGTAATTTTCTAACTCAATTGCTATTGATGCCAATGTGCAAGTGTACACAATAAGTAATAAAGTGATAATTATTCAAGATCGTCTCCATAGGGACTGATGTTACTAGAAATGCTACAACATTACAATAGTGCAGTCTACCTTTTCAAGATGAACCTAGTTAAAGTTGATTATGACCGAAATTAACAATTGTAAAGAAATAAAAAAAAAATAATTGCAGTAATGAAATAGATTAGATAAGTTGCGTAAAAGAATCTAATGAGAATAAGGTAGCTGAATGATCAAACTCTCTTCATGGGTTGACTGTTTTTCATCAAATTAACACCAATTGCTACAACAATTCCTACAGCACTGGGCAGAATTATTTTGAGTCCTTAACTATTGCCTGTTGGACTTCTTATACCCTTAAGTACCCTAACAATGACCAGTTGCTATTCTACCTAAGGTATGGCGTTATGAACATCTGCTCTCTCTACCCTACAAGGTGAATTCCTATGTCTAGTTCTTCATAAATCTTAACTTCAAGTATGACCCTTTTGGACTCAAGAAAAACTTAATCCAAGAAACTTAAATTAAAATCAAGTATTACTCTAATAATATCCACTAAGACAAGCCCTTTTGCGGCTCTATCTTAACTTGAACCATTAAATGGGTGGTCAACTGAAATAACAGTTATAATAATAGCTATTAGAGTAACATGCTATAGCAATCGTATAATAACTCATATGAACAGTAAAAAAACCCATTTAGATTGTTTGTCACTCAACTACAATCAAGTTTAGTTCATACTTTGATAAAGAAAAACAAATAACAAAATATTGGTCATGAAATACATTGGTTCAATCACAGAGTAAGGAAGAGAACAAGTAAAGAACGATGAAGATTGAATCCAAGTAATTCTGCGGGATTCTTCACTGGTACAGACTCGGCTCTCTTGAATTCTGATTTTTTTTCTCCTTTTCCTCTTGATTTTTCCAATGTTAATTCACCCGCCGTCTTTTTATGTGATGCACACCCTTTTTATAACTAAAAACTAGGGTAAACAAAAGCCTAGGGCGCGCATGAGTCAAATTAGGAAACTGCATATCGCAATTCTGCAGATATTCTGCGCTACGTTTTCTCTATCATTGTTCCAAGATTGCTACAATAATGGTTGCTCCAGCAACCGCTACAACACTACACTGCTCCAGATTTTATTTCAATTCTTTTGTGGCCATATTTTTCCTCCTTTTTGCCAGCCTATTACATTAGCATTTCTACCATGAATTACAAGCTTTTGGAAACCTACAATTATGCACACTATTTAAGCACGAATTACTTTAAATCAAGCAAAACTTATTAAGACTAAACTAAAATAAATGTTTATGCAAAATGTAACAAAAATGCAATAAAAATACATCATTTACTCTCTAAGCAATCTTGATTTAAGTTTAGAGTTGCCATAATAACTCTCATTTCATAGAGTTATCAGCTTTCAATTTTGGGCCTAACGTTTTCCATTTAATTAGCGCCTGATAAAGATACATATTCAATTCGGATCAATTCATCAATCCTTTCCCTATAATGCACTTGTTAGACTTAGTATAAATGCAACATCCGAAATGCAAACCCTTCAATAACAACAAGTATTGTCCTTAATTTTTTTTATATGATTTCCCTTGTACAACACTCTGACATAGTAATCAACAATATAATTAAATCTTCATTCATATGTTGATGGGTACAATAGCCTTGGCCATTTTAGTGTCACAACCACATGCAACTTGTTTGTTTTTTATTTGTTTATTTTCTTACATGATCTTTAAATTAATAAACTTTGAAAAAGACCTTTTGTTTGTTTGTATAGGAAACTTTTGTTTGTATTTTAATATTGAATTATTGACTTTCGACTAGAATGTTTAGTTTGTTATTACTTTTTCTTATATCTTGCATGTTTATTTCAATTGAGTAGCTCGCTTTTGAAGAATCACAAAAGGTTACGGTGTAACAGCTGTCTTTATTTGGTAATTCTTTTAAATCACTCACTTTTTTTCAGTTTCTATTATCGTTGTGTTCTGAGTTTTACTTGTACTGACATGTTTTAAATATTTATATACATGGTCTTACTTTTGTTTTTGTTGCATAGACTCTTCTGGAATTAAATTGTTTGTTCTAATATATATTTTGTTTGTTCTAATTTGAAAATGAAATTTTGAAAAATGTGGATGTGGCATGTTTTGCTGGCTTGCTCAATGTGTACATGTAAGTTAGATTTGTTGGCTAGGCGAATGTGTACATGTGTGCTTTGTTGGCTTACTGAATGTGTACATGTAAGTTAGATTTGCTGGCTTGGTGAATGTGCACATGTATGCTCCGTTGGCTTGTTCAATGTGTACATGTATGCTCTGTTGGGTTGCTGAATGCTTACATATATGCTTTGTTGGGTTGTTGAATGCGTACATACATTTAAGTGACTCTAAACAATAGAACTTAGATTTATTTTGCAATTTGTATTTTTAAGTTAAACCTAAAAGTTTGGAGTTATTTGTGCAATTTAAGTAAACTTATTAAACTAACAACATCTAATAAATAAACAGGTAACAATGCATATTATGGACAAACTTGGATATTTTGTGATAGATTGTCTGATGAGTAGAGTGATGGGGTTGATGATTTCTTAGAGTTTGTCATTCTTAATTCTGAAAATAGAATGTCAATTAGATGTCCTTGTACATCTTGTTGTAATATGGAGTTTTTGACTCCTGAAAAAGTGAGGCTACATCTATTTAAAAAAGGTTTTCTAGAAAAATATTTAGTTTGGAATTGGCACGGTGAGGTGGACCAGAAACCTACCTCTGTAAAATGCCAGGACCAGCCACAAAATTAGTGTTTTAGATGTCTGGGTTATAATTATGTAGATGACATGGTTCATGATGCTTTTTAGCATTGTGATAAAGATCTTAGTTCTTTTAAGGATGTGCTTGAAGATGCTGAAAAACCCTTATATCCGGGTTCAAAGCATTCAAAGTTATCGGGTCTAATGAAACTGTACAATATAAAAGAACTTTATGGCTGGTCTGATAGTGGGTTTTCATTTTTATTGGAAGTGCCGAATGAGATATTGCTAAATGATAATAGTTTGCCTAAGTCCATGTATAAGGCCAAAAAAATATTGAAGCTATTAGGCTTTGATTATGAGAAAATACATGCATGTGAAAATGATTGCATTCTTTATAGGAATGAGTTCAAGAATCTTAGTGAATGCCTAAGGTGTGGAGCATCTAGGCGGCAAATAAGAAAAGATGGATACAAAAAATTAGAAAACGGGTCCCTAAAAAGGTATTATGGTATTTTTCTATAATTTCTAAGTTGAAAAGAATGTTTCAATCACTACAAACTTCTAAGAACTTAACATGGCATGAAAATAAAAGAATTAGAGATGGCAAGCTTCGCCACCTAGCAGATTCACCAGCTTGGCAGTTAATTGACAAGAAATGACCTGATTTTACCCAAGAGCCGAGAAATCTTCGGTTCGCTTTATCATCTGATGGGATTAACCCATATAGGACACTTAGCACTACTTATAGTTGTTGGCCTATTACATTGATAACATATAACCTTCCTCTATGGTTGTGTATGAAGAGGAAGTTTATGATGATGTCTTTACTGATATCTGGCCCTAAACAGCCTGGAAATGACATAGATGTATACTTAGCACCATTGATTGAGGACTTGAAAACCTTATGGGATGTAGGCGTTGATGTGTTTGATGCTTATAGGAAACAAACTTTTAATTACGAACAGTGTTGATGAAGATGATTAGTGACTTTCCAGCTTATGGAAACCTGTCTGGGTGTACTGTTAATGGGGTATTATGGTTGTCTAGTTTGTGGGATAAACACATGTGCATGTTGGCTACCGCAAAGTCGGAAAATGTCATATATGAGCCATAGGTTGTTTATTGAAAATCCTCCTAGGCCTTTGTCTAGTACAAAGATCTTAAACTTGGTGGCTGACATTGACACCAAGTTTGGGAAAAAGCTCCAAAAAAAGCAAAAACAGGGTGAGAGTGTCACAATAAGGGTAAAGGTGAGGGTAACAGTAAGTGTAAAGGTGAGGGTGAGGGTGAGGGTGAGGGTGAGGGTGAGAATGAGGGTGAGGGTGAGGGTGATAGTAAGGTTCAAGGTGAGGGTGAGGGTAAGGGTAATGGGGATGTAGCTTAGTTGTTGTACAAAAAATTATCAATCTTCTTTGATTTAGAATATTGGGAACATTTGTTAGTTCGCCATCAACTAGATGTAATGCATATTGAGAAAAATGTATGTGAGAGCATCTATGGCACATTACTCCATCAACCGGGGAAAACAAAAGATAGAATTAATGCTAGAAAAGATCTTACACATCCAGAGCTTAGAGAAAAAAATTAACAAAGCATTTATTGCATTAGCTCCTGATGAACAAAACAAAGTCTTGCCCCCTGCCTCGTATACTTTAAGTAAGAACGAAAAAAACTATTATGTGAAACCTTGCAAGGTTTCAAAGTTCCTGATGACTATCATTCTAATTTTAGAAATCTTGTTTCAATGGATGATTGTCGTCTTCACAGGCTTAAGTCTCATGATTGTCATACCTTGATGCAACAACTACTACCATTAGCAATTCAGAATTGTTTAAATGTCAGATCTGTCATAATCAGGTTGTGCTTCATCTTTAATTCTTTGTGTTCTAAGGTAGTAGAGCCCAATTCTCTAGACTAATTATAAAAGGAACTTATAATCACCTTATACAATTTAGAACAATCTTTAGTACCTATCTTCTTCGATATAATGGTCCATTTAACAATCCATCTAGTTGAAGAAGTTAGATTATGTGGCCCAGTTTACATTCGATGGATGTATCCATTTGAGAGAAAAATGAAACCTATAAAGGGTTATGTACGCAACTGATACCGTCCTGAAGGTTGCATTGCAGAGTGCTATATTGTTGAGGAAGCACATGAATTTTGTGTTGAATACCTTTCAAATTGTAAATCAATCAGACTACCTACTGGTTGTCTAATTGATTTTACAGTCGAAAGGCCACTCGGAGGTGCACATATTAAAGTGGTTGACGAAAAAATATGGTGGCTAGCAAACAAACCCCGCTCAAGCGTGGCTACATATGAAGGCTACTGTATTAATGGTTTTAATTTTGCTACGAGAGATAAGGACAACAACCACATAATACAAAACAATGGCATTTATGTGGTTGTTAACACTTTACAGATTTCAAGTTCGAAAACAAAAATCCCCATTTTTGGGATATGCCTTTTTATGGGGTTGTCAATGAAATTTGGCAGCTTGATTTTTTGGGGGTTAAGAAGGTACTTTTCAAGTGCAATTGGGTAGATGATAGAGGGGTGTCTGGAGAAAATTGTCTACACAAAGAACTAGGAAGGCTACAAATTTTTCCTGAATCTTCTTGTACACACATGGTTCATCAATGTTCTGAATGAATCCAAGCGATTTAATCTCTTAATCAAATCTGATGTTCCATGACCGGGATGCTCGCTTTAATCCATAAATGGATTTCTGCAACTTATATACCATGTATTCTTAGCCTTTTTGTACGAATCGATCTGGTTATTACATGTAGATATCTTCTTCAAGATGCCCGTTAAGAAAGGCTATCTTGACATCCATTTGCCAAATTTCATAATCTAGCAGTGCAGCAATGGAGAGCAGAATCCTGATGGATTTAAGCATAGCAACCGCAGAAAAGATTTCCTCATAATCGATTCCCTCTTTATGAGTAAACCCTTTGGCAACTAATCTTGCTTTAAATGTTTCCATCCTTCCGTCTTTTTAAGCATAGCAACCGCAGAAAAGGTTTCCTCATAATCGATTCCCTCTTTATGAGTAAACCCTTTAGCAACTAATCTTGCTTTAAATGTTTCCATCCTTCCGTCTACTCCTCTTTCTCTCTTGTAGATTCACTTGCACCTTATAGGTTTTACCCCATTTGGTGCCTCTACAAGTTCCCAGACTTTATTGGAATACATAGATTCCATGTCTTGATTTATCACCTTTTTACAAAATTCAATATCTTTGTTTATTAGAGCTTTGTTGTAGCTAGTGGGATATTATACATGTTCAACTAAGATCGCCGTATAGGTTTCTCTCAATAACATGTATCTTGTATGGAACCTAGTTGCCCTCCCACTACGACGAGGTTCTAAAAGTGATGGTTGTTCAGGGATAATCATGTGCTGATCAGCTGGTTGTTGCTATTCTTTCTGTTCTATAACAGGTGTTGAAAGTTGAGCATCAACCTGATCTCTTTTATTTCTCTAGTTTTACCTTACTCTTAGGTTATAAGTCATTATATAGTCTTCCTCAAAGAAAGTAAAGAATATGTCTATAAATATATTCCTATCTTGAGGACTGTAATTCATACTTTCCCTTATTCCTTTAAGATACCTAAAACATGCAAGCTTTTGAACACGAATCCATCTTCTCTTTTTTTTATTCTAATAGAAATACTAGTAAACTCCAAATATGAATGTGTCTCAAACCATGTTTGTGATTTTTTCATAATTGCTTGGAGTAGTAGACACCGAGATAGATGAAACTAAGTTCAATAAACTTTGCACTTTTAAATACTAGTATCTGGAATAAAAAAGGTAAATGATAAATGTTGTGCAAATTTTGTTGAACTCGCAAGCGCACGAATCTATTGTAGTATAGACTAATGGTGACGAGTGTCGATCCCACGAGGAGATGGATTTTAATTGTGTACAGAATTAATTTTATAAATGGGTGATTGGATTTGTGGTGGAAGTGATTCAAATTATCCTAAAAATTAGAATTGAAATGGCGAGAAGAAATTAAAGTATAGATCTATTAAATTGACATACTTGAGTATTTGGATCCGCATCAACATGCATCATGGGCTAAATATTCCTTATTAATATCAATTAAATCATGAGGGGGGAATCCACACCTCATGAACCACGCTCTAATCAATAGGTGCTAAGGGCTTATCATGCCAAATAATAATAACCTTATACTAGGGAGCCGGTGAAACTAAGGCGGTATTAGATAAGATTATGATTATTTGTCGACGAGAAGTCAAAACATCCACAAAAACTAGAGGGGAAGAGAAAATAAATTTACTAAATAAAGCCCATGACACATATTGAGACTTCACCTTCAACCCAAGCTTGAAAGAAAATTAGCCACTCATAATTGAATTAGGGGTAAAAAAGAAATTTATTAAAATACGTAGAAAATACAAAATGGAGAAGGAATTACAGAAAATGGAGTCCAAAAATATATTTAGAGATATCAAATTAGGGGGGGAGGTCCCCTTTTTTAGATACATCAAGTAAATCATGGCAATTGGATTAAAAACAGTTTGGACGCTTAGGATTGCGCCATGTCATCAGTCAACAGTCCGCGTGAACAGTACACGGTTTGACCACGTGGATGAACAGTAACACGGTTTGGTTGAAAATAATCCTGTATGATGCATGTACTAAAATACAAGTATGCAACCCAAGAGGAGGGGTGAATTGGGATTCTAAAAAATTGTTCAATATATTAAAGAAAATCTTAATGCAATTATAAATCAAATTCAAATCAATAACAATTAAGATGATTACAATATAAAAAGATAAGGAAAGAGGGATTCAAACACCGAGATTTTTATGTGGTTCGGCCAACCTCGCCTACGTCCACGCCTCCAAGCTTTCCGGGCTTGAGGATTCCACTAAGCAAGCCTCCAAGG
>MKYO02026617.1:654205-897835 GCA_002013955.2 Citrus medica | reverse complement strand
TTGAGACTTCACCTTCAACCCAAGCTTGAAAGAAAATTAGCTACTCATAATTGAATTAGGGGTAAAAAAGAAATTTATTAAAATACGTAGAAAATACAAGATGGAGAAGGAATTACAGAAAATGGAGTCCAAAAATTGATTCAGAGATATCAAATTAGGGGGGGGAGGTCCCCTTTTTATAGATACATCGAGTAAATTATGGCCATCGGATTAAAAACAGATTGGATGCTCAGGATTGGGTCACGTCATCAGTCAACAGTCCGCGTAAACAGTACACAGTTTGACCACGTGGATGAACAGTAACACGGTTTGACCCGGGTTGAACAGTAACGCGGTTTGGTTGAAAATCATCCTGTGTGATGCATGTACCGTACGCGAGATTTTTGGTCCACTGATATGCTGCCACGTGACCATCAACAGTACATAAGAATTTTAGTCCAATAGGATCGTGACATCTTATCAGTTAATGCCACATCATCGGTCAATGCCACGTCATCGATCCGTCTATATGAACAGTGTTGAACAGTATTGTACATGTGAATAGTTCCGTACATGTGAACAGTGCCATTTTTCCTTTTATGCCTCCTAAGGTTTTCGACCGTCCTGAGTTCAAAAGTGATGTCCGTTTTGCTATATGATCTCTCGTTTATTGTAAAATGACTATGATTCCCCTAAACCACATAAAATATTTAATTAAAATAAAACACACGTAATTAAATTACAAGAAGCTTAAACACATAAAAGTAAGGGTTGTTAGTAAGACATGAAATGTAAAATGACGGTTTTCTCTTTTATTAATATGCATTTTCTAACACTCAACAATAAACCACTTAGTATATATCTTGTCTTATCTAAAAGAATCTTGTTTTTCTATTTAATTACACTATTGTATCATAGTGTTCATTATATGAGAGAGTTTATCCCATTTGACAACCAAATAGAGTTTGAATTCTCCATAGAGATATTCTTTGTTTCGATCATATCAAAAAATTTTTATGTTCCTGTCTAATTGCTTCTGTCTTATCCACGTACTCTTTTGAATTTCAAAAGCAATGGAATCATGACGCATTTAGACAAACATAAATAAAATAAATATTCATCAACAAGATTGATAGAATACTCATAACCTCTTATAACATGTAAACTTATTAGTCCGTATACTTTTGTATGCGTTAAATCATCCAATACAATGTTATGCTTTTAGCTCAAAAAGAGCATCCTCGTCATATTACTATTCTAAATAAGATTTATAGAGTTACAATGATCAATCTTAATAGGCCAACAAGCCTATCATTAATCATTTCCTTAAAATCTTATTATAGTTTATATGACTTAAGCATAAATATCAGAGGTGATATTGGTTAGAAGAAACATTTCTTTTCTTAGATAAATGCATATACTCTTTATCATTATATCTTTCTTTGAATAGATCAATGGACTTATATGATATAAATTGTCTTTATAAATAACCAAAATAAGTAATAAACAGAGGATCCAAAAAATAACAGTGTACTCCTGTTTATTAAAACAAGCCACCGAAATTAAATTCCTCTAATATTTGGAAAAATAAAGACAAATATCAAAACTAAAGTCTCATAAAATTGATCTAGCATTTCAATTGATATAAACTAGCATGTCCTCAACTGCTGTTTGAAGATTTCTTCACTTAATCTCTTGGTTTCCTGAAAAACCAAATAAATGAATTACAAATAAGATTAGTTATCTCAGAATTTACTATTGCATGAATCAATAGATATCTGAACTAATTAGGAAGCTTAAAGGTTTCCTATACCTTATTTTAATAATCATAGGATAATCTTTCTTCCAGTGACCCTTCTGTCTACATTTGTAACACTTGCCTTTTGGCTTGCCACTTCTTTTAGTGGACAGTTTGCTGATCCCAACTCTTTCTTGCTTATTCATGTCTTTCGACTTAAGCCTTGAAGGAAATCCTTTTTCAGGAAGTTTTCTGCTATGATAAAATTCTTCTATAGCATGTAGTTCGTGCATTAATTCAATTAAGGTCATATCTTTATTGTTTAAGATATAACTGACCTCAAACTCTTTGAATGTATCAAGTAAAGATTTAATCACCATGTTAATATTTGTTTTATCATTGATTTGAACACCATGAATCTCTACTTCATTCAAATAGTTCATCATTTTGAGGACATGATCACGAACTTTTATGCCCTCTTCCATCTTAGTATCCGTAATACGTTTTAATGCTGCTTCTCTGGTAAAATGAGTGTTTTTCCCAACTGATGAAGACTAGCCCTTATTTCAGTGGTTGATTCCATGCTCCGATGTTTCTTATGCAGTTCCACAGAAATCAAAGCCAATATATAGCGCTTACCCATTTTGTTAGCTTCGCACCATTTCTCATAAGGCTCCTTCTGATTTCTATAATCGTATAATGTTAGTTCTGGAGGGCATGACATGGTCAACACATATTTGCAGTCTTTAGCAGTGAGAATATTAAATAGATTGCGTTGATGGAAGACATTTTCTGAAAAAAAAATAGACATGATGTTGATTGATTTCTATAATCAATTATTATCAATGCCAATGTGCAAGTATACACAACAAGTAATAAAGTGATGAGTATTCAAGATCGTCTCCACAGGGATTGATGTTACTCCAAAATGTTAAAGCAATCACAATAGCACAAATCAACTAAAGATAGAAACAAACAATTGTCAAATAATTCTATCGTAACTAATAATTATGAGAGATGGAAATAAAACAATACTGTAATGAAATAAACTAAATTAAATGTGTCTAAGATTCAATTGAGAATATAGTAGTTGAATGATCAAACTCTCCTAATAGGGTGACTGTTGTTTACCAAGTTAGCACCAGTTGTTACAATAAGTGCTGTAGCAATGGGTACAATAAATCTGCATCCGCAGCTATCGCTTGTTGGAAATCTTATACTTTTAAATCTACTAACAATGACTAGTTGCTCATATATTTATGGTACGACATTATAACCCTTAATCTCTTCACCCTACAAGGTGAATGTTGAGTGTTAGAAAATGCATATTTATAAAGGAGAAAACCGTCATTTTACATTTCAAGTCTTACTAACAACCCTTACTTTTATGTATTTAACCTTCTTGTGATTTAATTACATGTGTTTTATTTTAATTAAGTATTTTATGTATTTTAGGGGCATTATAGTCATTTCACAATAAAGGAGATATCAGACGGCAAAACGGACATCACTTTTGAACTCAGGACGGTCGAAAACCTTAGGAGGAGCATAAAAGGAAAAATGGCACTATTCATATGTACGGTACTATTCACGTGTACGGTACTAACTACGTTACTGTTCACAACACTGTTCACATAGACGGATCGATGATGTGGCATTGACCGATGATGTGGCATTGACTGATGAGGTGTCACGATCCTGTTGGACTAAAATTCTTATGTACTGTTGATGGTGACGTGGCAGCATATCAGTGGATGAAAAATCTCGCGTACGGTACATGCATCACACAGGATTATTTTCAACCAAACCGCGTTATTGTTCATCCGAGTCAAACTGCGTTACTGTGATCCGGTCAAACCGTGTTACTGTTCATCCGGTCAAACCGTGGACTGTTGACTGATGACGTGGCGCAATCCTGAGCGTCCAAACTGTTTTTAATCCGATGGCCATGATTTACTCCATGTATCTATAAAAAGGGGGCCTCCCCCCCCTAATTTGATATCCCTGAATCCATTTTTGGACTCCATTTTCTGTAATTCCCTCTCCATCTTGTATTTTCTTCGTATTTTAATAAATTCCCATTTTGCCCCTAGTTCAATTATGAGTAGCTAATTTTCTTTCAAGCTTGGGTTGAAGGTGAAGTCTCAACATGTGTCATGGGCTTTATTTGGTAAATTTATTTTCTCTTCCCCTCTAGTTTTTGTGGATGTTTTGACTTCTCGTCGACAAATAATAATAATCTTGTCTAGATACCGCCTTGGTTACACCGGCTCTCTAGTATAAGGTTATTATTATTTGGCACGATAAGCCCTTAGCACCATATTGATTAGAGCGTGGTTCATGAGGTGTGGATTCCCCCCTCATGATTTAATTGGCATTAATAAGGATTATTTAGCCCATGATGCATGTTGATACGGATCCAGATACCCAAGTACGTCATTTCAATAGATTTCTCTTCAATTTATTCTCGCCATTTCAATTCCAATTTTAGAATTTATTCTCGCCATTTTTATTTAAGTTTTAGCATATCCCAAACCATTTCCACCACAAATCCAATCACCCATTTACAAAATTAATTCTACACAATTAAAATCCACCTCCTCGTAGGATCGACACTCGTCACCATTGATCTATACTACAATAGATTCGTGCGCTTGCGAGTTCATTAAAATTTGCACAACAGTGAACACCTATGTCTAGAGTGTCACAAATCTTAACTTTAAGTATTGCCCTTATGGGATTCAAGGTATCCTATTCTAGGAAACTCGACTTAAGAACAAGTAATACTCTAATAATATCCGCTAAGACATGCCCTTTTGCTGCTCTATCTTAACTGAAACTATTAAACGGGTGGTCAACCGAAATAACAGTTGTATTCATAAAAACTGCTATAGTATAATGCTACAGCATTACCATAACAACATAAAATAACAGTTAAGAACCCATTAGATTATTTGTCATTCAACCACAAGTAAATTTAGTTCATAATCTGGATGAGAAAAATAAAAACAAATATATTGATCTCGGAATACATCCCAACAATTCAAGGAAAAAGAGAAAATATAAGTTGAGCACGATGAAAGACAAATAATTATGCACGATTCTTTTCTTTATTTCCGAATATCACTCTTCAATCTTGATCTCCTTCTTCTTGCCTTTGTAATTATTTTTTATGATAATTCCTTGCCGCCTTTCTAAGTGGTGAATGCCTCCTTTTATATTACAAATTAGGGTAAAAAAACCCAAAGTCCATGTGCGTGCATGCGTTTAAATTAAGAAACATGCAGATCGCGATTTTATGGCTGACCCACAATTTAAGCTTTCTCCCGCATTGCTCTCTAATTGCTGCAGCACTGGTTGCCCTAGCATCCACAACAGCACTGCATTCTTCTCGATTGTGCTTGTCTTCTTTTGTGGCCATCTTCTTTTCTCCTCTTGCTCATCTAATGTCTCAGCATCCCCTTATGAATTTAAAACCTACAATTATGCACCTGTTTTTAGCACAAATTACTTGATTTAAAAAAAACTTATTAAACCCAACTAAAATGAATGTTTATGCAAAAAGGCAATCAAAATATAATAAAAATACCTTATTTTTTCTCTAAATGACCTTGATTCAAGTCTAGAATTGATATAATAACTCTCATTTCCTAGAGTTATCACACCCCCAAACTTAAACCATTACTTGCCCTCAAGTAATGACACAAACTAACATTTCCCGCAAACAAACATGCACAAAACTTTAGCTCTTTTATCAATTTTGCAAGGATTCTTCCACCTTGAGATCACAATCCCAATTATACAAAAATGCCCATAGTAAATCAGTTCTAGATTTAAGCTTCTTTCTATCCATAGTGTGTGTATGCTTCCTTTGATTGAATTCCAGATATGTTGTAACATTACCAAAAGATTGCATAAATTTCCGCAGTGATATACTTTATTAATAAATGGCGTAGCATAAATTTCACATACTCAAACTGTGATTGTTTTAACATTGAATAAACTGGGAAGTACTCAACCTCCTCACTGTAACATTTATCTTTCATGTGAATGTCAATCACTTGTAATGATGACGCCCAATTACTCAAACCATGCCTAGATCAGAGTTGCTGCAGCAATATCTGTGATATAATCTTATCTAGAGGTATCTTTTACTCAAGGCTGAACATGAGGCTTATGAACAGACTTGACTACTTAATGCCTTAGATAGAGGACTTCTTTTTCTGGCTGAACATGAGGCTTATGAACAGACTTGACTACTTAATGCCTTAGATAAAGGACTTCTTTTTCTCTCTCTTTTTTTTTAAAACTGCTACAGCATTGCTCATAACTCTCGCTACCTTTGACACAATTCTGCATATGGGGTACATACACAGATCTAGTTACTCAGCAACTGGAGCCATTGGAGCAGAGTTTATTTCATAGATATCACATTCAATCAACTTGCTTCTCCCCCCAAACTTAAGATCTTTCTTATTCTTTTGGCTCTGCTCTAGCAATCTCATACAATTCAACCAAAGTCTAAGTGTTGGGACAAAATTTTCACTTCTATCTATAACTGTCTCTACTTGGCATTCTCATAAATATTAACTAACACTTAATTTATCTTCATTAGGCTTTTAAATCCATACACAAATATTAGATAAAGAGCTTCATACAGCACAAACATAAACACATACATAAACACATCCATTCGGAAACAACCCCCCAAACTTGAAAGGTGTTGTGTCCTCACAAGCATACAGAACAAATGCACATAACTGGACAATGATATGAAAGACCTTAGAAAATACCACACAAATTGACAAACATAAATTCTTTTTTTTATAATAACAAACTAATAAGGAAAGACTGCTCCCCCGTGGTGGGGACTGTAGTACATGATGGGATGCTATCAGCACTTTTTGGATGCACTGCGCAGCTTATCCTTTGGTCAAGCTTTTGGGGAAGCAGTTGGCAATGGCTTTGTCTTTTTTGCTACGGGGCTAGCGAGAGGAGTTGGGGTTGCTGTAGTAGTACCTATAGATGTACTGCCTTTTCATTTGCTGGATTGTCTTGGGCTGGTACGAATAGGCTGGCTAGGAGTTTGCTGGAGAGGCTTTGTAGTTAGTTAATGCATCAGTTGACTGGCCCTCAGTTGTGATGGTCGCAATGTCCGCAAGTAGTTGCTTGGCTTGCTCAAGTGTAGGCATAGCTCTGGCTGCTGCAGCAGCCAGCTCAGCATCGACTTGCTCAATTTCATCTTCAGAGGCTGGAGATGTTGTCATTTTTGCTTTGCCCTTGGCTTTTCTCTTACTCCCGAGAACTGGAATAGATGGCTCCTCTTCAAGGTCTTCATCTTCCTCTTCTTGAATAATGTGCTTTGTCCTGGTTTTGGGCTGGGCTGGGCTGGGATGGCTGGTTCCTCACATTCCTTCTTCGAATTGTCCTCTGCTTCTGTGGGTGAGCTATCAGTCTCAGACTTGTCACCTTCTTCCTCAGGTGGATCAGATGGTTCAGCATCTTCTTATTCTTCCTCTGTTTGTGGTTCAGCTGCAACATCTTCTGCTGGGTCCTCTATGGTAGTGGCTTCTGCACTAGCCTCCGCTGGAGCATCTATGGTGTGGATGTCAAAATTAAACTGCTGGAGTAGTGCATCAGGGAAGTTTCGGTGAGTGCGTTTCATGTATAGAGCAAATTGGTGTAGTTGGTTGTCCAGATGCTGTAAATAACTCTAAAACCGACCATTTTCCTTATGCTGAGATTCCACACATTGAGTTATACTGTTGCTGAGTGCCTGGATAGTCTGTTCCAAGCCAATAACTCGTCTTGCTCCTGTGACAACAGCTAGTTCAGTGGTTGTTCCAGCACTCTCACCAACAACTCGCTCAATGGTACGTGCCGTAAAGGCACCATCATTTTTTACATGTTCATCTCTGGCGTCAAGACGAACACCTGAAACTACACAAATACTGGTGATGAGTGAAGGAAATAGTNCGTAAAGGCACCATCATTTTTTACATGTTCATCTCTGGCGTCAAGACGAACACCTGAAACTACACAAATGCTGGTGATGAGTGAAGGAAATAGCAAGGCAGCAGTTTGGTGAGTTTTGACTGCACAATCTCGGATTTCTTTCGCAATGATGCTACCTACGTCTATAGGAAGCCCTCGAACTATGACATATAGCAAGACCAACATTTCTTGCGAAACTGTAGTAGTGTGAGTGGTGGGCATAAGGGTAGATTTCAGAAATTTCACCCACACATTAGTAATAGGTTTCAAATTTATCCTATTAACTACACGTCATTCCTCGTTAGCCCATGATACCCCTTCGATTGTAAGAGTTGTGAAAATGGTGTTCCACTTTTTCGGGGTTAACTATCACGCAACTTAGCATACTCACAAGTAATTTCAGCAGGTAAGTTATAGAAAGCATTGATAACTCGGGAGTCTAATGGGACAAGTGTATTTCTTACCCAAATGTTGTGCTGATCGGGGTTTACCAAATTGGCGTAAAATTCTTTGACTATAGCTAGCACATGATCTCGAGGGTGGTTGCAAAACTCTAGCCATCCTCGCTTTGCTACAGTATTATGAATTGTTTGCACAATTCCCGTGAGTTGGTCTGGAAATTGAAACCATTTTTTCTTCGAAAATCCGACGCGGCTCTATGAATTCTTCATATCTTTCTTGAGCATGGTAACCCTGGAATCGTGATGGATCTTTGAGGCGGCTTGCTGTTTTCTTGTATCTCGGCATTGCTGTAGCAGTAACAAATTGAGGCTACTGTTCCTGAGAGTAAAAAGAGAAGAAGAAGTTAAGAATTAGGAGAGTTGGATTTGTGAAGGAGATGGGGAATAGTGGCGTAGAGTACTAAGCACAGGGTCTCCTTTTTATAGTGGAATTTTAATTGGAGATAAATACGGTAACTTGAAATAATTGAGGGAATAAAATATTTTGAATTAAATATGCATATCCCAAAATCATCGGCCAATGAATTTAAAGCTTTAATTTCAGAGATTTGTTTCCGTAATTTCTATCCATATCCATGCGTCCATCTGTCACGATTTTATCTCCAACGGTAAGTGAAAGGCTCCAGCTTTCAATTTACTGTAACGGTAAAATTAGCTGCTGCATTATCCATTCGCTTATTCTAACAACGGATACATACTCCCCACGAAAGCTTCTGACGCGTGTTTCACCTCTGAATTCTACCACCATACACTCTCATGTGTCAATATGGAATTCAATTCTCACACTTACTAAGATTAAGTCTAAAATTATTAAAAGAAATAGATATATCAAACTACAGTGAAAATAAAGTATGCAATAATGGAAAATGATAAAAATAAATGGTTATTATGGAAAAACATGATTAAATAAAATGTAAAAGAAGAAGAGTTGTCTACAAAACCAAAAGATATCAAAATTGGTTCAAAGTGGCTATCTCCTCAATGGGTTGCCTCCCATAAAGCGCTTGATTTAAGGTCCTTCAGCCTGACCTTATTTCTTTGTTCAATTGCTGGGTTCTTTAAGGAGTAACACCTCCTTTGAACATTCTGCTGCTGGATGTATGTAATGCTTAACCCTGTGTCCATTAACCTTGAACTCGTGGCCTGTTTGTTCATCGAGAAGATTAACAGCTCCATGAGGATATAATTTTAATAGCTTAAACAGGCCAGACCATCGTGACTTGAGCTTTCCCGGAAATAATCTTAGTCTTGTATTGTGAAGCAACACTAATTGACCAGGGTTGAATTGCCTGTACTGAATATGCTTGTCGTGCTAGTGTTTGGTCATATCGTTATAGATTCTTGCATTTTCATATGAAAATAGTCATAATTCATCAAGCTCACAAAGTTGAAGTTTCCTTTGCTCTGTTGCAGCATGCATATCCCAGTTTAATTTCTTCAGTGCCCAATGTGCTTTATGCTTTAGCTCTAGTGGCAAATGACAAGCTTTGCCATAAACAATTCGCTAAGGAGACATTCCGAGTGGAGTTTTGTATGCTGTTCTGTAGGCCCATAGAGAGTCATGCAAGTGTAAAGTCCAATCCTTCCTTGTTGGGTGCACCACTTTTTCTAAGATCTTTTTAATTTCTCTGTTGGACACTTCAGCCTGACCATTGGATTATGGGTGATATGCTGTTCCTATCTTGTGTCTGACTCTATATTTCATCATTGCTGCAGAAAAGATTTTATTGCAAAAATGTGTGCCTTCATCGCTGATAATTTCTCTAGGAGTGCCAAACTTAGAAAACACATTTTTCTAAAGAAAAGTCACCACGGTTTTAGCATCATTGGTAGGTAATGCTGCAGCGTCTACCCACTTGGAGACATAATCCACAACAACAAGGATATATAAGTTCCTAAAGGATGGGGGAAAAGGTCCCATGAAATCTATTCTCCAAACATCAAAAACTTCCACTTCCAGTATGTTAGTCAATGGCATCTCATGTCTGCTAGTTATGTTCCTTGTCCTTTGGCACCTATCACAACATTTAACAAATTTATAAGTATCTTTAAAAATAGTGGGCCAATAATAACCTAATTGCATAACTTTGGCAGCTGTTTTGTGACCACCAAAATGTCCTCCATATGCTGCAACATGACACGACTCTAGTATATGAGGTATTTCTTTTGCTGCAACACATCTTCTTATTACTTGATCTGAGCATAGCTTATATAAATGTGGTCATCCCATTGATAACTTCTAACATCATGAAGAAATTCCTTTTTCTCTTGAAACTTCAGCTCAGATAGCAGCAACCCACTTACTAAGTAGTTAGCAAAGTCTGCATACCATGGAGATTATGACTGCTGCAGCATCTGTGCTTGCTGTACTACCAACAGTTGTTCAGCAGGAAAAGTTTTGGTGATGCCCTTCCATGTCAATGTACTAGTGTCTACTTTCAGCCGTGACAAGTGGTATGCTACTTGATTCTCAGTCCCATTTCTATCTTTAATTTCCTGATCAAATTCTTGAAGCAGTAAGATCCATCTTATTAATCTTGGTTTGGCATCCTTCTTTGAAATTAAATATTTGATGGCTGCATGGACTGTGTAAACAGTTACTTTAATACCCACCAGGTAAGCTTTGAATTTGTCAAAAGCAAAAACTACTACTAGCAACTCTTTCTCTGTAGTGGTGTAATTGATCTGAGTTGGAGTGAACGTTTTGCTTGCATAGTATATGGAATGAAAAATCTTATCCTTTCTTTACCCTAATACTGCTCCCACAGAATGATCACTAGCATCACACATTAATTCAAATGGTAAAGTCCAATTTGGAAATATAACTACTGGAGCAGTGATCAGAGCTTTCTTTAATTCTCCAAATGCTTGAAGGCATTCTTTGTCAAAGTGAAATGGTTTGTCATGCTCCAGTAATGAACACAAAGGCTTAGCTACTTTGGAAAAATCCTTAATGAATCTTCTGTAGAATCCAGCATGACCTAAAAAACTCCTAATACCCTTTACTGAAGTTGGAGGTGGCAGTTTATCTATTACCTCTATCTTGGCTTTGTCTATCTCAATACTATCCTTAGATATCTTGTGACCCAGTACTATTCCTTCTTGCACCATGAAATGACACTTTTCCCAATTAAGTACTAAGTTGGTCATCTCACATCTTTTAAGAACTTCTTCTAAGTTGTGTAAACAATCATTGTAAGTGTCCCCAAAAACTGAGAAGTCATCCATGAAAACTTCCAAAGTCTGCTCTACCATATCAAAAAATATAGACATCAAGCATCTCTTAAAAGTTGCTAGAGCATTGCATAACCCAAATGGCATTCTTCTGAAGGCAAAAGTTCCATAGAGACAAGTAAATGTAGTCTTCTCTTGATCCTCTGGGGTATAGCAATCTTGTTGTAGCCTGAATACCCATCTAAGAAGCAGTAGTACAGTTTTCCAGCAAGTTTGTCCAACATCTGATCTATGAATGGAAGTGGGAAATGGTCTTTCCTTGTGGCTTTGTTGAGCTTCCTATAATTTATACACACTCTCCATTTAGTCACTGTCCTTGTAGGAATAAGTTCAGTCTTATCATTAGCCATTACTGTTATCCCTCATTTCTTTGGAATACATTGAACTGGGTTTACCCATTAACTGTATGATATTGGGTATATGACTCCAGCATCTAACCATTTAATGATTTCCTTCTTCACCACTTCTTTCATAATAGGATTCAGCATTCTCTGATGCTCCACCGAGTTGTTGGAATAATTCTCTAACAAGATTTTATGCATATATATGGATGGGCATATCCCCTTTATATCTTCCATGGTCCATCTAATTGCTCTTCTATATTTTCCCAGCAAATCCACTAGACTCTATTCTTGACCTGCATCCAAAATAGAAGAAATGATTACAGGGAGTGTGTTGTTTTGACCAAGATAAGCATACTTTAAATGTGAAGGTAATAGTTTTAATTCAAAGCTAAGAGGTGATTCAAGAGATGGTAAAGTTGTTTTTACTTCCCTGTCTGAAAGATTCAGGTGTTCAATAAGCCTGCTGTGCTTATCAGATTGCTGTTTGTTCATCCAATCTGTTTGGATTTCTGCAACATCTTCCTCTTTAACATCCTCAAAGGTGGTGACTTTGTCAAGTACATTACTGCAGCATCTGTCCATTCTGTCTGCTACAACAACATCCACTACACTTAGGAAATTGCAATCTTCTACTTCATCAGGGTTCCTCATAGCCTCTAGTACATTAAATGTGACTTGCTGATCATTCACTCTCATGGTGAGCTCTCATTTATGCACATTTATCAAAGTTTTCCCAGTTGCTAGAAAAAGTCTTCTAAGTATAATGGGAACCTCTTTGTCAGCTTCAAAGTCCAGCACAATGAAATCCATTAGAAAGATGAATTTGTCAACCTTCACCAATACATCCTCTATCTTTCCTTCAGGATATGCATGAGATCTGTCAGCTAATTATAGAGTGATTGTTGTTGGTCTGCACTCCTCTACTCCCAGCTGCTTAAATACAGATAATGGCATCAAATTAATACTAGCTCCCAAGTCACAAAGTGCTCTGCCAGCATACCTAGTCCTTATAGAACATGGTATAGTAAAACTCCCTGGATCTTTCAATTTTGTGGGAATTTTACTCTGGAGCATATGACCATTTTCATGTGTTAAAGAAACAGTTTCAAACTCTTCCAGCCTTCTTTTTCGTGCCAAAATATCTTTTAGAAATTTCACATAATTTGGCATTTGCTCCAAAGCTTCCACAAAATGTATATTTATGTGCAGTTGTTTCAGCACTTCCAAGAATTTGCTGAACTGATTGTCTTGTTTTTACTTTTGGAACCTTTGTGGGAAAGGTGGTGGATGTCTAAACTGCTGGGTAGCTTCATGGGATATCGAACTTTGTTTGTTTGATTTGGTGCAAGTTGTAACTACTGGTGTTGTGACTTCTTTTTCAGCATGTTCTGGTTGAATTTCCTCTGCAGTTGTTGTAGTTTGGCCCATATAACCAGTGTCTTGAAGAGGAGTTTGTTGTACAGGCTTTCCTTTTGAGTTGGTTTTTGTGCTGAATTGTATTCCATCCCATTTTTTGTCACCTCAACTGGGATATCAACATTCTTTCCAGATCTTAAACTAATTACTTTGCAGTGTTCTTTGCTCTCTCTCCTAGGGTCTTCTGTGTTGCTAGGTAGGTTTCCTTGAGTTCTGCTGCTCATTGTTGTAGCTAGTTGTCCCATTTGGTTCTCAAGGTTTCTTAGGGACACAACTTGACTCTGCACAATTGCTTCATTCTTTGCAATATACTCCTTGATCAGTGCTTCCAGTGAAGTGATTGGATCCTGACTAATATACTTTTTCCCTTCACTTTATTGATGAAAACTAGGCGGTTGTGTGTTTCTACTCAGTCCATTCAATGCTGGAGCATTTCGATTCTGACTGCTCCATGAGAAGTTTGGGTACTGTTTCCAGCCTGGGTTGTAACCTTGTACTCGGATTCAACCCAATGTAGAAAGTTTCCAATTGAATGCAACAAGAGATACCATGATGAGGACACCTTCTTAGTAATTCCTTGAATCTTTCCCACGCCTTGTACAAACTTTCATCTTCAAGTTGATGGAAGGAAGCAATCTCATTCCGCAGTTTTGTATTTTTTGTTGGTGGGAAATATTTCATTAGGACTTTATCAGCCAATTCAATCCATGTAGTAATGGAATCAGAGGGTAACGAATTTAACCATTCTCTTGCTCGATCTCTTAATAAATAAGGGAAAAGCCTCAGCCTTAAGGCATCTTGTGTTGCTCCAGCAATCTTGAAAGGATCACTTACTTCCAAGAACAATTTAAGATGGAGATGAAGATCTTCATTGGGCAATCCATTGAATTGTCCCATTGTTTGTAACATTTGAAACATCACTAGTTTCAACTCAAAATTTGCTGCTTCTACCTCAGGTCTGATGATCCCAGGGTGTACAACTTATGGAGTTAGTACAACGTAATCTCTTATAGCTCTGTCTCTGTCATTAGCCATGTAAATGATATTGTTATTGCCTGGCTGTCTCCCGTTAGCATGTTCATTATGCTCTTCTTGAATGTTGACTGGTTGTAGGGTCCCGTGAGGATTTAAGTTTTGTGCATCCTGTAAATTATTCATGCTTGAAGCAATTTCTGAATTTCTTTGTTCTCTTCGTAGTCTCCTGACAATCCTTTCAATATGAAGATCGAATTGGAATGCCACAGATATGTCTTTACGCATGCATGTACTGATCTGCCAATAAATAGAATGAATCAAATCAAATTTGGCGCTATCACGATTTACTTCACACTTAAAAATTAAACAATCAATCCCCGGCAACGGCACCAAAAACTTGTTGATTGATTTCTAGAACAAATTATTATTAATGCCAATGTGCAAGTATACACAACAAGTAATAAAGTGATGAGTATTCAAGATCGTCTCCACAGAGATTGATGTTACTCCAAAATGCTAAAGCAACCACGATAGCACAAATTAACTAAAGATTGAAACAAACAATTGTCAAATAATTCTATCGTAACTAATAATTATGAGCGATAGAAATAAAACAATACTGTAATGAAATAAACTAAATTAAATATGTCTAAGATTCAATTAAGAATATAGTAGTTGAATGATCAAACTCTCCTAATAGGGTGACTGTTGTTTACCAAGTTAGCACCAGTTGTTACAATAAGTTCTGCAACAATGGGTAGACTAAATCTCCATCCGCAGCTATCGCTTGTTGGAAATCTCATATCTTTAAATTTACTAACAATGACCAGTTGCTCATATATTTATGGTACGACATTATAACCCTTAATCTCTCCACCTACAAGGTGAACGCCTATGTCTAGAGTGTCATAAATCTTAACTTCAAGTATTGCCCTTATGGGATTCAAGGTAACCTAATCTAGGAAACTCGACTTAAGAACAAGTAATACTCTAATAATATCCGCTAAGACATGCTCTTTTGTTGCTCTATCTTAACTGAAATTATTAAATGGGTGGTCAACTGAAATAACAGTTGTATTACTAAAAACTACTAGAGTATAATGCTACAGCATTACCATAATAACATAAAAGAACAGTCAAGAACCCATTGGATTATTTGTCATTCAACCACAAGTAAATTTAGTTCATAATCTGGATGAGAAAAATAAACATAAATATATTGATCTCGAAATACATCCCAACAATTCAAGGAAGAAGAGAAAATATAAGTTGAGCACGATGAAAGACAAATAATTCTGCACGGTTCTTTCCTTTGTTTCCGAATAGCACTCTTCAATCTTGATCTCCTTCTTCTTGCCTTTGTAATTATTTTTTATGATAATTCCTTGCCGCATTTCTAAGTAGTGCACGCCTCCTTTTATATTGCAAATTAGGGTAAAAAAAACCCAAAGTCCATGCATGTGCATGCATTTAAATTAGGAAACATGCAGATCGCGATTTAATGGCTGACCCACGCTTTAAGCTTTCTCCTGCATTGCTCTCTGATTGCTGCAGCACTAGTTGCCCAAGCATCCACAATAGCACTGAATTCTTCCCGATTGTGCTTGTCTTCTTTTATGGCCATCTTCTTTCCTCCTCTTGCTCATCTAATGTTGTTGTGAAAATTTTAATATACTCGCAAGCACACGAATCTAGAAATAGAATAGTGGTAACGAGGTCGATCCCACAGGGATTGTTATAAATTGAAAAGTCTAATTTAAATCTAAAATTAATATTAATTCTAACCTAGTTGACCAAATTGAGTTTCTAAGAAAATTAAACCAATTAAACTAAGAAAGCAATTAAAATAAAGGAGAATTCAATAAGATAAGAATTACCAAGGTTTCAGAATCCACCACTATTCAACTAGTAATTATCTAAATATTGATTAATTCCCAATTTTAGAGTGACAACTCGAAATCAATCTATGTCATCTCATGGATATAACAATTAAGCCCAAATAAAATTAATCTTGTGTAGGTTCTTTTTCTGCTTAATAGTATGACATCTAAGTATCCCATGTGAACATATTGAATAACAAAGAGTCAAAGTTTTCCTAAGCACTCCATGTAAACAATTTAATGAAAGACATAGAATCAAAGATAATCATGTATAAACTTTATAAATCCAAGCATAGATTTAATCGAATATTAATCCTAACAATCAATAATGCATGACAGAATTGATGAAAAGATTTTAATAACATCCAATTAATCATGTGAAATAAAAACCATAATCATCAAAGAACATATATGAGAATTAAATAAATAAAAATAATAATTATTTCATTGAATAGGGTTTCATCTTTAACCTCAGTATAAAAAAATTAGCTAGACATACTTGAATTGAGAGCCACAAAATAAATAAATTCAGCCATGGGGAAGCCGAATTGCTGCAGATTTTCTTCTCTGTCTTAAATCCTTGCGTCTGCAGTTCTTCTTTCTGGCGGCTATCTTCTTGCAAAAGCCAAAGTTCGGCTTTAAAACAAGCCAAGCACAACCAACTTTAAGCCCATGCACGTGAAGCCCACTTGAAATTAATGGTCAATGCTTTTCTAACTATTCACGTGAGATGCACAAGCCAATTATTCTCCTTTAAGCATTTTTTTTCCTCTTTTCTTTTATTCTTCACAAGCGGCAATTATTTCCATAAACTCTAATTTGTTTCCTTTTTAAGCTCCCTTTCATGAATTGCTTCCACAAATTAATTTGATCTTCAATATTGTCCAGTTATTATTCCTTATGCATTTTTCATCCATAATCTCCAATTATTTCCCTAATCAATAAAATAACTCAATTAATTAAAAGAAACAAATAAAAATAACTAGCAATTATATAATTAAGGGTAAAATATGTATATAAATTATGATCATCAAATACCCCCAAACTTAGATTTTGCTAGTCCTCAAGCAAAACTAAAACTAAAAACAAAAACAAAAATAACGAAACAAAAAGTAAATTCTAACTAAACCACTTTCGCAGGTGATCGCGATTGCATTTAGCGTATTCAACAAGCCTTTAAACCCCTAGGTGGCCCTAGTGGACGAGTTATAGTCTCGTGAGGGCTTCAGTGATGATACCCACAAACATCATCTTTAAAAATAAAATAAAATAAAATAAATAAAGAGAACAAAAAAAAATTTAAATAAAGCATGAAAATTACCTCAAAGATTGCAAAAATTATAAAGCTCAAAGAAAATTTTAAATATTAGCAAAGTTCTAACATTAATTCAATAGTCAATCCCACCTCTCTTTTGATTCTTGTAGTGTGTGTGTGTGAAATCAATTCAATCAAATCCATTCCCAAAATCCTCAATATCAACAGCCTTAACCTCAAACAAAGAACAGAGTAGGTCAAACTAATCTTATCATCTTGATCTCCAATTTTTTTTTTCTCTCACAGTCTTTTATGTGCATTTTCTTTTGATTTTTTTTCAGCACATGCACTTGATTTTATTTCTTTTTTTTTCAACCATAGTCAGGAGCTTTCACTCTACCCCTTAAGGTAGCCTTCTTCTCATGGTAGATTATCCTCTACGTACTTGTGGTACATAGGCCCAAATTACTCAAGGATAGCTTCACTCTTAAGGGTTATAGGTAGCTATTTCTGACTTTGGTGCATGTGTATACTATTTTGTATTGTGGAGATAAGAATCAAGACAAACAGTCATTTACTCTATCTAAAATTCTCAACTCAGGCTGCGTCAATATCAAATTTCAAGTCAAAATTACGAAAGAATTGATATTAGTGCTCATGGTTTAAAGAATCTCAATCAAGAGGAACTAACACAAGAATCAAGTATAAACTAAGACAATATTCAACCCTTTCTAAAAACCATATTCATTGTCAATCAAATTCTTATCATTGGCTTTTCACATAAAAACAAAAAACAACTTTTTTTTTTGAATTTTGGAATTTTGGAATTTTTTTTTATTTTGACAAACAAAGCACACACTATTCCCACCCCCAAACTTATTCGGAACATTGTCCTCAATGTTTCACAAACAAAAGATATGCATGCAAACAAATGAAAGAAAGAAATAATAATAATAATAATAATAAAACATAAATAATAAATAGAAAGTTGGAGAGAACACACCTGGATGGGTTGTGAAAGCTTTAAAAAAATGACAACTAAAAGAAAATGTTAGAAGAAATATAAATAATAAAAAAATAAATAAAATAAAAAAATCCTACTAACTAACTAATTAATGTAAACAACAAATCAACCAGGATCAATAAGAATTTGGTGAAAACCAAAGCAATTATATAGAAAATGCCAGAAAACATAATTGACTAAGCACTGGAGCATTTTATCTATAAAAGGATGATGGTAATGAAACTTCTCAATATCGCACTGCCTTGATCTCTTCTATTCAATGCTTTCCTGAGAGTTATCTGAAATAGTATAAAAATCTAATAATTTAAGCACTTTAGATCTTACCACATTTTTCATGTCAGAATGTGACCTATGTTGCACTTTTTTAGGAAGTAGCTCTAACTTGAATGGTTCAATTTTCTCTTCAGGAGGAAGTGGCTCAATCTTTTCTTTCCACTTAATTAGATCTATGATAAGAGTCGAATCAAGTAAAGCATTAACTTCTTCAATACCACTATCAACATCAATAGAGAAATCAGAGTCAGTTGTGCATGGTATTAATGGATTGTCACAGTGGTTAGAAATAAGTGAGTCATCAATTGATGCTTCTATCATATCTACTTCAACGACTTCATCATCTTCTTGTGCCTGCTTGGGAACATTAAAAATATTTAATTCCATGGTCATGTTACCAAAAGATAATTGCATGTTTCCAGTCCTGCAACTAATATGAGCATCAGCTGTAGCTAAGAAAGGACGACCAAGAATAACTGGAGTATGTTTCTTAGGATCATGTACATGCTGAGTATCAATAACGATAAAATCAACAGGATAATAAAATTTATCAATCTGTATCAACACATCCTCTATAATACCACGAGGTATTTTCATTGATCTATCAGCAAGTTGCAAAATAATAGGAGTTGCTTTTAACTCACCTAGTCTAAGCTGCATGTAAACAGAATAAGGCAAGAGATTAACACTAGCACCCAAATCCAATAATGCTTTATCAAAACATTGGTTCCCTATAACACATGAGATAGTAGGAGAACCAGGATCCTTAAATTTTGGTGGCATTTTACATTGAAGTAAATTGCTAGTTTGTTCAGTTAAAAACGTCTTTTTGGTGACATGTAAATTTCTTTTTTTAGTGCATAAATCTTTAAAAAACTTGGCATAGGAAGGAACTTGCTTAATAGCATCGAGTAAAGGGATGTTTATACTTACCTGTTTGAAGATTTCCATAATCTCACCTGTTGAAGTCCCTTTCTTTACCTTTGTTAACCTTTGAGGAAAAGGAGCCTTGGGAATGTAAGCTGGCGGGCCACTCTCTTCTAGATCATTTGTTGATGACTCTTGTGATGGAACTGGATCTGAAGAAGTAGGCTCAGATATCTTCCTTATTGGAACCTCCACTTTGTTGTCAAATAATTTTCCTCTTCTCAAGGTCATAGCAGATTTTGCTTCTTCATGCTGATGGCTTGAACTCGATCCAACTTCATGCACTCCTTTGGGATTAGGAATTGGTTGACTTGGAAATTTTCCTTTTTCTCTCTCCATTACAGTAGTTGCTAATTGACCCAATTGATGTTCAAGCTTTAGAATAGCTTGAGTGTTTGACTGAAAAGCTTGTTGGGTTGACTGAATGAAACTTTGAAGTGTATCCTCTAAAGAAGACTTTCTTTGTTGGGGTGCAACAAATTGAGAAATAGGTTGTTGGGCAAACGGATATACTTGGTTAGGAGGGACAAATTGTTGATTGGGCATGTTAAATTGTTGTCCTCCTTGGTTTGACAAATGTTGATTTTGTTTCCAAGAAAAATTAGGGTGATTCCTCCAATTAGCATTATATGTGGATGAATATGGACTATTGGAGTTTTTTTCATATGATTGTAAGGCATGTACTTGCTCAGAATAAGCCTCTGGATAGACTGGTAATGATGGACAATTCTGTGCTGTATGAGACAAGTTAGAACAAATAGCACAAACCTCATTAGCTACACTAGGATGATGATTCATGGATTGATTCAGAGCTAAGGCATCTACTTTCCTCGAAAGTGTAGCTAGAGTGGATTTCACATCAAAATCATCCTTAACTTCATATAACCCCTTTCTAGAAACTTGAGATGATTTTTCCCTTTGATTTGAAAAATCCCACTGTTGAGAATTCTCAGAAAGTGAATTAAAGAAATCTCATGCAGCCCCTTCATGTAAGTTCAAAAATCTCCCACCATTCATAGACTCTACCATATGACGATTTGACATGGTTAAACCGTTATAAAAGCATTGTATAAGTCTCCATTTTTCAAAACCATGGTGGGGACACTTGAGGAGTAAATCATTGAATCTTTCCCAACACTCGTAAAATTGCTCACCCTCTCTTTGATAAAAATCACTTATCTCTCTCCTAAGGGCATTTGTTTTAGACATAGGGAAAAACTTGGTGAGAAACTTATTACTCAATTCATCCCATGTACTAATAGATCCAGCAGGAAGTGAATTCAACCAAGCTTTTGCTTTGTCCTTTAATGAGAAAGGGAACATACGAAGCCTAATTGACTCATCATTAAAATTTTGAAAACGGAATGTAGAGCATATGTCAAGAAATTCCTTAATGTGCAAATATGGGTCCTCTCTCTCTAACCCATGGAAAGATGGTAAAAGTTGAATGACTGAGGGCTTAAGTTCAAAGTGTGTTGCTGTGGTTTGTGGCAACACAATACAAGATGGTTGGTTGGCTGCAAGTGGTGAAAAATATTCTCTAAGGGTTTTCGCTGCTTGCGCTGGTGGAAGTATTGGCAATAGTCTATTTGGGTCATCCATCACTTCTAAAGAACTAGCTTGACTACTATCAATTTTCAACTCTCTTTTAACCAAACGATTTGTTGAATCACGTTCCCAAACACTCATAAACTAACTAGATAAGAAAAGAAAGAAAAATAAAATAAAATAAAATAAACCAACAATAATGAGAATAAACGAAATTTAAAAATGAAAAGAAAGAAAAAAAATCAAACAACCAAACAATGAATTTAAAGACAAGTAAAAGTTTTTTTTTTGTTTTTTTTTGTTTTTTTTAAATAAAAAATAAAAGACAACCTAAATTATAACTAGTGGAAGAATCAAATCAACCTAGATTAAACTGACTTTCTAGCATAATCCCTGGCAACGGCGCCAAAAACTTGTTGTGAAAATTTTAATATACTAGTAAGCGCACGAATCTAGAAATAGAATAGTGGTAACGAAGTCGATCCCACAGGGATTGTTATAAATTGAAAAGTCTAATTTAAATCTAAAATTAATATTAATTCTAACCTAGTTGACCAAATTGAGTTTCTAAGAAAATTAAACCAATTAAACTAAGAAAGCAATTAAAATAAAGGAGAATTCAATAAGATAAGAATCACCAAGGTTTCAGAATCCACCACTATTCAATTAGTATTTATCTAAATATTGATTAATTCCCAATTTTAGAGTGACAACTCGAAATCAATCTATGTCATCTCATGGATATAACAATTAAGCCCAAATAAAATTAATCTTGTGTAGGTTCTTTTTCTGCTTAATAGTATGACATCTAAGTATCCCATGTGAACATATTGAATAACAAAGAGTCAAAGTTTTCCTAAGCACTCCATGAAAAAAATTTAATGAAAGACATAGAATCAAAGATAATCATGTATAAACTTTATAAATCCAAGCATAGATTTAATCGAATATTAATCCTAACAATCAATAATGCATGACAGAATTGATGAAAAGATTTTAATAACATCCAATAAATCATGTGAAATAAAAACCATAATCATCAAAAAACATATATGGGAATTAAATAAATAAAAATAATAATTATTTCATTGAATAGGGTTTCATCTTTAACCTCAGTATAAAAAAATTAGCTAGACATACTTGAATTGAGAGCCACAAAATAAATAAATTCAGCCATGGGGAAGCCGAATTGCTGCAGATTTTCTTCTCTGTCTTGAATCCTTGCGTCTGCAGTTCTCCCTTCTGGCGGCTGTCTTCTTGCAAAAGCCAAAGTTCGGCTTTTATATTGTAACACCCTCCAAAATCCTTAAATCAAAAGGATTTAAAACAAGCCAAGCACAACCAACTTTAAGCCCATGCACGTGAAGCCCACTTGAAATTAATGGTCAATGCTTTTCTAACTATTCACGTGAGATGCACAAGCCAATTATTCTCCTTTAAGCATTTTTTTTCCTCTTTTCTTTTATTCTTCACAAGCGGCAATTATTTCCATAAACTCTAATTTGTTTCCTTTTTAAGCTCCCTTTCATGAATTGCTTCCACAAATTAATTTAATCTTCAATATTGTCCAGTTATTATTCCTTATGCATTTTTCATCCATAATCTCCAATTATTTCCCTAATCAATAAAATAACTCAATTAATTAAAAGAAACAAATAAAAATAACTAGCAATTATATAATTAAGAGTAAAATATGTACATAAATTATGCTCATCAAATGTCTCAGCATCCCTTTATGAATTTAAAACCTACAATTATGCACTTGTTTTTAGCACAAATTACTTGATTTAAACAAAACTTATTAAAACCCAAATAAAATGAATGTTTATGCAAAAGGTAATCAAAATGTAATAAAAACACTTTATTTGTTCTCTAAATGACCTTGATTCAAGTCTAGAATTGATGTAATAACTCTCATTTCCTAGAGTTATCACGTGCATAAATACTTTGAAACAAAATTCACAATAAATGACAAAAATGTAATAAACCATAAATGTATTTTTATTTTTTGTAATGATAATCTAGTACCGCTTTGACAAGCTATCCATTGGAGAAGTCATGTCTACACTTACTAGACCCAATTATCCATTGAATTATTTACTTTCATGTAGAGACATGATAAATAATTATCGTTATCCCTTTGGGCCTAAATTTGTTAACAGAGCTTCGTTGGGAAGGTTAATAACAAATTTTAGTTGAGTGTATAATCATTGTTTCAATCTACGTATTTTTCATATCAATAGTCACCGTTGGGGTGAACAATTAATTGAAAAATATTTCAATTTTATCTTTGAAGAAGTTCATCAAATAAAATATCTAATATATATACTCTCCGTAGGGAGCATCACCGTATCATGAAGTCGAGGTATATATATTTTTATTATTGAACTAACAATGGGGCCCGTGGAAAAAATTATCTTGAATTTTCCCTCTCCCACTCAATATTTTAAAATTGGTTTTTCCTTTTTAAAACATACATATTGTTAATTGCATTCTTACTATAATATTATCTAGATGATATCAAATATTATTAAGCATATGCAAATTTCAAACAATATAATGAGATTCATTATTAATTAATGACATGTATCATTATGCATAAAGTGGCACTACCTATTCTATATGGCATGTTACCATGGCATGTTATCATCCAAAACATAGCACATAGAAAAATAATTAAATAATCTTAATCATGGCTTTCCTAAAATGAAAAAATGGATTAACCCTAAGCCTAATCTTCATTGGGCTACTTGTTAATGTCCATCTTCCACAAGCTTATCTTTGTTAATGGACTAGGGGAAATTGAGCTTTTAAATTTATTATTGGTCCAATTTTAATTTTGAAAGAAAATAAATAACTTCCTTTTTTTTAAATAAAACTTTTGTACCAAAATAAATTTAATGTGTTCAATTTTATCTATACATTTTAATCCATTAAACCCAATTTGAATTGGGCCTAAAACTAGGATTCATAAAGTCCAAAACTATTTTTGGATTTAAATACAAAAAATTAAAACGTATCTTCCCAAAAGAAGAATTACGAAACAATAGGGACCTCAATCATGAAACACTAAAATCCATATTTTTCTTTTCCTTCTTTCCTAGCTTCAATCTCCACAAAAGCCCAGCCCCTCTCTACTCTTTCCACCGGTCTCCGATACAACTCCGACGTCGAGCCATTGTCACCATGTCACCGGAAACCCACCAAACCTGCGCGTGCAACCTACTGCTTGCGCAGCACATGCTGCAGCTGTTGGCCGCATGCGCTGTAGCTGCTGGCCTCGCTTGCTGCTGGCAGCGTGTGCTGCCAGCCGCGTGCTACAGGCCACTGCACGCGCTTGTTGGCAGCGTGTACTGCTGGCCGCTGCGCGTGCGCCATGCACCGCTGGTTGCGGCTGAACTTTCCAGCCTTCCTTCAATCCGCCGTTGCGTGATTATTTCCAATGATTTACAAATTTCCTACGCCAATTTTGGCTCACAAAAATTCTATAACAGTAAAATAAATCAAGAAGGAAACATGGTGATGAAAAGCCACCCCTCTTGTTACAGATCCAAAGAAAAAATACAGCGAAAAATCTAACCATGAATTATGACAAACCAAAAATATTTTTATTCATATATTAAACAAATAATATATATGAATAAATTGTGCCACTCTAATACATAAATTTCAAGATTGATTTCATATAATATTCTTATATATTAATATAAGATGGCTCTGATACCAATTGTTGGAGAAAAATCATTTTTTTTAATTTTTATAAAAACTTTTAAGATCACTCTCATACAATATATAAGAATTTATAATCTATAAATCGTACCTTGAAAATCCGATTTAGTTTTTTTCGCTGAAGTGATTTAGGCTCCCAAATCACAATTCGTCACCGCCACACCTATTAGATCACGATCCGTCACCACCACGCTTGTTAGATCATGAACTGTCACCAATGATCTTCGAGGTTATGACTCAGGTTTGATCTGCACTTGACGTGTGGACGCCTTTATCACTACCAAAGCAATTAGCACAAGAAAATTTTTTCTCTCAACAAGAGAGAGAAAAATCTTTTTCTCTGATTTGTATAAAGTGGTTGCTCTCTTTCTTTCGGGAAAAAATAAGTCTTTTTATATTTCTATCTAGTAGAAACCCTAGGCTCCTTTTTTTATATTATTTAATTATATTAAATCAAGTTTGATTTAAATTAAGGCTAAAGCTACAATGCCGTGCATTGAGGCCCGGCATCGTGCCGGCTTGTAAACACAGCCATTGGATTCAAGTAAAATGAATCCAACGGCTGAGATTTAAAAGAAATAAAAAAGAAAAAAAATTGTTAACTTGTTAAACCGGTTCCCAAAGCTTGCAAAACAAAATTTTGCTTTTTGAGGGTTTCACCCAAGCCATTCCCAATTTGTTACACCTCTATTTGAAATCACAAATTTCTCTCAAATTTCTCTCTTCTATTTGTTTAGTAATCACGCAAGATCGAAGGCACCATCTCGTTCAAAGCAAATAACAAGTGGAATCCATGAAGCGGTCGTTGTCATGCTGAGGTGTTGAAGATGAACACAAGTTCCTCTATTTCCTTTTCATTTTGTGAGTTAATGGCAATGTGAGGAGGTAATTTTGACCTTTGTGGTTTTTGTGATGTACTGTAAATTTTGTGTGAAATAATTAGAGATTTGAAACAATTAGAAGTTTGGTAATTTACAGTGAAAAAAGATATTTAAATGATGAAAAATTGATGTTGAAGAGATTATTAATGGCTTGGAAGCATGAAATTGGCAAGAAAACCCTCAATCCTGATATGATTGATGTACTGTAATTCAAGCATGAAATGGAAGAAAGATATTTAGAAGGGGATGCAATGTTCCTATGATTTTGCGTAGTTTCAATGGCATTAGTTGGTAAAAATTTTGATTGATCAGCACCTAGTAGATGCGCCATAAATGTAGTCGAGGGTGGCAATGACTCCAATAATAAAGGCTTGATCTATCCTCGGTTTCACCACTATGTGATATAGATCCTTGCTTTCCATCAAGTCTTCTATTTCTTTTTTCACTCCAATATGTCATATTTAAACGGAATCATCACTAAGTGATCAAAAGCAAAACGAACACTGCAGCTTTAGCATACTTTTGCTTAAATGAATAAAAATAAAGCAATTTCTACAGCTTTTAGATCATGGAGTTGGTTGTATACTTGAGCTACAATGTTGTCACTGAGATCAACAATGATGCAGTCTTTATCTGGGAAGTAACCTTTGACCTCAAAGTTGCTACTTCTGGCTATAGTTAAAGTGGAGATCCTTATGGAACTGTTCCTCAGTAAACATGAACTGCTCGGTGGTTCTTTTAAAGTAAACACTAACTTCTTAGATCCTTCATAGTCAAAAGCGTAACCCTTCCATTTTTTATGTTTTTTTTTCTATTTTGTGGTTGATTTTTTTAGGTTTGGTTTTTAAGTGTTATTTTTTTATGGGTACCCTAAATTTTTCTTGTTTGGTTTTAGGTGTTGTTTGCTTGTTTTGAGCTCTACACTCTTTGGTAGGAATACTAAAGATGAGCACTCAATAATTTGCCCAGAACTTACCCATTGTTTTGGGTCCGGCCTTGATACTACATTTATGTGTGGTCTATTTCAGGATTTAAAATATAGCATAGTTATAATATGGAGTCCACAGAAGGCAGAAGGGGAGGACCTGGTCAGAGAGCGTGGATACACTTTTTGTAAGTATAAAATTATTGCTTTGAATAAAGTTCTTATTATAACTATTTATTTTTTTGACGTAATTAGTTGAAATAAAATATTGTGTACAGTAAGCACGAAGTAGAAAAGGTCAGGCAAGAAAGGATCAAAAAAGTTTGTAGGGCAACAATTGTCGAAAAATGGAAGAAATTAACGAATGAGGAGAAGTGTCGATTTGGTACGATGCATGAGGACCCAAGTTCAAATGTTAGTGAAAGGAGTATTGAAAAAACAGATAAAGAACAAAAAATTAGGGATAAGCATAGCCAATGTAATTTATCTCATTGTCGTGTCAGTACATTCACTAAGGTCATTTCCACACTGTCGGCCGACCAACAAGCTGCAATTAGAGAAATTGGCTTCGGAAGCATGCTAGAATTACAATGTGGTCGCCTGAGACAAGACTCTGTGAAACACTTGTCCAACAATGTGATACAAAGAGGCACTGTATAGTTTTGCACGGGAGAGAGTTTTGTTTAAACCCTACAACCTTCAGTATCGTAATGGGGATCAAAAATGGAGGGGAACCAGTATACATCCGAGAAGAAGTGGGTGATATAATTGAACTGGGTGCCAAGTATAGAACTGGTGGAAGAGGAATTGAAATAGCAGCAGTTAGTGAAAGATTGATAGCTAGTGAGAGTAGTGATGACAACTTTAAGATCATGTTTTGTTTGTTTCTTCTAGGAACTGTATTGTGTCCCACAAGTGCCAGCTACATCAATCCGATGTGCAGTTAATTAGGAAAAAGAATTGAGCTACATGGTGTTTCAACTTTCTGTGGGAGGGCATAGCGAAGTATAAAGATCGTTAAGTGAAGTCAGTTAGTGGTTGTGTTGTGTTTTTAGAGGTATATTTAAGAAATCTTAGATGCCATAATTAATTTGCCAAATACGAAAAATAAAATGACGTGGTAATTATTTTTTGAATGAATAATTGTTCTACTTTAGTGCTGTTTTGTATGATCAGTGTTCCATGGACAGAACGGTTTGCCCTGCTATTGTATGGACCATGGAAGAGATTCGACGCTTATTGAATTGGCGGAAAAAGTTTGGGGACATGACTAGTACTGAGGTTTGTTTTATTTTTTGTCTTGTTCACACATGCATTTAATTTTGTTTACGGTTAATTGAATATATTTTGATTGTCATTATGTATGATTGTTGTGCATATTTCTTTTAGGTACCAATGCGTGAATCAAATTTTCTGCAGCTCGAAAGAAATTTCCCTCATTTTGAACAAACCGAAGATGCTGGGCCAAGCACTGTTAAAATGGAGGAAGCTTTTAGGGTACTAACACAGTGTGTCCACAGAATTGAATACAAAATGGATTCATTCAATGTGAGAATGGAAATGGTTGAGAAGTCTTTGGAGGAATTGAGATCAAAGTCTTCGGTTGGTGCACCATCAAAACAACCATTTTAGGGTACTAACACAGTGTGTCCACAGAATTGAATACAAAATGGATTCGTTCAATGTGAGAATAGAAATGGTTGAGAAGTCTTTGGACGAATTGAGATCAAAGTCTCCGGTTGGTGCACCATCAAAACAACCATCTGATCCATGCCCGCCATCTCCGAGCTTGAAAATAGTATAACCAACATGTCCAGTCAGAAAAACTGAGCTAACCACTGATGGAAAAAACAAAATGGTAATGGATAGCGACGAGGACTCTGTGGATCGCAGATTGAACCTGAGCCTCGATAAAATAATGGGCTGGATGGGGACAAGAGAAGGAATCGGTGAATTTCACAAAGATCCTACCCACTTTGTCCCTATTCCACCACCTAATCTCCGAGATAAGGTACAGTTTTATAACGTTATTTTCTTAAAATTATTTCGATGATAACTCACTTATGAAGTAACGTAAATATAAATTTAATTTTTATAAAGGATATAGACGAACCAGTTCAACTTAAGCAAGAACCTCAAACATCTACTAGTGTCAGTGTCCTACCAACGTGACCAAGTAGGAATCGTAGGCCAAGTCGATATTAACTTTCACCGTACGATCAAGTGTCCAGAGGAGCAAATCCCAAGTATAAAGCTGGTCTGTTTCAAGTCATTGATCCAGTTACGCTGGAAGAATTGAAGCTTATTTAATATACTTTTAACAAAGAGGCTGATGGAAGGTAAAATTCCGAAGACTGAAATCAGTTTTCTGTATATAGTTGTTATGCTGTACGACTAAAAAATTACCGTGTTTTGTCTTTAGTGAAATCATTGTTTCTAGTTACGGCGAAATTCTTAATCGGCATTCTTTATTAACTCTTTTGCCGGGGGCTTATCTATGTGGCAAGGTATTAGGTTTCAACATTTGGTGATGTCACAATATATGTTTGTCGTTTATTATATGTTATTATATATCTGAATCAATATGATCACTTTTAGGTGATTTCTATGAAAGCGCATCACCTCACCCTCATTCAGCAGGTGGTGGAGAAAGATGTGCCAATGAACTGGTATTTACCAACAAGATATTCTGTGAGTCTCGCCGATACTTATTGCATTGTGTTTTGGCTTCTTTATTGACAACTTCTTTATGCAACGTTGTCTTTATTATGTGTAGCAAGCAGTTCTAATGGTCGAAGATGAGGTAGATTGTTTTGCAAGGGAATCTAGATGTGGAAAGAATTGTATACAACAGGTGCATAGGTGTCAAAAGGTTACTTTCTTAACCTTTAACTTATTTCAGTTTATACTATTATGCTTGGTGTATGACATTGACAATTGAAATTTCAGATTTATGTGCCAATAAACGATGAATCATCTCATTGGTACCTATTGATCATGAATGTCAGAAATACAAGTGTAGAAATATGGGATCCTCTTCCAGATCCCCGCAGTAATAGAAGATGGCACGATCAAGCCATGCGCATTGTATCTTAATCATGTTCTTTTTTTTGTGATCTATTTAACATTATCGGTTATATATATTGTGTTATACTCATATCCATAATATTGTTTGGTTTTCAACATTGCCGACAGCTACATTCCTTGGATTGGATTCTGCAGCCCCAATTGCCAAGCAATATACAACACGTGAAGTTTCAAGACTTTCCAATCAACCGGGGTATTGGAGTTCCAAAGCAAAGTAATGGATATGACTGTGGGGTTTATGTGATAAACTATATGGACAGCCCAGAATTTATTCGTAAAAAATCGTCAACTTTGGTACGACTATGCCAAACTTGTTTAATGGTTGAACTCAAAATTTTGTTAACTTCATAATTATATAAAACCGATTAATTATATGAAAGTAATATTAGTTTCCTTTCAAATTGACCAGTACACATCTGAGGATACATGGGGTAGGCTAGCCAATCAACTAATTAATTCTGCATTGAATCAAAATCGAGATAAATTGCTGGAACTAAGCAACGCATAGTTTTTGATTCATGCTATAATGGTAAACATTGTACCCTCTCAAGTGCAAAAGCCATTTCACCAACAAAGCGGCAACATTCGTAAGAAGAAGAAAGTTAACACGAGAATGCGCGCTTAGATATCGAACCATACTAGGGAATGATTATGCAAGTGATTGCATACTATTTTTTGTTGTAAGTTGTTTGAAACGTGTTGGAAGGTCATATCGTGACTTTTTTTTACTTCTTGCTTACGATGGTTCTAAAATCAATTTTAATGGAGAATTATCTTTAAATTTATGACATGGTTATGTATTCTCGGCCGAGACATTATTTAACTATAATGAACATATGCATGTTAACAGTGTTCACATCTCATCATTTGATATTGAACTGGTTGTCATGTTGGTACATGATAGTGGAATTCAAATGGCAATACATATTGACTCATTTTAATGGCACTGCTTAATGAGGCCACCAATAAAAAACATTAGAAAATTGGTTGCTTGCATGACCTAACAATGTTGGATTGACACCAGCAAAGGCTCCAGAATTCTGGGTGCTTGATGAATTGAATGCGGCAAAACAGTTTCCATCGACACTAAAATCAATACCACGAAATTTATTTGCAATGAAATATCCAACAATGCAATAATTAAACACATGATAAAGAACTTGGGACATACCTTAGTTGGGTGCTATCATTCCCTTGAATAGGACAAGTTCGTGCTGTATGCCCAACCTGATGACATTTTCCACACTTTCTAGAGCTTTCTGCTACACATTTCGCTTTAGACATAGCGCCCTTGGTCTTTAAAACTGTACGATTACAAAGTTTTGTTCCCATCCGTAATTTTTTATTTGGGAGACCGTCTCGTTCAGATTGTTGTTCACAAGTTAATATTAGCCGATTGATTTCTACCAACGCATTTTCATAGGCTTCAACATTTTTTACTGCATTGTAGCACATTTTATTGCAAGCTGCAGACAATGCACTAAATCTAGCCATCTCTGAAACATCGGTGTCAACTTCTGGTTTTGTGGTCCTATAAGTATTGTGCTCCTTGGCTTTTTTTATCCATCTACGGAGAACCATATTGTTAGGAATCTTTGCAATTTGTTCCACTTTCAAGACATGAAACATTTGCCTACAAGGAAGCCCAACGGACTCTATCATTTGACAAGAACACTGTATGTTGTTTTCTTGTAGATTGTGGATGACATTCCAACATGTTGTTGGTGTCCCAAATTCAGTCACTGTGTATAAAGCAGCATCGATAGTTTTGACAGTTTTTACTTCAAAGACCGCTCCTTCTCACAGCATCGCATCTCTAACCTTCGAAAAAACTCTTAACGGGAACAATTGTGCAACATGTTTCTCCAGGTTCTGTAAGTGCGTTCTTAAGACAGGAGTACTGTATTTGATTTTGAACTCATGGATGTTTCTGTGGTACGAATATTACGGAGAGCACGATCGATTTGTCGCACAAACTCATACAATTTTACTTTATGTTGGACAAATCGGCTAAGATATACATTCATACTTTCACATCGTTGAGTGCTTCGCATACCAGTAAAGAATGTTCCTCTAAGATAAGCTTCCGCCCAGTTGCACCGCTTCGAATACATTTTTTGTACCCATGCATATTGTTCAAGTGCGAATTCAGGCACTACCGCTAACCATTGGGTTTCAAATTCAGCTACCGTTATAAGTGTCAACATCAAATCACAAAATTTCCTCGTAAAGCCTTATTTCTTCAAATTAGCCTACACATTGCGCTCGAGATGCCAACAACAAAGACGATGGATGCACCCGGTAAACACTGTCTTTATTACCTTCCACATTGCCTTGTCACCATTAGTAATTACAGACACGGGCTTTCGGTTTCCTATAGTGGATAGGAAAGTTTGCAGCAGCCACGTGTATGAGTCAATTGTCTCATTTGCGAGCAAAGCAAAACCGAACACCGTTGTTCTGAAGTGATGGTTTGTTCCGACAAGTGTTACGAGGGGTTTATGATATGCATTAGTCTTATACATTGTATCGAATGCCAACACATCACCAAAACACTAATAGTCATAACGAGCTACACAATCAGCCCAAAACAAATTTCGTAGTCTATTTTCATAATCTAGTGTGTACTTAAAGCAAAGCCCAGGGTCATGTTCAGATTTTGCTGCAAAGTATGCTATAGTTGTGTCTGAGTCAGAATCTCCAACCTCGGCATGAGTGGAAGCATCTAACGTGTCTTGCATGTCTTTGCGTGTGAACCTTAAGTTTTGAGGCCCCTCTACCTGACCAGCCATGTAATCCATGAATTGACAAGTCTTCACACCAACATACCTTAATGTCTTTGCTTGTGCAAGTTCTGCATCAGTACTTTCGATGTGAACGAATGAGATGAACTTCATTATTAGAAGTCAAATGATGGTTGTGCTCTGATTCATTATAATTCACTCGAAATGATGCCCGACACCCAGTTCGTGTTAGAGGTCGTGGTTCTCGCACCCTACTGCAGTTTTCAGATTGTCTTTCATCTCTTACCCCTTCAAAATGACAAACCCAACGTCGAATTATGATTCGTCCAGACATTTTTCTGCGACGCATATCATCTTTCCTAACACCAAAGCCAATCGTTCGGGCATAATTGTTATACCACAATTGTGCATCCTCTACTGAGTCCAAATGACTGCCAAGTACGTCCGATGCCTGTAAACCAACCTTTGGAGCAATGGATATTCCTAGGTTGCTGGAACTATGTGGGCTGCTCATATTTAACCCCTGTTCAACCAAAACTTTGTTAATAACATAATTCACACCCTTTATCTTAATAATTTAATATAATAATAAATATGAAACCATCTATGGGAGCACAAATCTACTACTTAAATTATAGCACATACCTTTGTTGGAGAGAAACCTGACTTATGAAAAGTTGAAAACTAGGCACCAGAGATGTTCAACGAGATTTTAGAACAAAACATTTGAGACTATGTTTTGGAGTGACTGTGTTTTTTGTGAATAAGTCTTGTACATGAGCCTTAGGATAATCCCTCATTAATAGAGGGAAGGTGAGTTTTGTTTTCATCATATTTATTACAAATCTAACCAACCACTCGGCTAACCGGTTATGAAAATCGATTGACCGGATGCGAGGGACATGCTTGCTATTAACAAGCGGATAACCGGTTGTGAAATCCGGTTATCTGGATTCGAGGGACATGTTAATAACCGAATTGAAATGGTTTACTGGACGAAACTGGATTACCGGTTGTGAAATCTGGTTATCCGGATTTGAGGGACAAGCTTGCTGTCCACAACCAGATAACCGAATTTCACAACTGGTTATCCGGATTCGACGGACATGTAAACCTAATTGAAACGGCTTACATGTCCCTCGAAACCGGATAACCAGTTGTGAAATCCGCTTATCCAAATTCAAAGAACAAGCTTGTTGTCCACTACCGGATAACCGGTTGTGAAATCCTGTTATTCGGATTCGAAGGGCATGTAAACCGAACTGAAACGGCTAACTGGACGAAACCAGATAGCCGGTTATGGAAACTGGAAATCCGGATTCGCGTGGCTAGGTCACTGCCAACAACCGGTTAACCAGTTAGAAATTTCTGAAAATCCAGATTCGCGTGGCTAGGTCATTGCCAACAACTGGTTAGCTGGTTAGGGATTTCCAGAAATCCGGAATCGCGAGTATATAAACTGTTCATCTCCTCCTTTATCTTTCGGTAAACCGAATAGCTTTCTCTCTCTATTACCGATTATTCCTCTCTCGTTTTCTCTCCAAAATCCACCATTTTCACATGTTTTTTTTGCAAATGGTCCATGAAACTTGTTTCCCATCCGTTCTTGTATACAAAATCATCCTTCAAACTCTTTTTCAACTTCAAAATCAATATATCTGAAATCGATTCTAGGGTTTAAGCCGAAACTTCTCTCTCTAGATTTCTCCCTCTGAAGCCGTTTTTGATTGAAATTGCTTCTCAAAATCTCTTTACATCCTTATTATCTCCCTTCTCATTGATTTATTTCACTTCAAATTAATCAAACTCACCATGTCATGCTCATGGCCAGTTCGAAGAAAAAGCAAAGAACCAGTTCAACATACTAACCGGTCACGACAAGCAGGGGGTACATCCAATCCAGCCAACTTTAAGGCCACACACTTTCAGAACCACAAACATCTAACCAAACGATTTCACCAACGGTTCATGACTCGTGAGGTACTCCAAGATATAGATATTTATTTCTTTTTTAGTTCTAGATATGTAGTAAACAACATAGGTTTATAATAGATCTAGAGCAGATGCAAATCTCAATTTTTACTATGGATCTGGATGTAGAGTAATGTAAATCCAACTCATATCTGCCCCATTGCCATCTTGAGAGTTTAGTTGTGGCCAATTTTATTGTGACAAAGTTCCCTGCAAATTCTTTTTCCAGGGTGAAAAATGGCTACAAAAAGTTAGGAACTTTTTGCGGGGGAACTTATTGCAGCTAACATTTCGGCCACAAATACTCAAGTTTTGGCCGCAAAAAGGTATTTATGGCCAAATTTGGTTTATTTGAAGGGAATTCTTTTGGTCGCCAAGACTCTTTTTTCTTGTAGTGGGCCTGCTTATAAAGCAGATTGAAGAGACAGAAGATTAATCATACAACATTTTCGATTCATATCTATAACATGGCTGTTGCTTGTAGACAAATTTTGCCTATCATTATTCTTACATTGTGCTTAATGTGCAATAATATGATTGTAGAAGGAAATGAATCTTTGGTGACGGTCCATGTAAGCATAGATATGCCTGCCCCTAGTCCTTGTTTATATGTAACATGGGTTAATTGCACTGGGATGTGGTACAAGCTGACGCCAGGTGAGGAGTTTCATTTTACAGATGACAGAACGAGTCGTTATGTGTGCCATGCAATGTGGCGTGACAAAGAGGGAATTTGGCTTGCATTCGAGTCTGTAAGAGATCGAAATCATACAAAAGTCTTTTCTTCGTTGAGAGAGGACGGATTCTTTTTGAGTTATGATCAGTGTAATTGGTCTAAGTTGAGTGAATGGCATGTTTAGAATTGTTTCGACTTTTGTTCTAGAGTTTATCATGATTTAATAATAAGCACAATACAATAATAATTATGGTACTTTTGCCTTTTAGACTTTCTTTTAGCGCTTGTTCAAGCAGTTTCGATTTCGTTGTCAATTCTAATAAGTACTGTTAAAGTGAATTTCAATTTTTATCAAGTGCTTGAATGTGTAATTGAAATTGCATTTTTGAAGAGAGCTAAATATAATGACGAAAAGCGTTTTATCAAGCATTTTTTTATTAAGTGATTTTCATAGAAAATTTCTCAAACGCATAGGTTGGGCCATCAAATTTCATGAAGAGGATGGAGTATTTACTGGTAGAAATTAGAGAAGACAATTGTCCAGGATGGGAAGGAATTTGACAACCTTGCTCCCGTTTGGGTTACTCAAACAGGATATACATATGGATTCAATTCCATGTCATATGTGAGTTTGGGATCAAAATTAGGACCAATCGCAGACCACTCAAAATCTCATCTCATCCTGATTATCCTCCTGATTGTCTTGCTCAATTAACATTTTAATTCTGTTTAACGTATTTAACAATATTTAATCTAAATTGTCCATTAACAACTCAATTAACATTAAAATACCACATCTCCGATACAATGATTCATTCTCAGCCTAATAGTTGCATCAAAGCAATAGAAATTAGGAGATCCAAAAGATAAAAGTTCCAACGCTAACTACTAAATGAAATCAATACCTATATGATGATGGCTGATTATGGTATATATGGTTATGGCCAATTTTAAACCAGTTCATTTTTGTAGTCCACGTCATAGCCAAACAAGCCTGATTTTTGCACCTTCCAAACAATGCACTGAGTTCTAATTAACCCTCTCCTTGATGAAAAACATGAGCTCCCTAATCATCGTCTCCGGATTTACAATGAATTGTAAGATCTACTGCGTCGAGATTATTGTAAACTGTAAAATTAGTGAGACGTTGAGGCATGACATAAACGTCAACGTCTTCTCCAGGGGATTTGATGATCTCGTAGAATTGGCAGTGACACAAGGTAGCTCTTGCCGCAATGCAAAAATAATAAAAATTTGTTAATCAGACTCTTGTTTTCGGGTTTATTTTGTTGAAATTATTTAAATTCCTTGCTCTTATAGTTCTACTTATATGCAAAAAGGCTTGAGTACTTTTTATAAAACAAATTACGAACGGATTTTTTGGATTTGGAAACACAAATGTTGAGGGAAATTTGAATTATTTCTTGAATAATTGTACTAATTAATTGATTATTGGTATCTTTATACTGAAGTTCTTTTCCATCCCATAGTCAAATCAGAGCAATAGGGGCCCAACTAAGGGTGGTAATATTTCCTATTGTGATGGCATCCTACGAGATTCCGTCCCATTTGAGATTAAATGTATTTTTACATCTTAAATTAAAGTTTGATGGAATAAGGATAAAAAATAAGTCTTATAATTATTTGTGGGACGGGAGGAGGACCAATTATAAAATCTCGTCCCGTCCTATATATCCCATTAATAATATAATTTTAAAATTATTCTAAATTTTTAATTATTTTATAATTTTAACTTAATAACATTCAAAGTTGAAACCCATTAAATTGGTTACTGTTTAAACCTATAACTTTTGAAGCGTAAGTCTTAATATCAAGTGCGATAGAAGCAAACATGCAAGTAAAAAATGTTAGATAAAAATTATATTCAAACATGCATGCAGTCAAAATAAAACTGTTATTTGATTATTCTACTTTGTATTTATTAAAAAATATGCTATATTAAATTATGATGGTCCTTAAAAGAAAAAAAATCAAAATTTATTTATTTACATTCATGACTAGTCAGGATAATGAGATGAGACAAGATATTTAACGGGACCAGATTATGATAAATTTTTATTCCAAAAAATAGGATGCAATTGGATATTCTTTTATCACAGTTGCATATACGGGACATGATTAAGATTGGCAATGTTGGAGAATCAACAAATTAAACACTAAAAAAACACACTATTTTATTTCTTCAACTACACTCCTCACTAATTACAACTTTTATTTTTCACTCTCTACACCTTAGAGATTTAATTACTTCACTTGATGTATAACCAAATGACAGAAGGGGTATTTATAGTACATGAGAAGAAATCTAAACCATTCAAATAAGAAATTATAAAAAAATTAATAACCATTCATCTTCACCTATCAACCCTACCACACCTAACACAAATAATTCAAACCTCACCAACCATACCTACTCATGGAACCTTCCATGAGTTGGGCTTGAATTTATTCATCTTGGATCAAATTTATGATCCAACACCCCCCTTAAAGTTGATCCTGTGACACCAAGCAAACGTCTGAATTTTATGAAGTCTTCTTTCTTGAGCGACTTGGTGAAGATATCAACTGCTTGATCTTGTGATTTTACGTACTTGATTTGCACTTCTTTTCTTGCAATACACTCTCTTATGAAATGATAGCGAGTATCTATGTGTTTGCTTCGATCATGAAAGACAGGATTCTTAGATAGGGCAATTGTTGATTTGTTATCAATACAAATCTTGCTTGGCTCTTCTTATGGCAAACTCAACTCCTTCAGCAAATTTATGAGCCAAATTGCATAACAAACACTTGATGTGGCAGCTACATACTCAGCTTCACAGGTGGATAGCGTGACAATTGGTTGCTTATTTGACATCCATGTGAAAGAAGTGTCTCCCATGAAGAACATAAATCATGTGGTGCTCTTTCGATCATCTACATCTCCACCCCAATTGTTATCGTTATATCCAACAAGCTTGTAGTCATTAGAAAATGAGTATAACAAGCCGAAATTAATTGTACCTTTGATGTAGCAAAGTATTCTTTTTACAGCTTTAAAATGAGTGGTCTTTGGTTTCTCCATGTATCGACTTACAAGTCCAACAAATAAAAGATATATGATCTTGTGCATGTCAAATAACATAGGCTTCCGACCAAACTTTTAATGAATGTTGGATCTATATCTTCGCCTTCATCGTGTTTGGATAACTTGACTCCGCATTCCACTGGCATGCTTATAGGCTTGCAATCATTCATCTTGAACCTTTTGAGAATCTCTTTTGCATAGCTTTCTTGGGAGATAAATATACCTTATTCGTTTTGCCTGACTTCAATGTCGAGGTAATATGCCATCAGTCTGATGTCAGTCATCTCGAACTCTTTCATCATCACTCTCTTGAACTCTTCAAATAAGCTTGGATCACTTCCACTAAAGATGAGATCATCCACATACAAGCACACAATCAAAATTTCTCCATCTTTTTCTTTGACGTAGAGAGCATGTTCATATGGGCATTTGGTGAAGCCATTGTCTTGAAAATACTTGTTAATTCTGCTATTCCATGCCTTTGGTGTTTGCTTTAACCCATAAAGAGCTTTCTTCAATCTTAAAACTTTGTCTTCATGTCCTTTCACCAAATAGCCTAATGGTTATTCGATGCAAACTTCTTCATCAAGGAATCCATTCAAGAAAGCAGGCTTCACATCCCTTTGAAAAATCTTTAATTTGTTCTGAGCAGCCAAAGAAATAATAAATCTAATAGTTTCAAGTCAAGCTACAGGATCAAATACCTCATCGTAGTCTATACCAGCTTTTTTATTATAACCTTTTGCAACTAGCTTCGCCTTGTGCCTTTCTCCCTTCGTATTTCTTTTTCATTTTGTACACGCATTTGATACTGATTGCCTTATGACACTTGGGAAGAGTAGTAAGCTCCCAAATATCATTCTTCACAATGGCCTTAATTTCTTCATCCATTGCAATTCTCCATTTCTCATATAGTGCAACTTCTTGGAAGTTGATTGGCTTACAATCAGCATAGAGACAAAAGAGAATAAGATTATCATGTCTCTCAGTTACCTCATAAAGATCTCGAAGACTCCTTATACGTTCTTCAATTCTTTCATTTAAGAAAGATGGTGGTGAATCTCCATATGTGGTTGATGCTGGTGAGATAGGTAGAGTAGCTGGCTCTTGTTGTTCTTCTATTTGTTTTATCTATGTATGATCATCTTCTTTAATGGGAAAGAAGTTGAAGTCATCTACACTCGAGCCAAAATCTCATTTTCCTTCTTTATCAAAAACTACATCTCGACTGATCACGATCTTCCCGTTGTTTGGATTGTAAAGCTTGTATCCTTTGGAGTTGTTGTCATAACCGATGAAGATGAACTTCTCACTTTTGTCATCCAACTTGGCTTTACTTTTGTCTGGTACATGTACATGGGCGATGCTTTCGAAAACTCTTAGATGGGTGATGCCGAGCTTTCTTTCACTCCAAGCTTTTTGTAGCGTCTTGCCCCACACACTTATTGTTCGAGATCAATTGGATAAGTAGACTGCACATGCAACAGCTTCAGCCTAAAATTTTTTAGGTAGCCTCTTACTCTTGAGCATGTTTCTTGCCATATTGAGGATGGTTCTGTTCTTTATTTCTTCAACACCATTTTGTTGGGGGGATCTTGGAACTGTCAAAGGACGTCGAATTCTATTTGCTTAAAAAAACTCTATGAATTCATTGGAAGTGAACTCTCCACCCAATCAGATCTCATGGCTTTAATCTGGTATCCACTTTCTTTTTCCACTGCAGCTTTATACTTTTTGAAAGCTTTAAAGACTTCTGATTTATGCTTAAAAAAATACATCCAAATTTTTCTTGAAAAATCATCTATAAAGAGAATGAAGTAGTTACTTTTATCAAGGGAGCTTGGCTTGAATGGACCACACACATCAATATGAATGAGCTCGACTGGCTTCTAAGCTCTTGAGTTTGAATTTTTTGGAAAGCTCTTTCTGAACTACTTGCCAAGTAAACATACTTCACAAAGTTGATCAGGGTGATTGATGTATGATAAGCATTTCACTATGTTCTTCTTGGATATTAGCTCCAGTCCTCCAAAGTTGAGATGCCTATATCGAAGATGCCAAGTCTAAGATGGATCTTTGTAACAGGCTTTGAGATATTTTGCAACATCATTTTGAATATTTAAAGGAAACATTCTATTCTTCGATATTTTCACATTTGTAATTGTATTTATTTTGTCATCTCTCAGGAAAAGAGTACAATCTTTTAAGTGAATATCATTGCCTTTTTCTAAGAGTTGACTGAAACTAAGGATGTTGCTTTTCATATTGAACACATAGTAAACATTCAAAATTATTTGGTGGCTACCATCTTTTGTACGAAAAAGATTGTTACCTCTACCCTTCACTGGTACTTTTGAATTATCTCCAAAAGCGACACTGCCATTCACAGATTCATTTAGTTCCATAAACATGCTTTTGTTTCCGCTCATATGATTGCTAGCACTTGTGTCAAGATACCATGTATTTTCTTGACCTCCACTTGTGTCATTGCATGATAGTAAAAGGGTGTCATCTTTACCATTTTTCTCTTTAACAAAATTCACTCTCTCGTCAATTCTGGTACTTGGAGCTTTACATTATGAAGAATATTGCCCAAACTTTTGACAATTATAGCATTGTACTTGGGATTTTTCATACCTCGATCTTGGATTGCCTCTGCCTCGTCTTCTGGTTGAGCTTTCTCCTTTGGCATAATTGGAGTTGTTGTTGTTGAAATTCTAACCTCGTCCGTGACCACGACCTTTACCTCATCCTCGACCTCTACCTCTACCTTGAACGTAATGCCTTCTCTCTTTATCGGAGCTTTCTTCTCTTTTCTTTGGGTTGACTTCCATTTTCAGAAGTTGTTCTTTGATTCTTTACTTCTTTTTTAGTTTTTCTTCATTGGTTTGCAACTTTTTTTAAAGTTGTTCGGTCTTCATATCCTCGAAATCTATTTTTTCATTAATTTTCATAATAATATGGTCAAACTTTGAGTCTATTGATCGAAGTATCTTTTCAATGATCCTTGTCTCTTTTAACTGCTCACCATTTCTTTTTAATTCATTGGAAACAGTGACAACCTGAGTGAAGTAGTCAAAAACTGACTCCGATGCCTTCATGTGTAATGACTCAAATTCTCCTCATAATGTTTGGAGATGAACCTTCTTAACTTGCTCTGCTCCTTAGTAAGAGGTCTCTAGTTTCTCCCATGGTTCTTTTAAGGAGGTTGTACTAGCAATCTTTTCAAAAGCATCTTCATCTAATGATTGAAAAATGAGATACGTTTGCTTTATTATCTTTTTTCTTCAACTCTTTTAAATTCTACTTTTGCGCCGCAATTAAAGTGACTTTATTTTCTGGCACAATAAAGTCTTTCTCCACGATATCCCATATGTCATGTGCACCCAATAGAGCCTTCATTTTAATACTCAAGTTGTCAAACTTCCCTTGAACTGTGGAACTCGAAATGACATCATACCACCATTTGCCATAGCTCACAAATTGAGTGAGAATTTTGAGATTCTGAATGTACGGATGGATCCGGTACGTCGAAAAACCTTGGGAGGGACTTGAGTCAACTTTTGCTCAATGGTCAACATCGGCTTAGTTAACTTGGTTCGGTCTTGTTTGGTTCGGCTCGAGTTAGTTCGGTTTGACTTGATTCGGTTCAGCTCAGCTCAGCTTGGTTGGGTGAGTCGACTCAGCTTCGGGATAGAAAACTTCCAGTGGCGAGTGCGGGAGCATTCAATCTTCGATCAGAATGATTTTTGTAGCGTCATGTTCCTCTCGTCGAGATCTTCGATTTAATATGCTATATGGCTATATATAACATCGAACACTAGCTCTGATACCACTTTGTTGGAGAATAAAAAAATTAAACACTAAAAAAAAACACATTATTTTATTTCTTCAACAACACTCCTCGCTAACTACAATTTTTATTTTTCACTATCTACACCTTAGAGATTATGTTACTTCACTTGATACATAACCAAATGACACAAAGGGTATTTATAGTACATGAGAAGAAGTCTAAACTATTAATATAAGAAATTACAAAAAATTAATAACCATTCATTTTCACCTACCAAACCTACCACACCTAACACAAATAATTCAAACTTCATCAACCATATCTACTCATGGAACCTTCAATGAGTTGGGCTTGAATTTATTCATCTTGGATCAAGTTTATGATCCAACAGGCAAATCCCATCCCACTGCCAACCCCTAAAGCCTAACGCTGCTGCTCAGTTGTCATCGTCATTGATGAAATTGTTAAGACAAGTGATAGATGCTTTGTTGATGAAGAAAGTGTCGAGAGCTGAGCATTTGAAGACAAATTGCTATCCGCACACATTGCATAGTATACACAATACACAGTTCACTGGAGGCTACTTTGGGAGTTAAATCTAGGGCAAGGTGATCTTACTATTGGTTACCTACTATAGCTTGCTTGGAGAGCACAACACTTGTACAAACATGTCAACTCTTAAAACTTTTAAGTGGTTTTTTGGGGACTATTGGTTCCTCTTTCTCGTAAAAGTTATTTTTGCTCCTTAGGTTTCTTATAAATTGTTAATAATCAATTCATCCATGATGCTATAACAATTACAGAAAAATACACCATTAAAGGATACATATGACTTTCAACAAATAAACTAATTACTTTTAATTTGTACTAAACATTTTATTTATAAAAACTTTCACACTTACCATTCAACAATGTATTTTCTCTTACTAATTTTTTAAACCAAAGATGAAATAAGGTATTCAAAATTTAACAGGAACCTAAATACCAAAAATAATCTCTAAGAAGAATGAAGTGACATAATCCTTTTTTTCTCTTCTTTTAAATCTCTCTCTGTATGATTAATTAATTTCCAATAAAAAATAGCCACTAAGACCCTAAATTTTGTTTAAATAATTATACAGTTCCCTTTGATTTCATAAATAATTATACAGTTCCCTTTGATTTCATAAATAATCATACAATAACCCTTAAACTATATTTCAAACTTTTAAATGAATATTTGTGAAAGTCTTAGTAGACTACATAGGTGTACCGTGTCATCAGTATGCTTATCCCACCAAAGCTTTATCATTATTATTGACGAGTAGCGGTATTTACATTGTAACAAAAGAAATTTCCCCAAAAAGTTTAATTGAAATTATCTCCTCCAATATTCATGATCACCGTTATATAGACATACATACACATAAAATTTTGCTGGGTCCGTTGTCCATATCTTATAAAATGTGAATTCAAACTAGGATTAGTTTTCTACCATGCGATGAACCACAATAGAAATCATTATGGCCAAAATCTAGCTTTAATTTGACCATCTAAACACAAAATCTAGCTGAACCAAATCATTATGGCCAAACACACCATCTCTATTCACATGCCAATAACAATTAATATTATTGATATCTTTTTAAATCCTACTGGCGTTATAAAAATCAGAAATCAAACTCCTATCTCTCCAACTTACTCAACAGAAGAATAGTGTAGTCTTCCTAAAACATACCCTTGTTTTAATTAGATTTTAGGATAAAAGAAAAAGGAAACAAAAAATCTAGCTAAACACAATGAATTTGTATTACGGTGACAGGATGCCTTATGTAATCAAGATATGTTCCTTGTTATGCCCTTGAGTAAAGCTTGAGAAAGGATGGAGGAAGAGATGACGTAGTCAACACTCTTGACACTCAAATTAGTTTTAGTGCTACTTTTTAAGGTTGAGAGTTTGCAAGCTCTCTATAATAATGGCTGGAGGTTGAAGAAACCTCAGCCTTATTGTGTGTGTATTTTTGTGATAAGTAAGAAAAATAGAACTTCAGCACCCTTATTGACGAGTGCATTAGGGTGCTTAGTCATCTTCCCACTTGGCGTAATTTTTTTGGTTTGCTCAAAGGATATTCTTATCTTTCGGCTTTTGTAACCGTTGGAGCATTTAAAGCATGCTTGGAGAGCAAGTTAGTGCATCATTTGTACATTTTGTCCACACTTACACATGTTGGACTATTTTATAGCCATGGCATAATGCTGCTTCCACTTTTCCAACATAATACTCTTCATAAATTCCCTAAAATCAAAGGAACCAAAATCTTTTTCAGGCAATAATGGCACCTCACGTACATGAAGTTTTGGGCAGTTTGTCTGATCGTTTTGCCTTCGATATGAGGAAGTCTGCATACCACCCTAATTTATTAAAGTACCCAGCATAGGTCAACTTCTCTTTGGCGACTTTTCAAAATTTTATACTAACACATGGCGTTTTATCATTGATTTTCTCATTTCTTCCCTAAACAAATCCCTTTTAATTTCTATATGGAGATAATATTTGAGGCATAAGAAACTCTTTGAAGAATTTTGACTGACACATGGCGGTATTCATCATTTCTTCATTGATGGCTAGTTAGGAAGAGGTACTTTGGTTACCCCTTTTCTGAGTTGGCTACGCAGGTTTCCATGATAGACTTACTCATTTTTCCTCCTTTTTTTAAAGATTCTTATTTATAGATTTGTTCTTCACCTAGGCTCTTTGTAACCTTTTAGGTGACACATGGATAAAGGGAAAAACACCCGTTCGAGAGGTAGGGAGAAGAGCTAAATGGTTTTAATGAGAGGATTCAAGCTTTGACGAAAGGAAAATGATGTATTAAATATGGAAAAATTAGAGAAAGCTAGGCTAATTAGTGAAAGCCCCATATCTACTTTATATGATAGGCTATGCATGGTTACAGAGTGGCCCTAGGATACCCCTACTCTCTTACGTTTTGTTTTTATTTTCTGCATTTCATAACCCTATTTTTTCTTTTTCCTCATAGAGTCTCGTATTTATGTAACTGGCATTTTTCTTTTGCGCATGGCAGTTGGTAAGTACAAAACCCTTTTTAGATGACTTTGTTCAAGATAGTTGAATGATCAAATTCTCTCGATGGGATGACTGTTTGTTCAAGATAACAATTCCTATAGCACTGGGTAGAATTACCTTGCGTCCTCGGCTATCACTTGTTGGACTTCTTATATCCTTATATAACCTAACAATGACCAGTTGTTATATCAGATAAGATATGACTTTACAAACTTATACTCTTTCTACCCTACAAGGTGAATCCTTATATCTAGTTCATCATAAATCTTAACTCAAGCGTAATCCTTTTGGGACTCAAGTTAAATTCAATCCAGGAACCTTGACTTAAGATCAAGTATTACTCTAATAATTTCCACTAAGACAGGCCCTTTTGTGGCTCTCTCTTAACTTAAATCATTAAATGGGAGCTCAACCGAAATAATGATAGTAATAAAAGCTATTAAAGCAAAATGCTACAACAATCTTGTAGCAACTCATAAGAACAATCAAGAACCCATCTAGATTATTTGTTACTCAACTACAATCAAATTTAGTTCATAACTTGGAAAAGAAAAACAAACAGCAAAGTATCAGCCATGAAATATATTTTTTCAATCAATGAATAAGTAAGGGGACAAGTAAAGAATGATGAAAATTGAATCCAAATAGTTCTATAGATATTTTCAATGGTGCAAACTTGTTCTCTCTTGAATTCTGCTTCTTCCTTCTTTTTCTCTTGATTTTTTTGGTGTTAATTCACGACCACCTTTTCCATATGATGCATGCTCATTTTATAACTAAAACTTAGGGTAAACGGAAGCCTAGGGCGCACATAAGTCAGATTAGGAAACTGCATATTGCAATTCTCCAAGTATCTCGCACATAATTTTCTCTGTCGTTGTTTCAGGATTGCTACAGCAATGATTACAACATCTGTACTGTTCCAGATTTGTTTCAATTCTTTTGTAGCCATTTTCTTTCTTTATTTTTGCAACCCTATTGCATCAGCATTTCTTCCTTGAAATTTGAGCTTTCGGAAACCTACAATTATGCAAACAATTTAAGCACGAATTACTCTAAATCAAACAAAATTTATTAAGAATAACTTAAAATGAATGTTTATACAAAATATAACAAAAATGCAATGAAAACACATTATTTACTCTCTAAGTAATATTGATTTAAGTCTAAAAGTGCTATGATAACTCTATGAAATGAGAGTTATTAGTCACATAGTTCCTCTCCTGGTGGTTCCTGAGATTCCTTAGGTATCTAGATTGGGATCCTTTTTCTCTTTGCCTAGGGATTTAGTTGAAGGGAAACTTGACTTAGTGGTGAACGAGAAAGTCTTTCACTTTGCTAGATATGTTCATTATAACCACCAAAAGCATCACCCTAAAAATGGTTGTCAATTCGTATAGTTAGGCTTGACCGAGCTCTACAAGAAATCTTTTACCTATATTTACTATGATATATCTAACTATCTGCAAACAACATTTTATCTGAATCACTGATTCTAAGGCCTTAATATTACCTCCACCACTCAGTCTAAGGTAACAAAGCTAAAAGATGAACTCTAAAGTCGTAAGTCCTGTAAAAAGAAGCTTTCAAGAAATCAAAGCTTTGAAAAGGTGCCTAGATGATCTGACCAAGGAGAAGGCCCATGTAGCCAAATATAATGTGAAGTTACGGGCTGGACAATGACTGAAGTTTGGAGTATGGAGTCGGGGCTGTTGGTACCCATGGTGGAGAAATGGGCAGAAAAATAGTCCATAAAGTTCATAATGTACTCAACCTGCCACAACCAAAGCTCCCATTAGATGTTCTTGCCACTAAATATCATAACTCTGCAACTTTCATCGATCCCATTTTCAAAGGGATAACAGAAAAGATGAGCTTCCTACTGTATGACTTTATTTGGCATTATTGCTTGTTTGTTGGTATTTTTCCTTAATTCTGTACTTGAAACTATTTTCTTGATTTCTTGCTACACCCCCTTCTATCAGTGTACCCGAACTGCTTGAATGTTGTATTCCTTAAATGTTGTACTCACAAACTCTTTTATTTTGTGATTGTCTGTAATGATATTTTTATTTTCCATAGCTTTAGATGCTACCACTTGACTAGGCAGCTTTTTTTGAGATCTTTTTGTGTTTCTTTGATGCATTCTAAAATCTAATTTCGGGCATAGGGTACCTCAGGTACCCTTTAGCTTGGATTAGGGGTGGGCATCGGTTCAATTCAGTTCGATTTTGGGATAAACTTTTAGTTTCGGTTTGGCTCAGGTCTTAAATTTAAGAAATTCATTTGGTTATTAAGGAAAATAAATTTCGAACCGAAACAGATGGTTCAGTTTGGTTCGATATCAGGTTTTAAGTTCATTTTTAGTTTTTCAGTAACGGTTTGCTTAACAGATCGAATTAACAAACTAGTTTTTCGGTTCACCTAACTTGTATACAAGGCCTACTGTTGAGTGTTAGAAAATGTATATTTATAAAGGAGAAAACCGTCATTTTACATTTCAAGTCTTACTAACAACCCTTACTTTTATGTATTTAACCTTCTTGTGATTTAATTACATGTGTTTTATTTTAATTAAGTATTTTATGTATTTTAGGGGCATTATAGTCATTTCATAATAAAGGAGAGATCAGACGGCAAAACCGACATCACTTTTGAACTCAGGACGGTCGAAAACCTTAGGAGGAGTTTGATACGGATCCAGATACCCAAGTACGTCAATTTAATAGATTTTCTCTTCAATTTATTCTCTCTATTGCAATTCCAATTTTAGAATTTATTCTCGCCATTTTAATTTAAGTCTTAGCATATTCCAAATCGTTTCCACCATAAATCCAACCACTCATTTACAAAATTAATTCTACACATAATTAAAATCCACCTCCTCGTGGGATCGACACTCGTCACCATTAGTCTATACTATAATAGATTCGTGCGCTTGCGAGTTCATTAAAATTTGCACAACACCTACAATAATCAATGTATAATAAATGAAAATAAAATAATTTACAAAATTGTATTAAAAAAAATTTGCAAAGATTTTGGACTAAAATAAAGAATTTTTAGAATCATCATCATTGTTTTTAATATCAAAACTTTCGGGTCAAGACATAAATAAAATAAAATAAGTTTCTGCACCAAAATATAATTTACCTAAAAAATAGGGATTCAAATGATATCTTGTGCTCTTGACTTTTGGTCAAGGACCCTTTTGAAAAATTTACAAAAATATTAGGATATAATAGAATTTCTATATGCAAACATTTCCTCAAAACTAGGCCATACTACAATTTTATGAAGGACAAAGATGCAAATGATATTATTGGTTTGGTTTGGGATTTTTAACTTTTGATCCGAAAACTGAACTGAACCGAATGGTTCGGTTCGCTATTTCTATATTCAGTTTTTTAACTTTTAAAAAATCATACCGAAACCGAAAAAATGAACCAAATTGGATCTTTTTCTATTTCGCTTCGGTTTTGCCCACCCCCAACTTAGATATTCATTAAGCTATCTCTTTCTTTATGGTAGAGCAGTTTAGTTTCATTATATATATGGCGATTTATCTAGATGTGTATCCTACTTTTCTTCAGGAAATTATAGCGAATCTCTACACACAATCAATAATAAAAATATAGTCATGACGATTTATTTAGGCATGAAAATTCATAATTGGCGTAATAACAATGAAAAATATATTTATTTCATACTCTGCTAAAGCATTCTTGGCCCTTTTTAATAAAATGATCAAAAACCTCATGATTTGTATTTTACTTTAAATCAAATTAACATGATAAATAGTAACAAAGTGGCTAGTCACTTTTTTTTCTTTTCAAAATGGACAAAAGCATCATGATTCACCATTTGCTTTGAACGAATTATCAACATCAATAATAACAAAGGCAGCTGCTCGCCTAACTTTTTTTGAAAAATAGACAAATTTCGTGATCCGCGATTTGCTTTGTATCAAATAACAAAAAAAGCTAGTGACAAAGATGGCTACAAGCCTACCCTTTCTTTTTTTTGGGGGGGGAGGGTTGGGGATGGACAAAATTCACATGAATTTCCATTTGCATTAAATCAAATAAGCAAAACAGATGGTAACAAATGCGGCTGCTTGCCTGCCCTTGTAAGCACTTCGGGCATTTAACTCATGTGCCCTTTACTTGTAAATTGTTTGTCCCTCACTTTAACTTAAGTAAAAGAATGGAGGTGTGGGCACGTGCAAGCCTTAACAAATCCTCATGATGCTAGAGTACGACTATGTATTTTGTCCTTTTTTTTTACCTTCCCTCTCTTTGTTCAAATAAGTGCATTTTCATAATTGTTCTCAAAAGCTACCATTGATTTCTTTATATTCTTTATGCTAGGTTTGACTTTAAGCAGATATTCATGATTAGGACAGGTTAGGTACCCCAATTTATACTGGATCAAAGCGATCTCTTGAATGATAATTATAGAATCCGTCATCATTTGAATTTGATTGAGTCTTTTTATAGTTGGAGTTGAAAACTAGCCGTTATTTACTTTTTTGTCATAATCCGCTTGTCGTTTATTCTAACCAGATTGCCGCTTGAGTTCATTGTTGTAGCCGAAATTTGAATATTTGAATAATCGATTTTCCATTTTTTGGTAACCGGTATGCCGTTTGATTCCAAAGAGCTCAATTGATGAAACCGATTTGCCGATTGCTTCTAGAGAGTTATGATTATAAATCTAGTTTGCCGTTTAGCACACATCCAGTTGGGCGGTTATCTCCAGTAAGCACATTTTCTATATCCGATTTGCTAGTTTTTTTTTTAAGCAGGATGCCATTTATCAACAAAATATAGTTTTGTCTAGAAAAAACTTCTTACAATTCATATCATCATATTAGAACTTTCCTTGAAAATATAAATAAAATGTTTTAAGAACTTTGAGAAATCATCATTCATTTTCTTGTTTTTAAAAAATAATATGTAATTTCAATATTGCCCATTAATTAATGGTTTGTTATCATCAAAATCAAAATGTCATATAGGCATATAGGCTAACACATTCTCTTGGCTAGTATTCTAATCTACACTATTAGAAAAAAGGGAAACACTGATACTTAATTTCTGATACTAAATAAAAAAGTATCAGCATTTGATGACCTAAGCAGATTTTAGGGCCTTTACATAAAAGTGTCAGTGATCATTGATACTTTAGTATCAGAATCAAGCACTGATACTAATTAGAGAATTAATTTTAATTTAATTTATTTTTTTTCAATTTTCCTAAATCTAAATGGCATCGTTCTAATTGCTAAAAAGCTATCGATATAAATTGAATAGTTGAAGTGTTTTGGCTCCTCGTTTCCCCTTTCTCCAAAATCAATTTCCCTCCTCGCTTTCTACAGGAACCCTAAAACAAAATCTATGAAACTTGCGACCTTGAAATCTTTATTCTTCTAACTCAAATTTGAGGCCTCTTGTTGTTCCACTCAAATCGAAATCAACTTCAATTTCCTTAAACCCTGTTGCTAGCTTTTTCACTTCAATCACTCTTCGGCCCGATTCATTCTAATTAACAAGCATGCCTTTCTTTGAACATGCAAGTAGAAATTGATAAGCCACAACACATAGCGATTTTGAAGAAGAAGATTTAACAGAGGATTCAAGCATGAAGCCTGTCGAACTTATAAAAGAAGTAAGCCATTATAGTTTCTTTAGTTTTGACTATAATCATAGCAATAATAAAAATCCCTGTTTTTAGAAACAATTAGGGGCTAATTTCATTTAATTTATGAAATGTCATATTATCTGTTACTTTATTCTTCAATCTCTCGTCAAAATAACCATGCCAAGTAATGGAAAACATCAATTTGAAACACTTGGAGCTAATTCTATTTTTTATTTTATCCAATTTAGGCTGGGTATTGTTTTTTTTTTTTTGCATTTGCATGTTTTTTCTGTTGTTGGGTATTGTATTTTTGTGGGTAGAATTTAAAACAAGATTTGTCAAAAGAAGATGATAAAAAATTGTGCCTATAAAGTATTTGACAAAATGTATGAGTTATTGATTATTGTAGTAAGAATAAGCTATTTTCTTATTTTCTTTTTATTTAAATTATACATAATTAAGCTTTCTTTTGCCACTGGTATTATATGTATAGCATTTTGAATTGATAATGATTTTCTGAAATTACTTATAAGAGGTAGAAATTTAACCCACCTTTCTCACCATGTTAATATATTTACTGATAAAAGTATTGATATTGTTATAGTTTGCATGTGGTTGGCAGATTATTTCTTCGACTAATTCAATTTTACAAATTGTTGTTCTGCTGCTGTGCTAAAATCTTCTACAAAATTACGAAAAGGTGTTTCATTGCTGAAGGTATGAATACATGTTTAAAATAAATACATTTTACTTTAGCTATACATTGGTGACTTATGATAATGGGTTCATTGACATCAAATGTCTTGTTTTGTCCTTTGTTACTTTACTTGTGAGAAAGGCATGCATGGCTGCTTAATTTAACAGTTTGGTGTATGTTGGGAATGATGCATGGTAACTTAATTTCACTATTTGTTTCATTTAAATAAAATTTTACATTAGCAGGCATCATTGTTGAAATGGATAAATCTTGGATATGGTCAGCAAGAGTGTCCAAAGAATATGAAGATGCAGTGGAGGGGTTTGTGAATTTTGCTACGCTTAATTATGAAAATCATAGATTAGTTAGATGTCCTTGTAATGAGTGTTGCAACCTAGAGTTCCATACTCCTGAACGAATAAAGGGTCATTTATTTCAAAATAGTTTTTTGCCAACATACATAGTTTGGGATAAACATGGAAAGGTTGATTCAAATGCAGCCTCTGCAAGTTGCCCAAAATATTCTAAAAATCACAAATTTAGGTTGCAAGATCACAGTAATGTCAAGGACATGATCCATGATGCATATGAACAATGTGATCAAAATCCTAAGTTTTTTAGGGATATACTTGAGGATGTTGTTGTGCAAATTTTAATGAACTCGCAAGCGCACGAATCTATTGTAGTATAGATCAATGGTGACGAGTGTCGATCCCACGAGGAGGTGGATTTTAATTGTGTGTAGAATTAATTTTGTAAATGGGTGATTGGATTTGTGGTGGAAATGATTTAGAATATGCTAAAACTTAAATTAAAATGGCGAGAATAAATTCTGAAATTGGAATTGAAATGGCGAGAATAAATTGAAGAGAATTATATTGAAATGACGTACTTGGGTATCTGGATCCGTATCAACATGCATCATGGGCTAAATAATCCTTATTAATGCCAATTAAATCATGAGGGGGGAATCCACACCTCATGAACCACGCTCTAATCAATATGGTGCTAAGGGCTTATCGTGCCAAATAATAATAACCTTATACTAGAGAGCCGGTGTAACCAAGGCGGTATCTAGACAAGATTATTATTATTTGTCGACGATAAGTCAAATCATCCACAAAAATTAGAGGGGAAAAGAAAATAAATTTACCAATAAAGCCCATGACACATGTTGAGACTTCACCTTCAACCCAAGCTTGAAAGAAAATTAGCTACTCATAATTGAACTAGGAGCAAAATGGGAATTTATTAAAATACATAGAACATACAAGATGGAGAGAGAATTAAAGAAAATGGAGTCCAAAAATGGATTCAGGGATATCAAATTAGGGGGGGGAGGCCCCCTTTTTATAGATACATGGAGTAAATCATGGCCATCGGATTAAAAACAGTTTGGACGCTCAGGATTGCGCCACGTCATCAGTCAACAGTCCACGGTTTGACCGGATGAACAGTAACACGGTTTGACCCGGATGAACAGTAACACGGTTTGACCCGGATGAACAGTAACGCGGTTTGGTTGACAATAATCCTGTGTGATGCATGTACCGTACGCGAGATTTTTCATCCACTGATATGCTGCCACGTCACCATCAACAGTACATAAGAATTTTAGCCCAACAGGATCGTGACACCTCATCAGTCAATGCCACATCATCGGTCAATGCCACGTCATCATCCGTCTATGTGAACAGTGTCGTGAACAGTAACATATACAGTATTGTACACGTGAATAGTACCGTACATGTGAATAGTGCCATTTTTCCTTTTATGCTCCTCCTAAGGTTTTCGACCGTCCTGAGTTCAAAAGTGATGTCCGTTTTGCCGTCTGATCTCTCCTTTATTGTGAAATGACTATAATGCCCCTAAAATACATAAAATACTTAATTAAAATAAAACGCACGGAATTAAATCAAAAGAAGGTTAAATTCATAAAAGTAAAGGTGTTAGTAAAACTTGTAGTGTAAAATGACGATTTTCTCCTTCATAAATATACATTTTCTAACACTCAACACACCCCCCAACCAGCTTATTGCTAGTCCCTAGCAAATAAAGCGAAAACGAAATTCAAATCCAAAATGATTTTTTTTTAATAGAAACACTCGTGTTTATTCAATCAGATTAATGATAGCAATCAAATAAAAGTATAAGCATTATCTCCAGTCTAAAGAAACATCACACCCACATCAACCATCCACATGAATCAGCCCAGTAGACTTTGTTATAGCTACTTTCAAGAATGACATGTCAAACCCCAAAATCTCACTGGAAGTAGTGACACTCTCACAAAGAAATTAAACCCAATAAAAATAGTCACTCCAATGAATGGTAATTGAGAGAAAATAATAAAGAAGTGATATCACATGCTCTCACCAAGATGACAGAAATATGCCCTCAGCTTAGAAATAATACGATCTCAAGTCAAACAAAAATGCTAGTCAACCCATTTTATTTATCTCTTTTTCTTTTATTATTATGCACCACTACATCTTTTTAGCCCATATAATTAGCTTATACTTCAGACCATAGTTCCCCAAAATCAAGAAGGACTTTTATTAGGATGTAACGTAGGCTAGGGACATGGCTAACAAAGAAGGGAAATAAGGAAAACAAAGTGTATGTTTGAGAAAAATGCAGAGGAAATTTTTTTTTTTTTTTTATTTTTTTACTTTTATGTGGCACAACTTCACTGAACAACATAATTAGTTACATTTTCTCAAACATAAATATGTGATGGAACTTATAAGACATTGGATAATACTGCAAATCGGAGTGGGTCAAGATGATAAGTTTACAAAGAAAAGGTTTTTTTTTTTAAGGCTCAAAAGGGTTAACTATGGATATTTGATAAAAGGGATGGCTAGAAAGGCTCAAACGAATCAAAGATGGCCTTTCCATCGTCTTTTAGGGCTCTAAATAACCTTCCATATCTACTAGTTAGATGGGCCTCCAAATGTAGCAACACACATTTTTTTTCTTTTTTTTTTTTAATTTTACCAATTTTTTTTAAAGGGTTAACTCAAAAGAAATCTAGAGATCGTGTATAAAATAATAAACTGCTAAGCTGTATAGAGAATAGGCAAAAGGGTTACTCTCCAAGAAAATGATAGGCTCAACAACTCACTTGGCACTTATTTATGACATGTTCATTCCTTCAAGCAACTTATATTTGTCTCCGACTTCAACATGTAAAGTAGCAAACATAGCGTAACATCACTTAAGACCAAAGATAATACAAATACTAAAATTTAAAATTAATCATGTCATCCAATGTTAAAACAAATCACACAAATTTTTTTTTTAAACAACATTCTACCCCCCAACCTATTCTAAACATGAAAGGAAAATATGCATGCAGAAATGTGAAAATGATGCAGAAAAACTAATTAGAAAAGTTACACGTAAAATGATAGAAAACGAAAATATTTTTTTTTTGTAAGAAGATGCGTTTCTAGAGGAACTACACTCTATATTCAGCCATCTTCGACTCAAAAGTTGGAAAATGTATATTTATAGAGGAGAAATTAAAAAGAAGAAAAATAAACATAAACACATAATAAAGAAAAAGAAAATGTCTGAATTTTTTTTTAAGAGTTTTTTTTTAAACGATGAAGATGCGTTTCTAGAGTCACTACACTCCATATTCAGCCATCTTCAACACAAAAAGTTAGCAACAGTTAGTTTCTACAACAAAAAATTAGTAAAAACTTAACCAAGATTCCACAATTGTCGACTATTCCCTCCCCCCAACCAGAACGAAACATTGTCCTCAATGTTTTAAAGGAAAGAAGTAGAGTTTAGAAGACATCACCTGGGTGGTGTAACACAGAAGAAAATATTTACAGGCGGAGAGTTAAATCTAATTTGTACTTCTTACTGCGGCTACTGTTACCGTCATCATTTGGACGCTCGAACACAAAGGCCCAGGGATCTGGCTCCGGTTTATAAGCTTGTAACATATCAAGTAGCTCATTAGCAGTGTGAGCACAAATAAAAAGCTTTTTGGCATTGGGAGGAACGAAAAAGTTTTTTATTGCATGGTTAAGAAATGCGATAAAACCATCATAAAAGTTATTGACATTTAACAAACCGATGGGTTTCTGGTGGATGTGCAGATGGGCCCATGATGCTAGTGTGATAAGTGCCTCTAGTGTTGCAAGATCTCCTGGAAGGAAAATAAAAGCATCAGCATGATTAAGCATTTCAGTTATTCGTTCTTGCATACCTGAGACGACTAACTCTTCTCCAGTTGATGAGTCAGACGAACTGCCCAATGGTTTTAGGACTCTTGGGATGATGCCTAACACTTGACTTCCTTTGATAAAAGCTGTTTCTGAGACCATTTTTGATAACCCTCGGTTACCTCCTCCATACACTAAGTGTAAATTTCTCGCTGCTATGCTTCGACCAAGATCTATGGCTGCCTCAACGAACTCTTTATGTTTGCCATAGGTAAATCCAGAAAGCACACAAATGTTCTTGAATTGTCTATTGGGCGTAGCTGCCATTGGAATATTTCTCAAAAATAATGTGTGAGTGTTTGACAAAAGAAATCACATTTAAGAGTCTTGGTGATAGTGGGTCACAGCTGTGAATGAGGTAATACGTCAGTGTCAAATAACGCGTGAAGCACATGGCTCGCGAGTCAAAAAGGAAACAGTAAAAAGGAAAAAGCAAACAGTAATAAAATTATTAAAGACAATAATGCAAAAAAAAAAAACAACAGTGAAATGAAATAAAATAACAGTAAAGTAAAAGGATATTTACACGTAGTTGCGACTGTGGCTCACATCTTCCTCTGGTTTTACGTCCAGAAACGGCTTGAACGCCCTCTATGGGTCGAGGATAGGCTTCCCATCCAGTTTTCTTATAAACTGGCAAACAGGGTCGTTTATAGTCAGATTCCCGAGACTATATCGTGCATGCTCTTTCTGGAATAATGGCCATAACTGGAGAATCGCTCCTTGCACATATCCACTGGGATGCGTTTCAAGAGACAGAAGGATATCATCCAATGACTCCTTATTCAAGCCATCCCTAATGAATTGAATCTTATCTTCTCTATTATCAGACACCATTCCTAAAGAACATGGGTTTTTATCGCAACTCATTCTGGCACACTTATGACAAGCAACAGAAATTCGTCGAGCTCGTCGTTTTCTTGCATAATTTCCTTTACCACAACCAGGCATGTATGCAATAAATTTTGGAGGTAACTCACCTGCCAATCGTACTTTAGCCTCGATTAACCAACGGATGTCTGCAGGTATGTTATTCCTCATGAGTAATCGCATGCGTTCGGACCGGGCTTTATAGATCGTAAGGAGGGCATTCTGAGGAAGTGAAGGGAATCGCTTGTGAAGCTTCGCTAGAATCTCGGTTCTGTCCATACCTTCGCCTCAGAATATCAGTTATTATGGGAAACTGAAGTAACCGACTTGATTGTCACGGAGTACCGTTATCCGCCACTTCACCGGGGTAGCAAACTAAAGCAAACAAAAAGAAAAACAAATTAAAACACACAAGAAAATTAAAATCGTCCTCTTATTGAATTTACCTCAAGCTCCAACTGGATGTCGTAAACACTTCTCTCAATGTCTCTGAGTTGGCTTTCTAAACCCTCAACATAGGCTACTAACTCTGGTGGTTGTAGAGCCCAAATGCGATGTGTTTTACAAAATTGAATCTGCCTTTTGAGATGAGTTTTGACACGTTGAAGTGGTTTAAGAATGTTCAGGAGGAACGGTCTAAGTAAGATACTCATGATTAAAAACGATAAAAGAAAACTTAATAGTTAAACAAACACACTTATGCAAAAATAATTTCAATTAGCAGAAGAATAATATAAAGAAAGAAAAAAATCAAATCAACGAAAAGAAGAAAAAAAAAATCAATTCAAATTTGGTGGGTCACTCAAATTTATTTCGGTGTCTTCTCCATGTGGTTGGTATTCTAGATATGGCTTTAATCTTTGACCATTAACTTTAAACGTGACACCGTTCTTTGGGTCCTTAATTTCAATTGCCCCATGTGGAAAAACAGTATGAACAATAAATGGGCCAGACCAACGAGAGCGTAACTTACCTGGGAATAGATGCAAGCGAGAATTGAATAAAAGCACTTTCTGACCTGGAGTGAACGATTTTCTCATAATGTGCTTGTCATGAAAGACTTTCATTCGTTGCTTGTAAATCTTGGCATTTTCGTATGCGTCATTGCGAATTTCTTCAAGTTCTGCCAGTTGTAATCTTCTTTCTGAGCTGGCTTGCTGCATGTCAAAGTTGAATTTCTTGATGGCCCAATATGCACGATGCTCGAGTTCCACAGGTAGGTGGCAAGCTTTTCCATACACTAGCTTGTAGGGTGACATCCCAATCGGGGTCTTGAAAGCTGTTCTATATGCCCATAATGCATCATCAAGTCTTAATGACCAATCTTTTCTGTCTGGCCTCACCGTCTTTTCTAATATGTGCTTTATTTCTCGATTGGAGATCTCAACTTGGCCACTGGTTTGCGGATGATACGGGGTCGCCACTTTGTGTGTGATTGAATACTTTGTCAAAAGAGCTTTGAATGCTTTGTTACAAAAGTGGGCACCACCATCACTAATTATTGCTCGAGGGAATCCAAAGCGTGAAACAATGTTGCTTTTCAAAAATGCTATCACCACCTTGTGATCATTGGTCCTACATGGAATTGCTTCTACCCATTTTGATACGTAGTCAACAGCAACCAATATGTATTGATGGCCAAAAGATGGGGGAAAGGGTCCCATGAAGTCGATACCCCATACGTCAAAAATTTCAACCACTAAAATTGGATTTAATGGCATCATGTTCCTTCGTGTAATGCTCCCCATTCGTTGACACCTATCACATGAAGAACAGAAAGTGTAAGCATCTCGAAATATAGTTGGCCAATAGAAACCACATTGTAAAACTTTAGTCGCTGTTTTCTTAGCGCTGAAATGGCCTCCACAAGCTTGTTCATGGCAGAATGAAAGGATATTCTGAATTTCACTTTCTGGGACGCATCGTCTAACAATTTGGTCTGCACAATACTTGAACAAATACGGGTCATCCCAAAAGAAATTCTTTATTTCTGCAAAGAATTTAGCCTTGTCTTGCTTGGTCCAATGCTCTGGAAGTTTACCTGTAACAAGATAATTAACTATATCAGCATACCAAGGTAATACTTCCACATTCATTAATTGTTCATCTGGAAATGACTCATTCAATGGTAATGATTCTGTAATTGTGTCAAAATGGAGACGAGAGAGGTGGTCTGCCACAACATTTTCTGTGCCTTTCTTATCTTTGAATTCCAAGTCAAATTCCTGCAAAAGTAACACCCAACGAATTAGTCTGGCTTTTGCATCTTTCTTTGTGAGAAGATATTTAAGAGCAGCATGATCCGTGAATATAATTATTTTACAACCAATGAGATATGATCGAAATTTTTCCAATGCAAACACTACTGCTAGCATTTCTTTTTCAGTAGTTGAATAGTTCAACTGTGCATCATTTAATGTCATACTAGCATAGTAAATAACGTGGGGAATTCGATCAACTCTTTGTCCTAATACTGCTCCTACTGCATAATCAGATGCATCACACATGAGCTCAAATGGTAAGCTCCAGTTTGGGGCCTGAATGATGGGTGATGATGTCAACAACTGCTTTAATTTTTCAAACGCCATGAGACATGAATCATTAAAGATAAAAGGTACATCCTTAGCAAGTAAATTGCATAAGGGTCTAGAAACTTTGCTAAAATCTTTAATGAAACGTCTATAAAAACCAGCATGCCCAAGGAAAGATCTTACTTCTCTGACTGTTTTGGGTGGAGGAAGATTAGAAATGAGATCCACCTTGGCTTTGTCAACCTCAATACCTTTGCTCGAAATGATGTGACCGAGAACAATACCTTGTTGTACCATAAAATGGCACTTCTCCCAATTCAAGACTAAGTTCTTTTCGATACATCTCTGCAAAACTTGTGTTAGATGATGTAAACATTGATCAAACGAGTCACCAAAGACAGAAAAATCATCCATAAAGACTTCAAGGAATCGTTCAACCATATCAGAAAAAATGCTCAACATGCATCGTTGAAATGTGGCAGGTGCATTACATAATCCAAATGGCATCCTCCTATATGCAAATGTGCCAAAAGGGCAAGTGAAAGTAGTTTTCTCTTGATCTTTTGGTGCTATGGGAATCTGATTATATCCTGAGTAGCCATCTAGAAAGCAATAAAATTCATGGCCTGCCAATCTATCAAGCATTTGATCGATAAATGGTAAAGGAAAATGGTCTTTACGTGTGACAGAATTCAACTTTCTATAATCAATGCATACACGCCATCCTGTAGTTACTCTAGTGGGTATCAATTCATTATCAGCATTGGTAACTACTGTGACTCCTGACTTTTTGGGGACAACTTGTACAGGACTGACCCATGAACTATCAGAAATTGGGTAAATGATACCTGCGTCTAATAGCTTAAGGACTTCTGTTCTAACAACTTCTTTCATGTTAGGATTTAACCGACGTTGCATTTCCCTAGTAGATTTAGCATTTTCATCAAGGTGAATGTAATGCATGCAGTCTACTGGGTTGATACCTTTTATGTCCGCTATGGTCCATCCTAATGCTCCTTTGTGCTCTTTTAAAACATCCAACAACTTACCTTTTTGTTCGTCATTTAGGGATGATGAGATGATTACCGGTAGAGTGCTTTCTTCTCCCAAAAATGCATATTCCAATGTGTTGGGTAATGGTTTGAGCTCGAGTTTCGGTGGTGATTCTGATGATGGGATGAGTTTCTTCTCTGATGGTGCTAGTTGCTCAACTCTTGACTTCCATTTATTAGTGTCCATAGATGGTGCTGAGTCAAGCAGGGCGTTGACCTCATCGACCGATCTGTCAATATCAAAATTCAAACCAAAGTGAGTTAAACATGTTTGTAAAGGATCATCACTAAGGTTTGAAACAAAAGTATCATCAACTAATGCTTCAATTAAATCCACATCAACAATTCCATCATCTGCACTGTGAGGTTGTTTGGCAATGTTGAAGATGTTCAGCTCCATAGTCATGTTGCCGAAGGACAACTGCATATTTCCAGTTCTGCATTGAATGTGAGCGTCCGCAGTTGCCAAGAAAGGTCGGCCAAGAATAATGGGGATGTGCTTCCTTGAATCCTGTATTGGTTGAGTGTCAATTACAATGAAATCAACAGGAAAATAAAACTTGTCTACCTGGATAAGCACGTCCTCCACAATACCACGAGGTATTTTCGTAGACCGATCTGCAAGCTGTAACACCACTGGAGTTGGGTGTAATTCTCCCAGTCCAAGTTTCACGAAAACAGAGTAAGGCAACAAATTAACACTAGCTCCTAAATCCAACAAAGCATTCTCAATTGTGTGGTTCCCTATGCTACATGAGATAGTGGGGGAACCTGGGTCTTTGCATTTTAAAGGAATTTTATGTTGGAGTATAGAACTAACGTTTTCTGTTAAAAATGCCTTCTTTTGAACATGCATGTTTCTCTTTTTAGTACAAAGGTCTTTAAGAAACTTGGCATAAGATGGAACTTGTTTAATAGCATCAAGCAAAGGGATGTTAACACTTACCTGTTTGAAGATTTCAAGAATCTCACCTGTGGATTTTCCCTTCTTTCCTTTCGCTAACCTCTGAGGAAATGGAGCTTTAGGAACATATTCTCTTGGGTTGGTTTCTTCTTTCTCCTCCGGTGATGAGTCCTCAGTATTCACAGGTACAATTTGATTTTCTTTTGTCACCGGCATCTCCACTTTATTGTCGACTTCCTTTCCTTTTCGCAAGGTCATGACTGCTTTGACCTCTCCATGCTGTTGTGGTGAACTGGTACTTGCTTCATGTACTCCTTTAGGATTAGGCACTGGTTGACTTGGAAACTTACCTTTCTCAACGGTCATTGCCAAGGTCTGAACTGAAGAAGCAAGTTGTCCCACCATCTTCTCGAGGCTTGAAACTGATTGAGCTTGTGAGTTGAAGCCTGCTCTCAACTCATTTCGTAGTCCATCAATGGTGCGGTTCTGTTGCTCAATCGTGGAGTGAGTAAGATTCTTGAGATTCTGGAATGAATCCTCCCATGGTCTAGGTTGTGAGTAGTTCTGGTTTTGATTATAGGGTCTAAATGGGGGCTGAGAGGCTTGAGGATTTTGAGGAATTGGTTGCATTGGTGGAGCTGGAGCTGCTGGTCCATTCTGTTGGAATCCTTGAGACCATGAAAAATTGGGGTGGTCTCTCCATCCAGGGTTATATGTGTTGGAGTATGGGTTGTAATTTGATGGCTTTCTCATTACACCAATGGCATTGGCTTGATCTGAGTATGAGTCAGGGTCATGTGGCTCTGTTGATTTAGCAGTCGATAACGATGCTATTTGTCGAGCAAGACCTTCAACCATCTCCTTGACTTCTTTGATTCCTGAAGTTGATTCGCCAATGTGAACCTCATTTACTCCCTTAATTCTTCTAGTATTCCTGAGTGATCGACTCCGTTGTTGGGAATTATCCGCTTGTCGCTGGAAGAATTCCCAAATCTCTGTTGCACTTTTTGACATTAGCTCTCCTCCACTTGTTGCCATTAGCCATTCTTGCACATTTGGCAATAATCCCTCCAAAAAGTATTGGCATTGGTGCCATTTCTCGTACCCATGATGTGGACACTTCAAGAGTAGCCCATTGAATCGCTCCCATGTTTCGAAAAACTGCTCGTCCTCTCTCTGGGTAAACTCCGAGATTTCCCTGCGAATAGCATTGGTTTTATGCACTGGGAAATATTTATTCAAAAATTTAGTTACCATTTGTTCCCATGATGCAATACTATTAGCAGGCAAAGTATTTAACCATGAACGAGCTCTATCCTTTAAAGAAAATGGGAATAATCTGAGTTTAACATCATCGTCTGAAAAATTCTCATATTTAAATGTTTGACAAATAGCATGAAAATCATTCAGATGATTATATGGATCCTCATTTTCTAGGCCATAGAATGTGGGGAGACAATTTAGCACACTAGGTTTTAGTTCAAAGCTCCTAGCAGCTACATTTGGGTATCTAATACATGATGTGCTCAAATTAGCTAAGGGACTAAAATAGTCCTTAAATGGCCTCTCCTGTGGTGCTTGTAAATCCATTATATTTTTAATTTGTTTGTGTGTGCGAAGTGTTTTTTCTAGTTCAAGGTCTATAGGTTCAAGATTAGGTAATAATGACCTACGACCATGCATGCAAAACAAATAAAATGAAAATAAAGATGGGAACAAAACAAATAAAAATAAATAAGAGGGAGAAATTACGATACTAACCTTATTGCGCTATTAAAACCTTTATATAAAAATACACAAAAACAAATACGTGAAATAAATTAACTAAAAATAAATTAATAAGATAAACAAAAAAAAATTACAAAGAAAAATAAATTGAAAATTAAATTGCAGAATTTTAAAGAATAGAGAAAGAAAAGAAATTATTACCTCTAATTGCAGATTCACTTTTTTTTTTTTTTTTTTTATAATAAAAAAAATACAAGAAAATAAATAAAAGAAATTATTCACAAAAATTAATTCTATGAATTAAAATTACTTACCTCCCCGGCAACGGCGCCAAAAACTTGTTGTGCAAATTTTAATGAACTCGCAAGCGCACGAATCTATTGTAGTATAGATCAATGGTGACGAGTGTCGATCCCACGAGGAGGTGGATTTTAATTGTGTATAGAATTAATTTTGTAAATGGGTGGTTGGATTTGTGGTGGAAATGATTTGGAATATGCTAAAACTTAAATTAAAATGACGAGAATAAATTCTGAAATTGGAATTGAAATGGCGAGAATAAATTGAAGAGAATTCTATTGAAATGACGTACTTGGGTATCTGGATCCGTATCAACATGCATCATGGGCTAAATAATCCTTATTAATGCCAATTAAATCATGAGGGGGGAATCCACACCTCATGAACCACGCTCTAATCAATATGGTGCTAAGGGCTTATCGTGCCAAATAATAATAACCTTATACTAGAGAGCCGGTGTAACCAAGGCGGTATCTAGACAAGATTATTATTATTTGTCGACGATAAGTCAAATCATCCACAAAAATTAGAGGGGAAAAGAAAATAAATTTACCAATAAAGCCCATGACACATGTTGAGACTTCACCTTCAACCCAAGCTTGAAAGAAAATTAGCTACTCATAATTGAACTAGGGGCAAAATGGGAATTTATTAAAATACGAAGAAAATACAAGATGGAGAGGGAATTACAGAAAATGGAGTCCAAAAATGGATTCAGGGATATCAAATTAGGGGGGGGAGGCCCCCTTTTTATAGATACATGGAGTAAATCATGGCCATCGGATTAAAAACAGTTTGGACGCTCAGGATTGCGCCACGTCATCAGTCAACAGTACGCGGTTTGACCACGTGGGTGAACAGTAACACGGTTTGACCCGGATGAATAGTAATGCGGTTTGGTTGACAATAATCCTGTGTGATGCATGTACCGTACGCGAGATTTTTCATCCACTGATATGCTGCCACGTCACCATCAACAGTACATAAGAATTTTAGCCCAACAGGATCGTGACACCTCATCAGTCAATGCCACATCATCGGTCAATGCCACGTCATCATCCGTCTATGTGAACAGTGTCGTGAACAGTAACATATACAGTATTGTACACGTGAATAGTACCGTACATGTGAATAGTGCCATTTTTCCTTTTATGCTCCTCCTAAGGTTTTCGACCGTCCTGAGTTCAAAAGTGATGTCCGTTTTGCCGTCTGATCTCTCCTTTATTGTGAAATGACTATAATGCCCCTAAAATACATAAAATACTTAATTAAAATAAAACACACGGAATTAAATCAAAAGAAGGTTAAATTCATAAAAGTAAAGGTGTTAGTAAAACTTGTAGTGTAAAATGACGATTTTCTCCTTCATAAATATACATTTTCTAACACTCAACAGTTGCTGAGAAGCCTTGGTATTTAGGTTCAAAGTATTCTAAGTTGTCAGGGTTAATGAAATTGTATAATGTGAAAGGGAAGTATGGATGGTCTGACCAAGGGTTTAGTGCTTTGTTGGAAGTACTTTCTGACTTGTTTCCAGAAAAGAATAATGTTCCAAAGTCTATGTATGAGGCCAAAAAAACAATGAGAGTGTTAGGATTAGATTATGAGAAAATACATCCATGTAAGAATGATTGCATTTTGTTCTGTAAAGAGTATGCAGATTTGAATAAGTGTCCTACTTGTGGAGAGTCTAGGTGGAAAAACAAAAAAAAAATGTCAAAACTAGTAACCAGGTGCCTGCAAAGGTATTGTGGTATTTTCCTCATATTCCTAGGTACAAACGTATGTTTCAATCGTCCCAAACTGCTGAGAACTTGACTTGGCATGCTATTCACCGAACTAAAGATGGCAAACTTCGTCATCTAGTAGATTCACCAGCATGGCATTTAGTTGACTCTAAGTGGCCTGATCTACCTACAGTTGCTGGCCAATTATGTTGGTCATTTACAATCTTCCTCCATGGATGTGCATGAAGAGAAAATTCATTATGTTGTCTTTATTGATATCTAGGCCTAAACAACCAGGGAATGATCTAGATATCTACCTAGCACCCTTAATTGATGATTTGAAAACCCTTTGGAATGTTGGTGTAGAAACTTATCATGCTTTTAAAAAGAAAACCTTCAATTTACAGGCTATCTTGATGTGGACTATTACTGACTTTTGTGCATTTGGGAATCTTTCAGGTTGTATTGTTAAATGTTACTATGCTTGTCCAGTTTGTGGCCTAGACAAAAAGTCACAATGGCTTACACATAGTAAAAAGTGTGTATTTTTAGGGCACCGTAGATTTTTGCCACATGACCACTCATTTAAATCACTGAAGAAGGTTTTCAATAATAAGGTAGAATGGGATGAACCTCCAAAAACTTTGTCTGGTCAAGAAATTTTAAAACTGGTAGATGGTATTAACTATAAAAGTGGTAAGCATAAAGGTAGTAAGCGAAAGCGTGATGATTGTGATGATGATATTGACAAATTATTCAAAAGAAAATCAATTTTTTTTATTTACAGTATTGGCAACATTTATTAGTTCGCCATGTGTTAGATGTGATGCACATTGAGAAAAATATTTGTGAGAGCATCTATGGCACATTACTTCATCAACCTGGAAAGACGAAAGATGGGGTTAAGGCTAGAAGAGATCTAATTGAATTACATATTAAAGGCAAATTAATTCCTAGTGAAAATGATAAAAATTCCATACCTGCAACACTTACACCTTGAGTAAAAAAGAGAAAAACATGTTCTGTCAAACTTTGTTTGAAACCAAAGTTCCAGAAGGTTATTCTTCCAACTTCAGGAGTCTTGTAAACTTGGATGATTGTCAACTTCAAGGTCTTAAATCTCATGACTACCACACTTTGATGCAACAATTGCTACCCTTAGCAATCCGTGGTTGTTTGCCAAAAAATGTTAGAAAAGCTATCATTAGGATGTGCTTTTACTTCAATACATTGTGTAGTAAGGTGCTAGAAATAGAATCGCTTGACAAACTGGAAAAACAACATTACGTCACTATGTGCTTGTTTAAGCAATTCTTCCAACCTTCTTTTTTTGACATAATGGTCCACTTGATAGTGCATCTTGTTGACCAAGTCCAATTATGTGGACCGGTTCACCTTTGCTGGATGTATCCGTTTGAGAGAAACATGAAATTGCTAAAGGGCGATATTCGTAACCATTGTCGCCCTGAGGGATGCATTGCCGAGTGTTATGTGGCAGAAGAAGCACTTCAATTTTGTACTGAATATTTGTCCAATCATGATTTCATTGGACTGCCACCTAGTTGCTTGGTAGATTATACAATTGAAAAGCCCTTAGGAGGCAGAGAGGCTATGGTGGTTGATGCTTCATTGTTGCAACAAGCACATCTTTGTGTTTTGGAAAACACCATTGAGTGTAAAACTTATATAAAGTAAGTTTATTATAATCGGTGACTGTTCTTATTGAAAACTAATTTAACTTATAGCAAATTTAAAACAACTAACATTTTCATAATCATATTGTAGGGAGCATAAATTGTACTTGCAAACAAAATACCCAAATCAATCAAAACGTTGCCACTGATTAGAAATTAAGCATGTTCATACCTTTACTGATTGGTTACATCATAAGGTTTGAACATATAACTAGTTTGAACTAGCATTGTTTCATTTATTTTTAAAATCTATAAGTGTTTATTTTATTGTAGGTAGCAAATGATATTACAATTGGTATACATGTACCAGAAACAGTAAAGTGGTTGGCCAACAAACCTAGCTCTACAATTATAGCATATTAAGGGTATTTTATCAATGGTTTCAAATTTACAACTAAGGACCGTGATAATAACCGTGTTACACAAAATAGTGGAGTCAACATTTTAGCAACAACATTACAAGTTTCAAGTTCGAAGGATAAAAATCCACACACTAGTGTAATAGAGTATTATGGGGTCCTTGTTGAGATTTGGGAGCTTGAATATCTCATGGCCAAGAGAGTTGTTTTTAAGTGTGATTGGGTAGATAGTAGGTGGGTTAAGATTGATGATTTAGGGTTCACTATCGTTGATCGTAATCGTGTTGCTCATAAGTCTGATTGTTTCATTTTAGCTTCACATGCAAAGCAAGTATTTTATGTGAAAGATCAAGAAGATCCAAAAAAACCAATTGTTTGTTCAGTGGGTCAAAGAGTCAATAAATCAGTAGGTTATGATGGGAATGTTGACATGGTCATACATGAACCTTTATATAACGAATATCCATCTCCGAACATGGATATGGATCAAGATGATGTTGGAATTTATGATAGATCTTATTGTGATGATGTCCCTATTGATAATGACTCAGTGGAGGAATGAAAGGTAGTTTATTCTGCAAGTTTCTTAACTTTGTTATGCTTTTTACATATATGTTTACGTTGACTACTTGTGTTTTCTGTAATCTGTTTTGATTAATAATTTGTGCATTGGTTTTAAATTTTAGTGAGATGTCTGACAAAGAAGAAAATAAAGAGATGAGTGTGCCCGAATGTGATGAGAGACCGACGAAGATGACAAAAACAAAGAAGAAGCATTTGATGAAATTAACACCTGACACAAAATCGTAGTCGAGTATAGTGACTATGAAATTCATGCTGGAGAAGGTGGCACTGAATTGAGATCATACATTGGTGTTGTGGTAAGAGATAATGTTTCAATGTTGTACGATGATTGGCGACGTGTTCCTCTGGAGATTAAAGAAAAACTTTCGGACCATGTGCTGGTAACATATGATTTATTATTTATTTCAGTAATTCTATAGTTTAGTTTCTAGAAACAAATTTATTTTATTTCTTGCGCATATGTTGGAACATAGTAAGTTTGTATTGGACATGGGGAGCAAAAAATATGTGTTGCAGACAATGGGAATGTCTTTAAGGAACTTCAATAAGCCTTAAACACTTATTTTATCCAGCAAAATAAAGATCACTGAAATAAATTAAAGTTGCCACCTAGAGAGTATCCTAGAATTACAAGGTCAGAGTGGAAAGAGTTTATTGATAGAATGCTTGGTATTGAATTTCAAGTAAGTTATATTACAGTAGTGATTAATTTTTTTGTTACTCTTACTTTGTGAATGGAAATGATTAATGAATTTCAAATGTTTTCTCTAAGGAAAAAACCCAAAAAGGGAAGCAATTACATGTAAAGATTAAATACAACCATCGCTTAGGTAGTTCAGGATATGGTGGCCTACTATATCAAAAGGTATCTTATCACAACCTCTTCTACTTTCAATTCCATACACTTCAGATGTGTAGAAACTTCATGTTGGCTCTATAAATTTAAGAATAAATTAGTTATATTTTTTTTGTTAACATAAAATAGAAGGCAGAGCTTGGAGTGTCTATTAAAGAGATCGACCGTAGTCAATTATGGTTGATGGCTCGAAAGAACAACAGTGGTGGTTATGAAGATGGCGTACAACAAGTGGCAGAGAAGATTGTAGGTGTTATTTTTTTGTTACTTGGTTTGTAATGATTTCGTTTATTTTTTTTTTAATTCAATGCCTTGTAAGTTATTGAGGTTATATTTTATACCATTGTTATTATAGGAGGATTTAAAGAGTCAGGTAGAGCTAGACTCCTTTCACTATCATGGGGTCAATGACATTCTAACTATAACTCTTGAAAAGCAGCCAAATAGTAGTAGAGTCCAAGGTCTGGGGGTGTCAATAACCCCAAATATGTATTTTCATGTGCCAATTGCATCAAACTCAGACATGGACAGAATGAATATGGAAAGAAAGGTTTTTGAGGAAAGGTATCCGATGATGATGACTCGGCTAGATATGATGGATGCAAAATTGAATGCTTATAGTCGAACAGAGGTTGGTAGTTGCAGTGCAGTCAATACCAAATCGCCCATTAGTTGCGATGCTGGCTTGAAAGCTCAATCAAAGCTAAACATAAAGGTTATTATCTTTGTAAATTTTTTCATTTGATATTTAATTTATTTAATTAATTGATATTTAATGTTTACTTATTGAATAGGTTACAGATTTTGTGAATGAACCATTTCCAAAATTGACATCATTGAACAAGGTGAACATGGAGAATGATGGTGCTAGCACATGAACTCCTCCAATTCCAATTGAAATTGAGGCAGAACAAGCCAAAAAGACTCCAAAAAGGACTCTGAAGAAGACTTCAATAAAGACCCCAAGAAAGTCCCCTAAACTGAAAGAGACTACAGCCTGACAAAGCAGCAGACCCTTGTATTATCGAAGTTGGAGTTAAGCCTCCTCCTCCAATGAAGGCAAAGGTGATGAAACCAAATGCCAATAGGAAGTTGGTTTTGAGGAAGAACACTAGGTCAGTTGCACAGCAGAGAAAGAACACTGGCCAAAGTATTAATATGTTTTCCTTAATAGTTGACAGTTTTCTTGATAAAGAGTTATTGATTGAAAATAATGAGTCAGGTTTTGGTTATGCATCGAAAACACTGTTGAACAAGGCTGTTTGTCAAGTCATCCTTGATTTTAGTTGTCTGAGAAATGAGGTGATCGAGCTATGGGCAAAGTAAGTCATTATTTTTAAATTATTAATGTTTTATTTAACTTTTTTAAGTAAGCCATTACACTAAGAATGCTAATAATAATTTTATTGATCTTGGATGTATTGTCATATAGGCATTTACATGAGGTTATGGAAAATGATGGGGAATCGTTTCCAGTGGGATTTAGCCAAGTTATAATCAGTTCGCTCAATCCAACAAAGGAGGCTATAACAACAAAGTCTCGCTGTGTATATGAACTGTTGAAAGCAGCTCTAATTGGATAGTTGGTATTAATCCCATACAATCCAGGGTAAGAACTTATATCTTCATATGTTTAATATATTAACATCCACAATTCAGAAATCATAGAATATAGAGTTATTTCATATATCGATATAGCTAGATATGATGGTTTTGTTCTTGCTGTTGCAGCAATCATTGGGTGTTGGTTGCAATCGATATGTTGGCCTCCACTCTGTATTATTTGGATTCAGTATTTACCCATAAAGTGAACTGTCATTTGGAGCGAATAATAGAGCAGTAAAGTTTCCATACTTATATTTTAATGTTTTATATGGTTAAATTTTAGTAGATTGAGTATTATATTCATTGTATGCTTTCATATTCAGAGGAGTTAGGATGTATCATGCAACAAAGTAAAAAATAAAGTTGAATTTGAAATGGATGTTAGTCCAAGTAAGGATATAAGTGATATGTTCATTTTGCTTAAGTAGCTTTTGGTATAATATAATTGATACTAAAACTAATTTCATAAATTTATAGTGCCCTCAGCAATTAAACGATTTTGAATGTGGGTATTTTGTTATGAAGTACATGCAAGACATTGTGCAAAATCTGAACATATTGAAGCAAAATGTAAGTTTCAAACCTCTGTTTCATTAGTTATTTTAATTATGAACATGTTGTTTATATAATAATTTTCTTTCTCATTTTCTTGTAATTGAAGTTCAAGGGGATAACGGAGTACACAGATGAGGATATTTTAAAGGTTCGTGATGAGTGGGCTGCATATGTGGTTAACTTAATCACTAGTTTAAGAAAATAAGTAAGTATCACTGATAACTCTGGGAAATGAGAGTTATTACATCAATTCTAGACTTGAATCAAGGTTACTTAGAGAACAAATAAAGTGTTTTTATTACATTTTGGGTACCTTTTGCATAAACATTCATTTTAGTTAATAAGTTTTGATTGAATCATAGTAATTTTTGCTAAAAACAGGTTTTAAATTCGTAAGAGGATGTTGAAGCATTAGAAGAGCAAGAGGAGGAATGAAGATGGCCACAAAAGAAGTAAAGCACAATCGGGAGAAAACAAAGTTGTAGCGGTTGTTAGGGCAACCAGTGCTGTATCAATTTAGGAGCAGTGTGGGACAAAATTTAGGCGTGAGACAGCCATAAAGTCGCAATCTGCATGTTTCCTAATTTAAACACATGCACGTTCATGGGCTTTGATTTTAACCTAATTTGTAATATAAAAAGGAGGCTGCACCATATAGAAGGGCGACAAGGAATTATCATTAGAGTAATTAGAAGGAACGAAGAAGAAGAAGATCCGAATTGAAGAGTGTTGTTTCGGTAACATTGGACAATCGTGCAGAATTAATTGACTTTGATTTTCATTGTGCTCAACTTATATTTATCTTTTTCCTTTAATTGATTTGATGTATTCCGAGACCAATATATTGGTGTTTATTTTTCTCATCCAGATTATGAACTAAATCTACTTGTGGTTGAGTGACAAATAATCCAATAGGTTCTTGACTGTTCTTTTATATTGTTATGGTAATGTTGTAGCATTATACTCTAGTAGTTTTTATGAATACAACTGTTATTTCGATTGACCATCCATTTAATAGTTTCAGTTAAGGCAGAGCAGCAAAAGGGCATGTCTTAGCAGACATTATTAGAGTATTACTTATTCTTAAGTCGAGTTTCTTGGATTAGATTATCTTGAATCCCATAAGGGCAATAATTGAAGTTAAGATTTGTGACACTCTAGACATAGGTGTTCGCCTTGTAGGGTAGAGAGATTAAAGGTTATAATGCCATACCATAAATATATGAGCAACTGGTCATTGTTAATAGATTTAAAGGTATGAGATTTCCAAAATACGATAGCTGCGGATGCAAATTTATTCTACCCATTGCTACAGCACTTATTGTAACAACTGGTGCTAATTTGGCAAACAATAGTCATCTCATTAGGAGAGTTTGATCATTCAATTACTATATTCTCAATTGAATCTTAGACACATTCAACTCAGTTTATTTCATTATAGTATTATTTTATTTTCATCTCTCACAACTATTAGTTACATAGAATTATTTGACAATTGTTTGTTTCGGTCCTCAATTGATTTGCATTATTGTGATTTACTTTAGCATTTTGAGTAACATCAATCCCTGTGGAGACGATCTTGAATACTTATCACTTTATTACTTGTTGTGTATACTTGCACATTGGCATTGATAATAATTGCTTATAGAAATTTACCAACAAGTTTTTGGCGCCATTGTCGGGGATTGATTGTTTATTTTTTTTTAGTGTGAAGTAAATCTTGATAGCACCAAATTTGATTTGATTCATTCTATTTATTGGCAGATCGATATATGCATGCTCAAAGACAGATCTGTGGCATTCCAATTCGATCCTGAGATTGAAAGGACTGTTAGGAAACTACGAAGAACACAAAGGAATTCAGAAATTGCTTCAAGCATGAATAATTTACAGGATGCACAAAATTTGAATCCTCACGGGCCTCTACAACCAGTCAACATTAAAGAAGAATAGAATTAACATTCTAACGGGAGATAACCAGGCAACAACAATATTATTTACATGGCTAATGACAGAGACAGACCTATAAGAGATTACGTTGTACTAACTCCGCAAGTTGTATACCCTGGGATCGTCAGACCTGAGGTAGAAGCAGTAAATTTTGAGTTAAAACCAGTGATGTTTCAAATGTTACAAACAGTGGGACAATTCAATTGGTTGCCTAATGAAGATCCTCATCTCCATCTCAAATTGTTCTTGGAAGTAAGTGATGCTTTCAAGATTGCTGGAGCAACACAAGATGCCTTAAGGCTCAGGCTTTTCCCTTATTCCTTAAGAGATCGAGCAAGAGCATAGTTAAATTCGTTACCATCTGATTCCATCACTACATGGAATGAATTAAGTGATAAGTTCTTAATGAAATATTTCCCACTGACAAAAAATGCAAAGTTGTGAAATGAGATTACTTTCTTCTACCAACTTGAAGATGAATGTACTATGAGGCTTGGGAAAGATTCCAGGAATTGTTCAGAAGGTATCCTCATCATGGTATCCCTTGTTGCATTCAATTGAAAACTTTCTACAATGGGTTGAATCTGAGTACAAGGTTAATGGTGGATGCTTAAGCAAATGAAGCTCTGTTGTCTAAATCTTACACTGAAGCCTATGAAATTCTGGAAAGAATTGCCAACAATAATTACTAGTGGCCTTTAGCCAGGTAACCAGCAGCAAGAGGATCAGTAGGGGTACATAACATTGATGCAATTACAACCTTATCAGCTCAAGTAACCTCAATGACTAACATGGTAAAAGTCATGACAGCTGCTCCAGCAACAGTAAAGCAAGTTACTGAACTTTCTTGTGTCTACTGTGGTGAAGAACATGATTTTGATAATTGTCCTGGAAATCCAGCCTCAGTAAACTATGTGGGTAACTTCAATTGACAACCTTATAACAACCCATATTCAAATACTTACAACCCATGCTGGAAACAACACCCAAATTTTTCATGGAGCAGTCAGAATCGAAATGCTCCATCATTCAATGGATAGAACAGAAACATACAGCCACCTGGTTTTCATCAGCAGAGTCAAGGGCGAAAACAAATCAGTCAGGATCCAATCACTTCATTGGAAACACTGATCAAGGAGTATATTGCAAAGAATGAAGCAATTGTACATAGTGAAGCTGTGTCCTTGAGAACCAAATGGGACAACTAGCTACAACAATGAGCAGCAGAACTCAAGGGAGCCTGCCTAGCAACACAGAAGATCCTAGAAGAGAGAGCAAAGAACATTGTAAAGTAATTAGTTTGAGATTTGGAAAGAATGTTGATATACCAATTGAGATAACCAAAAAGGGGATGGAATGCAATTCAGCACAAAAACCAACTCAAAAGGGAAGCTTGCTACAGTAAAATCCCCATCAAGACATGGAATGCAATGCTTCTACTTATCTATACGATGAATGAATGAACATCTTGTCATACGGCTTTGAAAGATTTAAACCGACCAGTCATATTCTGTTCCAATCACGAACTGACATGTCGTATGAATTTATAGAAACCAGTTTCAGAGCTCACACTTCAACATTCTCCACCTTGAGCTTGAAACCCTCATGTATCTGCTACCCTTCTCTTCAACTATCCGTCACTTATTTTTTACAGACTCCTGCTAGTTCTAAGCAAAGCTTGAACTTAGCAGTTGTCACTGGTTTAGTCAGCATATCTGCAACATTCTTATCTGTATGGACCTTCTGCAGCTTTACAGTTGCTCTTAACACTTCCAGCCTTATGAAATGCAGCTTGATATCGATGTGCTTGGTCTTCTCATGGTGTGTCTGATTTTTGCTCAGACATATAGCACTTTGGCTATCACAGTTTATCACTACTGACCTCTGATCAATACCAAGTTCTTTAAGCATCCCTTTCAGCCAGATGGCTTCTTTAACTGCTTCTGCAGCAGCTGTGTATTCAGCTTCTGTGGTTGAAAGTGCCACAACACTCTGCAGTTGAGCTTTCCAATTGACAGTGCAGTTGTTGAGTGTGAAGAGATATCATGTAAGTGATCTTCTTCTATCCAGATCCCCAGCATAATCTGAGTCCACAAAACCAACAATCTGACTGTCATCTTGTCTTGATCCTCCATACATCAACCCATATGTTGCTGTCCCATTTAGGTACCTGAGAATCCATTTTACAGCTCTCCAGTGTTCCTTCCCAGGGTTTGCCATATACCTGCTCACAACACTTACAGCATAGGATAAATCAGGTCTAGTTAAGACCATAGCATACATCAAGCAACCTACAGCACTTGCATAAGGTATATTTATCATCTCAGACATTTCAGCTTCTGTTGTTGGACATAACTGATCTGACAATCTGAAATGAGGTGCTAAGGGTGTTTGAACTAGTTTTGAGTTTGTCATTCCAAACTTGTCAATTACCCTTCTGATGTATTCTTCCTGACTGAGAAACAGAGTGCCAGTTTTTTCATTCCTGTGTAGCTGCATTCCCAGAATTTTCTTTGCTGGACCAAGATCCTTCATGTCAAATTCTCCTTTAAGCTTCTGTTTCAGGTCTTCAATTAAGCTCATGCTCACACTGGCAATAAGCATGTCATCTACATACAATACTAGATAAACCATCATGCCTGAATCTTCTCTAAAGTAAACACAACAGTCCAAGTTACACCTCTAAAATTTCTGCTCTAACATAAAGCTGTCAAACCTGAGGTACCACTGCCTTGGGGACTGTTTGAGTCCATACAGAGATTTCTTCAGATGACAAACCCAGTCAGCCTTTGATTTGACTGTGAATCCTTCAGGCTGAGCCATTACTATGTACTCTTGTAATTCCCCATGTAGGAATGCTGTCTTTACATCCATTTGTTCCAAATGCATGTTGTTTACAGCCACCAGTGATAAGATGATTCTTATAGAGGCATGCCTCACTACAGGTGAAAATACCTCAGTAAAGTCAATCCCCTCCTTTTAAGTGAAGCCCTTTGCAACAAGTCTAGCTTTGAATCTCACTGGTTCCACTCCTGTGATACCTTGCTTGAGTTTGTACACCCATTTGCATCCTACCACCTTTTTCCTGTCTGGTTTTTCCACAAGTGTCCAGGTATCATTCTTATACAAAGAATCCATTTCTTCCTTCATGGCTTTTAACCATTGGTCTGCATTCTTCCCTGAAACGGCTTCCTTGTAGGTTTTAGGTTCATCATAATCCAGTTCATGTGCTGCTGTTAATGCATATGCAATCAGATCTGCATATGCATACTTCTTTGGTGCCTTTATCTCTCTCCTTTCTCTATCTCTGGCCAGCTGATAATCATGCAATGTTGTTTGGTTTTTATGAAGTTCCATCAGTCTCTCTCATTTCTCTATCTCTGGCCAGCTGATAATCATGCAATGTTGTTTAGTTTTCTGAAGTTCCATCAAAATCTTCTACATCTCTTTCTTCATTATCTGATGCCTCATATGAAGTTGTATCTCCAGATTTTCCAGTAAGCTCCACCTTAATCTGATCTCTCAATACACCAGTGCCTTTGTCTGAGTTTTCAAGCCTCTGCACATGATTCTTAAGCATTTCTTGCTCATTGAAAACCACATCTCTACTGACTATGCATCTTGGTGGTTTTAGATCAGTACACCAGAGTCTATAGCCCTTCACACCCTCTGGATATCCAAGAAAGACTTAGACTTGAATTTAGTAAGTGTGATTATTGAATTCTATATTGACATGTGAGAATGTATGGTGGCAGAATTCAGAAGTGAACCACGTGTCAGAAGCTTTTGTGGGGAGTATGTATCCGTTGTTAGAACAAGCAAATGGATGCTGCAACAGCTAATTTTACCGTTACAGTAAATTAAAAGTTGAAGCCTTTCACTTACCGTTGGAGATAAAATCGTGATAGATGGACGCATGAATATGGAAAGAAATTATGGAAACAAATCTCTGAAAATAGAGCTTTAAATTCACTGGCTGATGATTTTGGGATATGCACATTTAATTCAAAATATTTTATTCCCTCAATTATTTCAAGATTACCGTATTTATCTCCAATTAAAAGTCCACTATAAAAGGAGTCACTGTGCTTAGTACTCTACGCCACTATTCCCCATCTCCTTCGCAAAATCCAGCTCTCCTAATTCTTAACCTCTTCTTCTCTTTTTACTCTCAGAAATAGTAACCTCAATTTGTTACTGCTACAGCAATGCCGAGATACAAGAAAAGAGCAAGCCACCTTAAAGATCCGTCACGATTCCAGAGTTATCACACTAAAGAAAAATATGAAGAATTCATAGAGCCGCGTCGAATTTTGGAAGGAAAAGGGATTCAATTCCCAAACCAACTCACGGGAATTGTGCAAACCATTCATAATGTTGTGGCAAAGCGAGGATGGCTAGAGTTTTGCAACCACCCTTTTGATTCTGTGCTACCTGTTGTCAAAGAATTTTACACCAATTTAGTGTTCGTCTTGAGGCCAGAGATGAACATGTAAAAATGATGGTGCCTTTACGGTACATACCATTGAGAGAGTTATTGGTGAGAATGCTGGAACAACCACTGAACCAGCTGTTGTCACTGGAGCAAGACGAGCTATTCGGTTAGAACAAACTATCCAGGCACTCAGCAATAGTATAACTCAATGATTAGAAGCTCAACAGAGGGGAAATGGTCGATTTTGGAGCTATCTACAGCACCTGGATAACCAACTGTTAGCCTATATGGCTATAAGTATTGATTTTGATGATAACAAACCACATGTATTTTAAAAGCTTTGATAATGTTTTTAAAGTTTTCGGATTTGGACTTATTTGAAATTATTTAAATATTTTTGGGGTCATTATATAATTTCACAAAGTTTGGGCAAAGTCATAATTTCATAAAATTTTGGGATTAACGAAGCATTACTTAAAAATTCTGAAATTGGACCTATTTGCAACGTTTCATAACATTTTGGGTCATGCTACAGTTTTTATCAAGTTTTGGGGTCAAACTGAAAATATGAGAAAATTTTCACTGTAGCAGGTTACTGTAGCAAGCGGCTTACTGGATACTGATAAACGACTGGCCGAATTCGGGCAGTAAGCATCAGAACGAAAACGACTTACCGGATTCCGAATCTGGCAAGCCGGTTAGGTTGAATTTTGCCTTAACGGTAACATAAATCCGGCTTACCGGATTCCATTAAACGGCAAACCGGATAGCTCAGAATGTGAGTAACGGCTAGTTTTCGAGCTCAAGCTATAAGAACTCAAATCCAACTCATTTTAAAGTTCTCCAACAAGCAAAAACAAAAAGCACACATGATATCTTGAGCCTTCAACTTGTAAAACACAAATCATTGAATCATTCATTGTTCTTCATCTTTGAATATCTACTCATTGAGTGAGTTTTATTGTAATCTTCATTTCTTCATTTCATTTGTAAGAATTTGAGTGTGTGAGACACTTGAGTGAAGAGATTGGGAGATAATCTCTTCGTTGTAAAGGTTTATTGACACCTCGAAGTCAATTGTAATTGGTTGAAGCCTCGGAAAGGCTTGGATAGTGAAATCCTCAAGCTTGGATTGCTTGGAGGCGTGGACGTAGGCGGGGATTGCCGAACCACGTAAAAATCCGTGTGTTTGTTTCTCTTCTCCCTTACTCTTTAATTATTGTGCCTTTATTAAACTTATTGCTTTCAATTTTTATTAAGGCATTAGATTGTTTGTTGTGTGGATTTGCTAGGATAATTTTTAAATTTCCAATTCACCCCCCCTCTTGGGTTGCACACTTATATTTCACCAACTACACCTCTGTACATGAAACGCACTCACCAGAACTTCCCTGATGCACTGCTCCAATAGTTCAATTTTGACACCAACACCATAGGTGCTCCTGCAGCAGCCAGTGAAAAAGACACTACTTCAGATGAACCAGCAGAGAAAGCTACCACTGAGCCACAAGCAGCAGTCAACTTAGAAGAGGCTGAACCATTTGACCCACCTGAGGACGAATGTGACAAGTCTGAGACTGATAGCTCACCCTCAAAGGCAGAAGACAACTCTGAAAAAGAAAGTAAGGAACCAACCATCCCAGCTCAACCCAAAACCAGAAAAAAAAAACACATTATTCAAGAAGAAGAAGAAGAAGACCCTGAAGAGGAACCCTCTATTCTAGTCTTTGCGAGTAAGAGGAAGGATAAGGGTAAAACTAAATTGGCAACCCCTCCAGCCTCTGAAGATGAGATGGAGCGAGTCGATGCTGAACTGGCTCCTGCGGCAGCCAGAGCTATGCCTATATCTGAGCAAGACAAAGACAGTACGTCTAGCAGCTGATGCATTGACCCCAAAGGCTGCTGATGCATTGACCCTAAAGCCTCCACAGTAAACGCCTAGCCATCTTATTCGCACCAGTCTAAGACAATCCAATAAACGAAAAGGCAATACGTCTACAGGTACTGCTACAGCAACCCCAGCCACCGCTCTTCTCACCAGCCCTGCAGCGAAAAAGACAAAGACATTGCCAGCCATCTCTCCCAAACCTTCCCCAAAGGATAAGCTGCGCAATGCATTCAAGAAGCGCTGATGAACAACATGTCCTGTGCTGTAATCCCTACCCAGGGGAGTACTCTTTCTTTACTAGTTCGTTTCAGTAAAAAAATACAAAAAAACAAAAAAAAAAGCTTTACTAGTTTATTGTTTGTCCATTTGTGAGCTGTTGTTATGTGTGTTTGTGAGGACACAACATCTTTCAAGTTTAGGGGGGTTGTTGCCGATTGTATGTAATTTATGTATGTGTTGTGTGAAGCTCTGTTATCTAGTATTTGTGTATGAATTTGAATACCTAATGGAGATAAATTGAGTGTTATTCAGTATTATGAGAATGCCAAGTAGAGATAAGTTATAGATGAAAGTGAAATTATGTCCTGACACTTAGACTTTAGTTGAATTGTATGAGACTGCTAAAGCAAAGCCAGAAGAATAGAACATATCTTAAGTTTGGGGGGAAGAAGCACGTTTGATTAAATGTGATTTCTATTAAATACAATCTGTTCTAATGGCTCAAGTTGCTGAGTAAACCAGATCTGAGTATGTACCCCATATGCAGAATTGTGTTCAAATGTAGCAAGAGTTATGAGCAATGTTGTAGCACTTTTTTTATTAAAAAAAATTCCTCTGTCTAAGGCATCAAGTAGCCAGGTCTGTTCACGAGCCCCATGTTCAGCCTTGAGTAAAAGATACCTCTAGATAAAATTACATTATAGTTACTGCTGCAGTAACTCTGATCTGGGCATGGTTTGAGTATCATTACAAGTGATTGACATTCACATGAAAGATAAATGTTATAGTGAGGAGGTTGATGATTCCTCAGTTTAACAATATTAGAACAATCACAATTTAAATATGTGAATTTTTTTCCATTTTTTTATGAATAAAGTATATCACTGCTGAAATTTCTGCAGTCCATTGGTGATGTTACAACATATCTGGAATTTAATCAAAATAGCACACACACACTATGGACAGAAAGAAGCTTAAGTTTAAAACTGATTTACTATAGGCATTTTGTATGATTGGGATTGTGATCTGAAGGTGGAAGAATCTTTTCAAATTGGATGAAAGGGCTAAAGTTGTGCGCATGTTTGTTTGCGGGAAATATTAGTATATGTCATTACTTAAGGACAAGCAATGGTTTAAGTTTGGGGGTGTGATAACTCTAGGAAATGAGAGTTATTACATCAATTCTAGACTTGAATCAATGTCACTTGGAGAACAAATAAGGTGTTTTTATTACATTTTGGGTACCTTTTGCATAAACATTCATTTTAGTTGAGTTTTAATAAGTTTTGATTGAATCATAGTAATTTGTGCTAAAAACAGATTTTAAATTCGTAAGAGGATAGTGAAGCATTAGAAGAGCAATAGGGGGAATGAAGATGGCCATAAAAGAAGTAAAGCACAATCGGGAAGAAAACAGTTTTGTAGCGGTTGTTAGAGCAACCAGTGTTGTAGCAATTTGGGAGCAGTGTGGGAGAAAATTTAGGCGCGAGACAGCCATAAAGCCGCGATCTGCATGTTTCCTAATTTAAACACATGCACGTTCATTGGTTTTGGTTTTAACCTAATTTGCAATATAAAAATGAGGCGTGCACCACATAGAATGGCGACAAGGAATTATCATTAGAGTAATTAGAAGGAACGAAGAAGAAGAAGATCCGAATTGAAGAGTGTTGTTTCGGTAACATTGGACAATCGTGCAGAATTAATTGACTTTGATTTTCATTGTGCTCAACTTATATTTATCTTTTTCCTTTAATTGATTTGATGTATTCCGAGACCAATATATTGGTGTTTATTTTTCTCATCCAGATTATGAACTAAATCTACTTGTGGTTGAGTGACAAATAATCCAATAGGTTCTTGACTGTTCTTTTATATTGTTATGGTAATGTTGTAGCATTATACTCTAGTAGTTTTTATGAATACAACTGTTATTTCGATTGACCATCCATTTAATAGTTTCAGTTAAGGCAGAGCAGCAAAAGGGCATGTCTTAGCAGACATTATTAGAGTATTACTTATTCTTAAGTCGAGTTTCTTGGATTAGATTATCTTGAATCCCATAAGGGCAATAATTGAAGTTAAGATTTGTGACACTCTAGACATAGGTGTTCGCCTTGTAGGGTAGAGAGATTAAAGGTTATAATGCCATACCATAAATATATGAGTAACTGGTCATTGTTAGTAGATTTAAAGGTATGAGATTTCCAACATGCGATAGCTGCAGATGCAAATTTATTCTACCGATTGCTGCAATAATTATTGTAACAACTGGTGCTAATTCGGCAAACAACAGTCATCCCATTAGGAGAGTTTGATCATTCAACTACTATATTCTCAATTGAATCTTAGACACATTCAACTCAATTTATTTCATTACAGTATTATTTTATTTTCATCTCTCACAACTATTAGTTACATAGAATTATTTGACAATTGTTTGTTTCGGTCCTTAATTGATTTGTATTATTATGATTTGCTTTAGCATTTTGAGTAACATCAATCCATGTGGAGACGATTTTGAATACTCATCGTTTTATTACTTGTTGTGTATACTTGCACATTAGCATTGATAATAATTGCTTATAAAAAATTTACCAACAATCACTTGTTTGTTTGTGTTTTATAATTACCAGTTCATGAATAATGAGCCTGTGTTGGTTTGATTTTGTTGGGCTGTGCTTGTGCCTGTGCTACAATGTGCCTATGTTGGTTTGATTTTGTTCAGATTAATCATAAGACTGATTGCCTCTTATTGCTACTGCTACTTAGGCAATTGAAGATAGTGTGCCTGTACTGCAATATGCCTGTGTTGGTTTGATTTTTTTGGGATTAATCATAAGTCTGATTACCTCTCATTGCTACTGCTACTCAGCCAATTGAAGATAGCAATGCTGCTGCTGCCTTTTCTTTTGCTGCATTTGCCTCCAATGTTTTGCTGCTACTCAGGCCGAGGGATAGACCAATGTTGCTGCTGTTGCTTCTTATTCTAGTCTATTTGCCTTATTAACTGCTATTAAAGTTGTTGCCAAAACAAGATTTTTCTTTGTTTCGAAATTAACTATGGCTTTTGCTAATATTATGCCAATCAAGTTATATTTCATGAATTCGGTTGTTGAACAATTTGGCGACTTGTATGTTGATTGTTAAATGTAGAATGGAGCTTGATGGCATTTGTTAAATAAAGATTATTGGGTTTTGAATCCAATATTTTGTTCCATAACTATTGTTGAAAATTGTTGTTTAATGACTTTAATTTTAGGCTATTGGTAATTGTAATAATGAAAATTTTTAATTTTTTAAGATTTTCAAAATCTATTAACACCAATTTAGCATCTACAAATATTAATATTTTTAAATCACAACACAAATGATACTAGCGCATCAAAACATACTTCATACCATAGAATCACTATTTGCGTGACTGTATAGAATCACAATTATTTTGATATTATCGAATCACAAATTGTTTGACACTGTAACTTCAAAGCGTTGGTGATGTTTTAACTGTAAGCATTTCTTTGATACTAAGGTGTCATGGAATCGTTGATACAAAAAATATGTGTCAGAAAATTTCTTGCACCGTGATCAGTGACACGAGACTCGGTGTCACTAAAAACTGTTACTGATACCGAAATAGTATCAGAGAAGGCTATTTTTCTACTAGTGCTTATGCGTTGTTAAGGACTTTCAATTTGATGAAATTATATTTTACTGTTGGAATTGGCTACTTTTTGTTTTGGATCCTGATGGTGTAAATTTGCACATTTAGCTTGTTTTCAGGTTGATATTTCTTGTATGCTTGACCAAACCAACTGGAATGGTTTTTTTATGTTGCTACATTTGGTTTCTATGTTGATGAAATTTGACAGTTCATTAGTGCAATCAGTGTTTAGTCTTGTGTTCCTGGAAATAAATTGATACCAATTCTCATTTTTTCACTTGAAAACTTCTTTTTCCTAATGCCTAGTAACAAACCAATCTATTGGACATATTTTTTTTTTATTAGAAATAAAGTTATACCAAACGAGCATTTGTTATTCTAAAGTGAAACTTTTCCATCGAGAGAGAGCTAGGCCTACGATAAAGGCCTACGAGAAATATTGATCATTTGGTACTTCTGAAACAGTAAAAAATGCCATAAGATTTAAAAGTTCATAACTCATAAGCATATTGATGTAATAACCTTACATGAAATTAACTAAAAACTAAATTTCAGAAACGTAACTCTAGAAAAATTTATTCATTATTTGTTTTTATATCATTTAGACAACTGACTACACATAATATCCAAGCCTTCAATAATTTTATCTTCAATGCAGAGAGCAATTAAGGAATGGCGCTACGTACACGATCAGGCCTATTCCAGAAATAACAAATGTCATAATTATTTTCAGCTTTATTTAACATGCAGGGCCCATCAGGTTGAATAGTCCATACACAATGCCTGCACTCACGAGCATCTCTGTTATGATCATAAATATCAAACCATTTGAATTCATTTCGCCATGCAAACCAGCAGTAATATCTTGTGGTTCCCCAAAAATTAGGCCGAAACTGAAACTCCCAATAAGTATTATAATGAAGCACCTTTTTCCCAAAATCATCATCTCTGGACTTGCATTCAAAAGTGAGATCAACGCCTGGATCAATCTTATTTGTTATCCAAATATGCCTCACATCTTCTTTTAAGCCCTCCAAGTCCTCGCCTCTCACATATGCAAAGAGTGGAAAAACAAAAAGGATGACCAACAAATTATGTATGGTGAAATAACCCATTTTTTTCTTTTTCTCATCCTTCTGTTTAGACTCTCTTCTCCCTTATTTATATAAACGATATCAGATAGATCATGACAAGGATTCTCGTAAATAAGATAATTATGAGAACACTTTCTATGTTGGTTCATAAGGTAAAAAGACAGGTTATTATCAAAATATTTATGCGGATATCAGGTTAAATCAAATTTTCCCATTTTTCGACTGACCAATTAATGTTTTTCAAAAGGTTATTGATTTTGTGAAATTTTGTCAAGATCAAATAGATAAAGATGGCAGGTTACCCTTTAAAAAACATCAATAAAAAATAATAATAACGGCATGCATAGCAACAGGCTCGTTGTTAAGGACTTTCAATTTGATGAAATTATATTTTACTGTTGGAATTGGCTACTTTTTGTTTTGGATCCTGATGGTGTAAATTTGCACATTTAGCTTGTTTTCAGGTTGATATTTCTTGTATGCTTGACCAAACCAACTGGAATGGTTTTTTTATGTTGCTACATTTGGTTTCTATGTTGATGAAATTTGACAGTTCATTAGTGCAATCAGTGTTTAGTCTTGTGTTCCTGGAAATAAATTGATACCAATTCTCATTTTTTCACTTGAAAACTTCTTTTTCCTAATGCCTAGTAACAAACCAATCTATTGGACATATTTTTTTTTTATTAGAAATAAAGTTATACCAAACGAGCATTTGTTATTCTAAAGTGAAACTTTTCCATCGAGAGAGAGCTAGGCCTACGATAAAGGCCTACGAGAAATATTGATCATTTGGTACTTCTGAAACAGTAAAAAATGCCATAAGATTTAAAAGTTCATAACTCATAAGCATATTGATGTAATAACCTTACATGAAATTAACTAAAAACTAAATTTCAGAAACGTAACTCTAGAAAAATTTATTCATTATTTGTTTTTATATCATTTAGACAACTGACTACACATAATATCCAAGCCTTCAATAATTTTATCTTCAATGCAGAGAGCAATTAAGGAATGGCGCTACGTACACGATCAGGCCTATTCCAGAAATAACAAATGTCATAATTATTTTCAGCTTTATTTAACATGCAGGGCCCATCAGGTTGAATAGTCCATACACAATGCCTGCACTCACGAGCATCTCTGTTATGATCATAAATATCAAACCATTTGAATTCATTTCGCCATGCAAACCAGCAGTAATATCTTGTGGTTCCCCAAAAATTAGGCCGAAACTGAAACTCCCAATAAGTATTATAATGAAGCACCTTTTTCCCAAAATCATCATCTCTGGACTTGCATTCAAAAGTGAGATCAACGCCTGGATCAATCTTATTTGTTATCCAAATATGCCTCACATCTTCTTTTAAGCCCTCCAAGTCCTCGCCTCTCACATATGCAAAGAGTGGAAAAACAAAAAGGATGACCAACAAATTATGTATGGTGAAATAACCCATTTTTTTCTTTTTCTCATCCTTCTGTTTAGACTCTCTTCTCCCTTATTTATATAAACGATATCAGATAGATCATGACAAGGATTCTCGTAAATAAGATAATTATGAGAACACTTTCTATGTTGGTTCATAAGGTAAAAAGACAGGTTATTATCAAAATATTTATGCGGATATCAGGTTAAATCAAATTTTCCCATTTTTCGACTGACCAATTAATGTTTTTCAAAAGGTTATTGATTTTGTGAAATTTTGTCAAGATCAAATAGATAAAGATGGCAGGTTACCCTTTAAAAAACATCAATAAAAAATAATAATAACGGCATGCATAGCAACAGGCAGCTGCTAATTTTTCTCACAGTAACGATAAATAGACAAAAAAAAAAAAATTGAACGTTGATCCCCTTTCTTTCTTTTCTAACGGCAGAGGGATTTTGATGGATTTTAAAATATAAAGGGAAAAATCATCAATTTCAACAACCTATGGGAGGTTATTAATCATTTTTACTTTCAATCATTGGTATAAAACAATAAATATAGTCAAACCTCAATATAAACGAGTGTTTGATACATTTATTATATTATAAACCTTGCTAATGCATAAGATATAATATTTTTTCTATTTTAAAACATGTAAAGCAATCCACTTCGGCAGAAGGAAAAAAATAGTAATAAAAATTGATGAAAAAAAATTTCAGTGGGGTTTAAATCCTACTGGTGAATATCGTATTTTAATATTTAAATTAATAATCAAAATTTGAAAATTGAGTGTTTGAAGAAAATATTTCTCCGTCGATGATATTTTTGAAAAGGAAAGTATAAATTACGTGAAATTAGGAATATAAACTAACAGAATAATTGGTAATTTCTCTCTAAAATTCCTTCAAACAGCTAGCCGTTTGAGGATTCCGTTGATTAGTCTCCATCGTCTTCTTTTCTTTGAGATAAAATCTGGATGATTGCTAAGGCAAAGTAAAATGCCATATTTGATTCCTACGGCTTTAACAAACATTAATTGTTGTCGTAAATGTTGCTTTGAGTTCTGAAAGTTATCCATTCATAAAAGAAATAGCCCTAAAAAATTCATAATATTAAGATTATTTTTACTTACAATTCTATTTTTCAATTCAGCTCTTTCACAAAATGGAAATCTAAGATCATTGGCCTTTTTTTTATTTATTTCAAACTCAATCTTATCCTTAAATTTTTTAGATGCATACATCTCATTTGGTATGCTTTTGAAGCCACATCCATTGTATAGCCATGAGCTGACAGGAGGAAGCATTTATGTGCCCCCAAAATTTGGAAAATTTTAAATACTATGTAAAAAACAATTGTTGAGAAATATATTAGTGGCCGGATCTGCAACCACTTAATTAATTTTGAAAATTATACTTTCGAATTTATATTATATAAAAAGTAAATTGTCCATTCATTTTTATTCTTCCATCAAATAGTTGTACTAAATCTCAAGTCCTTAAAATTAAAAATTGGCGTCTTCATCTTTTACTATTTATTTTAAATTTTATTTCACACTAAATAATGAATCATATTCCTCCTTTTTTTTCTCTTCTACAAGGCCATCAACTCTACCTTAAGATTTAAGTTTTGGTTTCTGCGTTGTCTTCTTCTCTCTCTTATTTAAGTTTATATTATTTGTACTTATTTTTTAAAATTATTTATTTAATAAGGAATCTTCTATCATGAATTTTTATTCTAATCTGTTATGTGCTATTAATTTATTGAGCAAACAATTGTCCAAATTATTAAGAGAAAAAAAGTAGAAAATATAGAAGCTGCAAAATTACTAGCAGTATCTAATCCTATGCCTCCAATTTTTGAAGATCAGCCAACAATTTGTTTTTCAAAAAAAAAATTATTTTGATATATGGTGTAGAATTAAATGGTATAACATTTTCCTTAGTTTAGTGCTTATTTATTTCCTTAGTTTGGTACTTATTTATTCTTTTTAATTTAGTGTTATTTATTTTGTTGCAAGATGTTTTTCATATACATTTCTGTGACCCCGAAATTCCAATCCCGGTTCCGCACCTGCATGAACTTATTAAATTTCATATACAATGTGTACAACCTATCTATCAGTCTTTTTATAACCTATCCATTAATATAAGGACTTCATATATAATGCACATAACAAGAATAGCTTTTGTTTATTCAAAATTTGAAAATTACTATCACCAATAACTATCCCTCATTCCAACCGGGACAAATTTCATATTGATTATTTCCTTCGTTGAGCATAAATGGGCCATCTTTTTGTTAAAAATCAAACTTTGTGGGCACCGAATTAAGTTGATAAAAAAAAAATCAAACTTTGTACTCGAGTTTGATTTATCAATTTGGCAAATTGCACCCAAATTGAAAATTGGTAGGTAAGGATTACTTGCTAGAGAGGAGAGGAAGAGCTGCAAATCCATCCCAAATTTTGTAAGATAGAGCAATTGCAAGTGAAGCAATTTGAGAGATTTGAGAGAGCTTTTACTTGAGTGTTCTAGTGAGGATACAACTGGATGTTTTGGGGTTTTGGGTTTTGAGAGTTTTGTTTTTCTAATTTTTTAAATTCCCGTTTGTTAGCAAAATTGTTTTCCAACCTTTGTTGGTGAACATTGGTTTTATGTCAAACGAAGTAAATTATTGTATCTTATTTTCTTTACATTTATTTAGCTCCACATTTACATTTCTCCAAAAGTCACAGTCATCGTAATATTAATAATCACTCAACCCGTGCTACCGCAACAATTGGTATCAGAGCAGACGGTTTGTGCTTCGGGTATACGATATTATTCACGTAGACGGTACTGTTCACATATACAGTATTATTCACGAATAGGTGGAGCCTATAGTGCGTACTTAGGGCATGTTTGGCAGTATGTATTAAGAGGGTATGAATTGTACTTACTTTTTTAACCCATGTTTAGTAAAATTATTCAACTGGTATGTACTATATAAAAAAGTAAAATTAATACAGATTTAGGTGTGTAATAAAGACCCGCACCAACCCCCCGGTCTTTATTAGCTTGGTCAATAAAAGTAAAAAAGAAAAGTAAAAGAACCCACAAGTCCACAACCCATATCATCTTCTTCACTTCTAAAACAATACGGACAACTTTTTACCAAATCCTTTTGATACAAGCAATTTCAGCACTTAACTTTAACAAATCTTTATTAAAAATTCAAATATTAACTAGATCCATATTAATTTCAAAGTGAATTGGTCTTGCTCTCGAGTTCCTATAAAAAACTTTTAGAAGTTTTTTGGGTTCTCCTTCATTTACTAGGTATGTTTTCCTCAGATTTTGTTTAGATACATAATAAATATCATGCATTACTCATTCGGAAAAAAGTGAAATGGTTGACGTTTGTTTGTTGATTTCGTTATGTTATGGTCATAACTTGACCAATTAAAAAAGAAAAAAGCCATGTGGCTTATATTTTGTCTATTGATTTGGTTATGTTTGTGGTCATAACTTGACCAATTGAAAATAAAATAAAATAAAAAAGCCATGCGGCTTATCTCTGGGCTTTTTTTTTTTGGTTATGTTTCTGAAGGAGTGAAGGGGTAGAGAGAGAGAGAGGAGGAGGAGGAGGAGGAGCCTGTGAAAAAAGTGAGTCAAAAAGTGTTACAAAAAAGTTTGCTTAAAGAGAAAAGAGTGACGACTTGTTGTAATGTTGTTGCTGCATGTCTAGGCTTATATTGAGTGTTGACTGTGATAAGTATAGATATATTAATTGCTATATCACTAGGGAATAATTAATATAAAGATTTCTAGCACTTTAATATTCAAGATTAAAGATGATTAAGGCAAAAGAGGTTTTGGGTACAAAGGAATTATTATTGGGAAATGCCTAAGGTAATAAAGATGTAATTAACTTATTATTGGGTACAAAAGTCTCAATATCTACTTGTTTTTGTTTTTGTTTCTATTTACGATATTTGGAAGTTCTGATTTGATATTTATGTTTTATTTATCGTGAGTTCTGGCACTAATGCTCTTACCTACCAATTGAGAAAAGAGGTTGGGATTCTGTAAATAGCTTTTTTTTTGTTTTTTTTTCCATGTTTTATGATTTGTTAGTAATTGATGTTTTTTATCTATTTGTTTTTAGATATGGAAAGAAGACAAAAATTTTCCCTTTACATATTATTGACCAACTGACACCTACAATTAGTATTCTTATCCATAATGATGTGTTTGTGCTTGTTGGAGTTGATTAAGAAACGCAATGAAAGGAAAATGATTTGTAGTCGACCATTCATAAACCATGCTAGTCGGTTGCATTACCTAGATAGCATAATAGGCAATGGTGACTTACAATGTGTGCATCAACTAAGCATGGATAGACGAACATTTGGTTTATTATGTGAGTTACTTTGATCAAGAGGAAAGGTAAAGGGCGATGATTTGGTGACTGTCGAAGATCAAGTTTGTATGTTTTTGCACATTCTATCTCACCATGTTAAGAATCGCACAATTAGTAGTAGGTTTTTCTGATCTGGTGAAACTGTTAGTAGATACTTAAACTCAATGGTAAAAGGTGTCTTAGGGTTACAAAGTATCTTACTAAGAGCACCCAAACTTGTGCCAGAAAATTGTACTGATAGGAGGTGGAAGTGGTTCAAGGTATTTAGCTATTTATACTACATTTTTTTAATTAACAATAAAAGTGTAAGAGCTTATTATCTATTTATTATTTTATTTTTTAATGTATGTAGAATTGTTTAGGGGCATTAGATGGAACTTATATAAGAGTATTGTTTAGGGGCATTAGATGGAACTTATATAAGAGTATTGTTTAGGGGCATTAGATGGAACTTATATAAGAGTACGTGTGCCAAAAAATGATAAACCAAGATATCGAACAAGAAATGGTGAGATTGCAACTAATGTTTTAGGGGTTTGTTCACGAGACATGAAATTTATCTTCATGATGCCTGGATGGGAAGGGTCAGCCTTTGACTCTAGAATACTTCGTGATGCTATAAGCAAACTAACTAGTTCAAGAGTTCCAACAGGTATGACTTATGATTAACTTTTTATTTTATTCTTTTTTCATTTTATTCAAATTACCCATAAACTATATTTTTTTAACTAATATTCATGTAAAATGATTAGGTTACTACTATCTCGTAGATGTCAGATATTCAAATGCAGAAGGATTCCTTGCACCTTATAGGGGAACATGATATCACTTGTCAGAATGGAGAGATAGGTGTGCTCCTTAGAACAAACGTTCTAAGAAATGTTGAAACATTCTTCTGCAAGAAACATTGTAGAACGATGTTTTGGCTTTCTCAAAATGCGATGGGCTATACTACGAAGTCCATCTTTTTATCAAATCAAAACGCGGTGCTATATTATTACTGCTTGTTGTTTACTGCATAATTTAATTAGGAGAGAAATGTCAGTAGATCCATTGGAGCATGAATTACTTGAGATAGACAATAATGAAGTACAAGATGCAAATAACATAACCACTCTTGAAGCTTGAAATCAATGGACTGGGTGGAGAAATGATTTAGCAGATGCAATGTTTAATGAATGGCTTGAAAACCATGGCTAATATATTTTTCATTAGGAATTTTATTTCAGTGTTGTGACATTATATTTATGTGGTACTCTGTGATTTGTTTATCTGTCAGTTTAAATATGAAATGTTTTGTTAATATTTTAAATTAAGAACTATGATAATGATTTAATATGTAGCTCACAATTTTACAGTTTAATTTATATCTTCAAAAATCAAATCAAATTCAATATATAGGAATGGAGGAGGATGGTGGTGCAAGCCACGCCACTGGAAACAATGCAAGTTTAAGGGGAGCATAGACATATGTCGAAGAAGAAGCAGTGTTGGATGCACTAGATAATGTGGTTGTAAGCGGTGGTTGTATTGATAATGGATTCAAATCTGGTACATTTATACATCTTGAAAAGGTAATAAATCAAAAGTTACCAAATTGTGGTTTGAAGGCTTCTCCTCACATTGACTCTAAGATTAGGAAATGGAAGAAACAATATGGGTTGATGTTTGATATGTTGAACACAAGAGGTTTTGGATGGAATGATGTAAAAACAATGTGTAAAGGTTGATAGTGATGAAGTTTGGAATTCATATGTGCAGGTCAGTAAAATTTTTAAAAGTTTTAAATTTATTTACTGTCATTTGCGAGTTTTTGAAAATTTCTTTTTGGAGATTGATAGTTATTTAGCAATTGTTATGTCCAAGTTTATTAAATTTTTGACTATTTACTATATTGAACTTTATTATTTTTTATTATTTACTGTATCTAACTACAGTTTGGTTGAATATTTGTAGTCTCATAATGCTCTAAGAAACTGGAGAGGCAAGCCATTCCTACTTTATGAAAGATTGGCAAACATATTTGGAAAGGACCGTGCTACTGGACATTCAGCACAAACTCCTATTGACATGGAAGACGAAGCAAATCAAGAAGAAATTCGCGATGATGATAATGAAATGGGTGATGGATGTTCTCCAATATCGGCTACACCACCTTTAAGTTCTTAACACACTGCTCGAGTTCACTCACAACCACCAAGTAGGAAGAGATCTAGATCAAAGGGTGACTTGGAGGCTGGCATTGATAAGAATGCTAATCTTATCAGCCAATCATTTGAAAATATGCATACAATAGCTCAACGTATGTTTGATAACAAAGAAGATCGTTTTGACATTTTTGATGAACTTGCAACTATGAGACTTTCTGTTAAAGGAGAACTTCTAGCCTTAGAGCTAATTCTAAAAGAACCCCATAATATTTCAGTTTTCAAGTTCTCGAGAGGTGAGAGTAAGGTAACATTTGTTCATATGCTCTTGCATAGAGCACAAGGTTGATATGTTGCTTAAAATGGCTGTGATGTTTTAAAGCCAATAATTTTTTGGTATAGAAAATATGTCCATACTAAACACAATCCCATATTTTGGTATAGTATTATGGCATGTGGGTGCATGTGTGTACTTCACACAACCTAATATTTTGGTATAGTAATATTGTAATATTGTATTATTAAGTTGAATAAATTTTTGTAAACTTTTGAATGATTATATTATGGTTGAAAATCCCCCTATGAAGGAAAATTATATGCTTTATTTGTGTAATTTGATTAGAATTATTTTTTTGTGATTAATTTTCACAGGAAATGTGTAGAAAAATTATGTGTCGAAATTTTTTGAAACTTATAGTTACATAAATCTAGAAACAAATATAAAAATATTAAATTTGTGTATGAGTTTGTATGTATATATATATATATCCTTTTTAGCATTAAAAAATTAGTCCATATTCCAGGATTATGATACTTAATATAACAAGGTTATTTATTTAATTAAATTATTTACTTTTAACAAACATTAAGACAATCCAGTACATGTTATATAAACTTGTTGTGCAAATTTTATTGAACTCGCAAGTGAACGAATCTATTGTAGAATCGATTAATGGTGACGAGTGTCGATCCCACGAGAATGTGGATTTTAATTATGTGTAGAATTAATTTTCTATGAAAGTGGTTGGATTTGTGGTGACAGTGATTTAGACTATCTTAGAATTTAAATTGGAATGGCGGAATTAAATTAAAGTGGAAACTATTATAATTGAAGCGCTTGGGTATCTGGATCCGCATCAACATGCATCATGGGCTAAATATTCTTTATTAGTGCCAATTAAATCATGAGGGGGGAATCCACACCTCATGAAGTACACTCTAATCAATATGGTACTAAGGGTTTATCGTGCCAAATAATAATAATCTTGTACTAGGGAGCCGGTGAAACTAGGATGGTATCTAGACAAGATTATTATTATTTATTTATGAAAAGTCAAAACATTCACAATAATTAGAGGGGAAGAGAAAGTAAATTTACCAAATAAAGCCCTTGACACATGTTGAGACTTCACCTTCAACCCAAGCTTGAAAGAAAATTAGTTGCTCATAATTGAACTAGGGGTAAAATAGGAATTTATTAAAATACGTAGAAAATACAAGATGGAGAAGGAATTATGGAAAATAGAGCTCAAAAATGAATTCAGAGATGCCAAATTAGGGGGCGAGAGCCCCCTTTTTATAGATACATTGAGTAAATCACGGCCATCGGATTAAAAATATTTCGGACGCTTAGGATTGCACCACGTCATCAGTCAACAGTACGCGGTTTGACCACACAGTTTGAACAGTACACGGTTTGACCACGCGGTTTGAATAGTGACACGGTTTGAACAGTGATGCGGTTTGGTTGAAAATAATCTTGTGTATATACATGTACCGGACGATTTTTGGTCTACTAACATGCTATTACGTCACCGATCAACAGTGCATAAGAATTTTATCTAATAGAATCGTGACACCTCATTAGTCAATGCCACATCATCAATTAATGCCACATCATCGTTCCACATATGTGAACAGTGTCGTGAACAGTAAAATGGACAATACCGTACATATGAATAGTACCGTACATGTGAACAGTAACATTTTTTCCTTTTATGCTCCTCTTAAGGTTTTCGACTGTCCTGAGTTCAAAACTGATGTCCGTTTTTCTGTCTGATCCCTCGTTCATTGTGAAATGATCATGATACCCCTAAAATACATAAAATACTTAAAATACTTAATTAAAATCAAACACACATAAAGAGACTAAAATACATAAAAGTATAAGTGTTAGTAAGACTTGAAATGTAAAATGACGATTTTTTTCCTTTATAAATATACACTTTCTAACACTCAATAGTGTCAAACATAGGATAATTGATAATAATACAGTACGGCTCAGCACCAAACACTGTATAATTTATACAACATGCCAATTTAATACATATCATTCTAATATAATACAGTCTAATACAATATAATACAGTCTAGTGTGGTGCGCCAAACACACCCTTAGGCGTATTGAGAGCCTATAGTGTAGTTGTGTGGATAAATACATGTCTAGAAAATTTCTATCAACAAGAGGATGAGAGTCTAAAGAGTCTAGATTTTAAGTGGGACCATTGTGACCTATCTATTCTCTTGAAAACTCTCCTGGTGAATTATCTATACAAATAGACATGTAGACATTATTTGTTCGGGTTAAGTAATTAAAAAGAATGGCAGAGGCATCGTCATCGTCTTCATCAGCGAGAACTACTATAGCTAATGTAAAGTTTGAAGGGGAGAAATTTGATGGTACCAATAATTTTGGTATATGGCAATGTGAGGTGTTGGATGTCTTACGTTAACAAGAATTAGACCTCGCCCTTGAAGAAAAACCTGACAGGATGGATGAAAAGGAGTGGATAAAGATAAATAGATAGGCTTGTGGTGTTATTCGCCTATGTCTGGTTAAAGATCAAAAGTACTTTGTCTTGAAGGAGACATCAGCAAAAAAATTATGGAAGATGCTATAAAAAAAGTACATGAAGAAAAGTCTTGAAAATAGGCTTTATATGAAGAAAAAACTTTATCGATTCACATATGCACCTGGTATGTCGATAAATGACCAAGTAAACTCATTCAACAAGATATTGACGGATTTGCTAAATTTGGATGAGAAATTTGAAGATGAAGATAGGACTTTAGTGCTGTTAAATTCCATTCTTAATTACTATAACCACCTCACCACCACTTTGCTTCATGAGAAGGATACTGTCACATTCGATGTTGTATGCAGTACATTATACAACTTTAAGACCAGAAAGAAAGACAGAAAGGATTACAAAAATACAGTTGCAGAAGCATTGATAGCAAAAGGTCGTTCACAAAGTCACAAACCTGGAAAAAGAAGCAAGTCTTAAGGAAGCCCTGCCAAAAATGAATCTGCTTTTTGTCACGAGAAAGGGCAATAGAAAAAGAATTGTTCTAAGTTAAAAAAGAGCAAGGTTATTTATGATGCATGTGTGAGTGAAGCATAATGAAGTGTCAGACTTTAGTTTGGTTGGAATAATGTTGACATGTCACTCAGATGAGCGGATTTTAGATTCAAGTTGTGCTTATCATATGCGTCCTAACAAGCGTTTATTTTCTAACTTTAAAGAGCTTGACAGTGGAGTTGTTTTTATGGGTAATGACAATGCTTGCGAAACCATGGGAATATGTTCAATCCAGTTGAAGAATCATGATGACTCAATCTAAGTCTTAATAGATGTTCGTTACGTACCAAGTTTGAAGAAAAATCTTATCTCATTAGGAGTCCTACAATCTCAATGGCTCACAATCACTCTGAGAGAGATTTTTAAAAGTAGTATATGAAGCTCTGACAGTGATGAAAGGTATAAGAAGAAATAACTTATACTATTTCCAATGAAGTATAGTTATTGGATCGGCATCAAAAGTTTATGGAAAAAATGCAAATTTAGAAACAACCAAGTTGTGTGTTGTGCAAATTTTATTGAACTCATAAGTACACGAATCTATTGTAAAATATATCAACGGTGACGAGTGTCGATCTCATGAGGAGGTGGATTTTAATTGTGTAGAGTTAATTTTCTAAGTGGGTGGTTAGATTTATGGTGAAATTGATTTAAATTATCCTAAAATTTAAATTAGAATAGCGGGAATGAATTAGAGTGAAAACTATTAAAATTAAGCACTTGGGTCTCTAAATATGCACTTAACATGCATCATGCGCTTAATATTCCGTATTAGTGTCAATTAAACCATGAAGTGGGGTTTCCACTCCTCATGAATCTCACTCTAATAAATATGGTGCTAAATGTTTATCGTGTCAAATAATAATAACCTTGCACTAAGGAGACAGTTATACTAGTGCAATATCTAAACAAGATTATTACTATCTATCGATGAAAAGTTAAAACATCCACAAAAATTAGAGGGGAAGAGAAAGTAAATTTACCAAATTAAGCCCATATAACATGTTGAGACTTCACCTTCAACCCAAGCTTGAAAGAAAATTAGCTACTCATAATTGAACTAGGGGTAAAATAAAAATTTATTAAAATACATAGAAAATACAAGATAGAGAAGGAATTACAGAAAATAGAGCTCAAAAATGGATTTAAGGGTGCCAAAATAGGGGGGAGCCCCCTATTTATAGATAAAATGAGTAAATAATGGCCATCAGATTAAAATAATTTGGACGCTCAGAATTACGACACATGACGAGTTATGATTAGATAGAACACATCATCAGGTCTATCATTCCATGTATATGCATGTACCATACACACGTTTTTCAGTCCACTAACATACTGCCACGTCACTGGTCAATGCCACATAAGTATTTTAGTCTAATAGGATCGTGGCACATCAACGATCAACGCCACATCATCAGTCAACACCACATAAGCAGCTAATGCCACATCATTGGTTAGTAACATGTCATCAGTCAATGCCACGTCATCATACCATATACGTGAACCGTTTCGTGAACAATACCGTGTATGTGAACAATTTCGTTTATCCTTTTATACTCGTCCTAAGGTGTTCGACTAAATTGTTGTCCGTTTTACTATCTGATCTCTTGTTCACTGTAAAATTACCATGATGCCCCTAAAATACATAAAATATTTAATTATAATAAAACACACATAATTAAATAATAAGGGACTTAAATACATAAAAGTAGGGATGTTAGTGAGACTTGGAGAGTAAAATGACGATTTTCTCCTTTATAAATATACACTTTCTAGCACTCAACACACCCCCAACCAGCTTGTTGCTAGTCCCTACCAAATTAACCGAAAACAAAATTCAAACCCAAAATGATTTTTTTTAAAACAGTTGCGTTTATTCAATCAGACTAATGATAGCAATCAAATAAAAGTATAAGCATTACCTCGGCCTATAGAAATATCACCCCCACATCAACCATCCACATGAATCAGTCTAGTGGACTTTGTCATAACTACAGTAATCAAGTCACTTTCAAGAATGACATGTCAAACCCCAAAATCTCACCAATAGTAGTGACACTCTCACAAAAAAATTAAACTCAATAAAAATAGTCACTCTAATGAATGGTAAATCGAGAGAAAATAATAAAGAAGTAATATCACACACTCTCACCAAGATGAAAGAAATATGCCCACAACTTATAAATAATACGATCTTAAGTAAAATAAAATGTTATTCAAACCAATGTATTTTTTTTTATGCACCACTACATCTTTTTAGCCCATATAACTAGTTTTTACTTCAGACTATAGTTCCCTAAAATCAAGAAGAACTTTTATTAGGACGTAACGGTGGCTACGAACATGACTAACAAATGAGGGGAAATAGGAAAAACAAAATATATGTTTGAAAAAACATAGAGATCTTTTGGAAATTATAAGATACATTGCACTTATTTATTGTTATTATTATTATTATTATTATTCTTTTTTTCTTTTCTTTTTTTGTATGGCACAATTTTACTGAACAAAATAATCATTTACATTTTTCTCATGCATGAATATGTAATGGAACTTGTAAGAAATCAGGCAATATTCCAAATCGGAGTGGGTCAAGATGATAAGTTGACAAAGAAAAGTATATTTATTTGTTTATACAAAAGGCTTAAAAGGGTTAACTACAGATATTTCACAATAGGGATAGGTAGAAAGGTTCAAATGGGTCAAAGATGGCCTTTCCATTGTCTTTTAGGGCTCTAAATAATCTTCCATATCTACTAGTTAAATGGACCTTCAGATGTAGCAACACACTATTTTTTTTAGATGGTTGACTCAAAGGAAATCTAGATATCATACATAAAATAATAAATTGCTAAGTTGTATGAAGAATGGGCAAAAAATGTTACTCTCCAAGAAAAATGACAAGCTCAAAAACTCTCTTGGAATTTATTATAACATGTGCATTCCTTCAAGCAACTCATATTTATCACTGATATCAACATGTAGAGTATGAAACATGGTGTAACATAGCTCAAGACCAAAGATAAAACAAATACAAAAATAAAAATTTGAAAGTCATCATGTCATCCAATGTTAAAAGATCACACGAAATAATTTTTTTTAAATGACATTCTACCCTCAAACCTATTCTAAACATGAAAAATATGCATGTAGAAAGGTAAAAATGATGTTGGAAAACTAATTGGTAAAAGAAGAAGTTAGAAAGATCACACGTAAAATGACTGTCAAAGTTTAATAATAAGAGGACAAAGAAAAAGAAAATATCTAGAAAGTAATTTTTTTAATTTTTTTTAAACTTCCAAACTAAGAAGATGCATTTCTAGAGTGAAAATAAAATAGCAAAACTAATTGGTAAAAGAAAAGTTAGAAAGATCAGACTTAAAAAAATGACTGTCGAAGCTTAATAATAAGATAACAAAGAAAAAGAAAATGTCCAGAAAGTAATTTTTTAATTTTTAATTTTTTTTAACTTCCAAACTAAGAAAATGTGTTTCTAAAGTCACTACACTCCATATCCGGCCATCTTCGACTCACAAATTTAGCCACAGTTAGTCTCTATAACAAAAATAGTAAAAACTTCACCAGGATTGTCAATTATTCCCTTCCCCCAATCAAAATGAAACGTTGTCCTCAATGTTTTAAAGTGAAGAAGTAGAGTTTAGAATGCATCATCTGAATGTTGTAATATAGAAGAAAATATTTACAAGCGGAAAGTTAAATCTAATTTGCACTTCTTACTCCGGCTACTGTGACCATCATTAGTTGGCCACTCTAACACAAAGGTCCTGAGATCTAGCTCTGGTCTATAAGCTTGTAACAGTTCAAGTAGCTCATTAGCAATATGAGCACAAATATAAAAAAAATTGATGTGGAAGGAATGAAATAATTTTTTATTGCATGGTTAAGAAATGTGATAAAGTCATCATAAAAGTTATTGATATTTAACAAACCGATGGGTTTTTGATGAATGTTCAGATGGGCCCAAGACGCTAATGTGATTAGTGCCTCTAGAGTTACAATATCTTCTGGTAGGAAAATAAAAGCATCAGCATGATTTAACATTTCAATTATTCTCTCTTGTATACCTGAGACGACTAACTCTTCTCCAATTGGTGAGTCAGACAAACAACCCAAAGGTTTTAGAGTTCTTGAGATGATGCCTAACATTTGGCTCTCTCTTATATAAGCAGCTTCTGAGGGCAGTTTTGATAACCCTCAGTCACTTCCTCCATATACCAAGTGTAATTTTCTTACTACTATACTTCAAACAAGATCTATGGTTGCCTCAACGAACTCTTTATATTTGCCATAGTTAAACTTAGATAGTACACAAATGTTCTTGAATTATTTATTGGGAGTAGATACTATTGGGATACTTCTCAAAAATAATTTTAAGAGTGCTTAAAAAAATCATATTTAAGGATCTTGGTGACAATAGTTCATAGTTGTGTATGAGGTAGCATGTCTGTGTCAATTAACGTGTAAAACACATGGCTCGAGAGTCCAAAAGGAAATAGTAAAAAGAAAAAGCAAATGATGATAAGATAAAATTATTAAAGACAAGAATGCAAATGATAAACAATAATGAAATCAAACAACAATGAAATAAAATGATATTTACATGTAGTTGTGATTGTGGCTCACATTTTCCACTAGTTTTACGTCCAGAAACGGCCCTATATGGGTCTAGGATAGGCTTCCTATCTAGTTTTCTTACAAACTGGCAAACATGGTCGTTTATAATCAGATTCCCGAGACTTTATCGTGTATGCTCTTTCTAGAATAATGATCATAACTGAAGAATTGCTCTTTGTACGTATCCATTGGGATGCGTTAAAAGAGACAAAAGGATATCATCCAATGACTCTTTATTCAAGCCATCTGTAATGAATTAAATATTGTCTTCCCTGTTATTAGACACCATTTCTATAGAACATGGATTTTTATCGCATCCATTTTGTCACACTTATGACAAGCAACATGGAGTTTTCGAGCTCTTCGTTTTCTTGAGTAATTTCCTTTACCACAACCATGCATGTATGCAATAAATTTAGGAGGTAACTCATCTGTCAATCATAATTTAGCCTCGATTAACCAACGGATGTCAGTAAGGATGTTATTCCTCATAAGCAATCACATGCGTTCGGACTGAGCTTTATAAATTGTAAAGAGGACATTCTGAGGAAGTAAAGGAAATTGATTGAAGCTTTGCTAAAATCGTATTTTTGTCTATACCTTTATCTCAGAATATCAGTTATTATGGGAAACTGAATTAACCAATTTTAATTGTCACAAAGTACCGTTATCCGACACTTAACTAGGGTAAATTAATTTCACAATCGTCCTCTTATTGAATTTACCTTAAATTTCAATTGGATGTCGTAGATACCTCCCTCAATTTCTCTGAGTTGTCTTTCAAAAGCCTCAACATGGGATACTAACTTTGGTGGTCGTAGATCCCAAATACGATGTGTTATACAAAATTGTATCGGGCCTCTGAGATGAGATTGTACACTTTGAAGTTGTCTAAGAAGGTTCAAGAGGGTCTGTCTAGTAGAGGCACATGTGATTAAAAGTGATAAAAGGATACTCAATGGTTAAACAAACACACTTATGCAAAAAAATAGTTTCAATCAACAAAAAGAATAGTAAAAAGAAAGAAAAGAAAAAAATCTTAGTTCAAATTTGGTGGGTTACTTAAATCTATTTTGATGTCCTCTCCATGTGGTTGGTACTCTAGATATGGCTTAATTATAATAAAACACACATAATTAAACCACAAGGGACTTAAATACATAAAAGTAGGGATGTTAGTGTGACTTGGAATATAAAATGACGATTTTCTCCTTTATAAATATACATTTTCTAGCACTCAACATTGTGGCATATGCGTTTGGGACATGCTGGTGAAAAAACATTGTAGACTTTTGTGAAGAAAAGCTTATTAAAAGGTGCAAATTCTTGCAAATTGAAATTTTGTGAACATTGTATTTTGGGCAAGCAAACAAGCATAAGTTTGGTTCAGCAATTCATAATACAAAAATGATTTTGGATTATATTCACAATGATGTATGGGTACCTACCAAAATAGCTTCTTTGGGAGGTAGGCACCATTTTGTTACTTTTGTTGATGGCTATTCAAGAAAAGTGTGAGTGTATTTGATGAAGAATAAAATTGAAGTTTTGGCATATTTATGAAATGGAAGAAGATGGTCGAGATTTAGACTAGCCAAAAAGTTAAAAGACTTCACTTAGACAATGGTGGAGAGTACAAGAATGATCTATTTCTATAAATATGTCCAGATGAGGGCATTGTGTAACACTTCTCTGTTCGAGATACGTCACAGCAAAATGGGATGACAGAACACATCAACCGAACTATACTTGAAAAAAAAATTTAAATATGTTCTATATCTGGCGTGAATTCTAAAACTCAACAATAAAAGAGCAATAATTTTTTAGAATGAAAATAAAAAACTAAAATGAATTGATAACAATTAAATTATATAATTTGTCTCAAAAATCTAATAAATATTGTGCCTTATGCTTTTTCACCAAAACAAGCAAATAAGAAAGATAATAAAATATCCTTCAAAAGTAATTGCAATAGTAAGATCAATCTAATATTTTATTATCTCCATCATCTTACTGTCACGGCACAACCATCATCTTTCCTACAACATTAGATAATGACATATAAGTTAAATACATTTAGTGCTTTATTATTTTTATTATGACTATATTTAACTAAATATATGAATGACAGTTAATTTTACCTCATCCATTTCCACATCTTCTGAATATGTCAATCTGGTATGTGTTGAAGAACATAAATTTGATTATGAGCACAAAAATTAAATAAAAATTTAATTAATTAGACAAAAAATAGTGAATATAAAATAAAGAATTCAATTATAAAAATTTGTACCTGCATTTTCAGCCAATAACCAATCTTGACAAGACATTAAAGCCTCTAATATTTTTGATAGAGTATATTGGGATGTGGTGTCATAAATCTACCACTGGTACAAAATGCAAACTCAGATGCAACTGTGGATACATGAATAGCCAAAATATCCTTAGCATGATTGCACAAAGTAGGATATTTAGATCCATTCACCTTCCACTCCCCAGTTTGTCAAAGGTATCAGTTCGAGGCAGAACAGATTCCTCTAAATAATAGTCTAGCTTAGACTTCACATGGTCAGTACTAGTACTTTGATTAACAAATTTCTTAAAAATAGCTCTACGTTGTTCCCTTCCTAAATGAAATGCCTCCATTAGGGATTGAGTAATTAAGGGCTCATTAGATTGATAAACATATGCACATGATTTTGACTTTTGCTGATATTCCTTCATTAAATCGTAACAATATTTACAGAAAATCCCAATTCTATGTTCACAATCAACTCTGTAAAGTATAGGAAAATAGTATTCTACTAGTTTCATCTTATACCTAGGGTAAAAAATAGTTGCCATTGCCATTAACTCATTAACCACACTCCAATATTTGTCATATTTTTCTAACATTTTCTTTGTCATTATCCTTATTTTTTCATTACTAGAACCTAGCCATTTAGAAATAGATATTATAATCTCACAAATACAATAAAAATACAAATTGTTTGTGGGGTATTTCGGGCCGGAAAACAACTTTATAACTTCATCAAAGAATTCAACAAGCCTACAACAAATTTCTTTTGCAAACTCCTAATCTTCTTCACTAGGCAATGATTTATATTGTAGTTCTCATGGTTTTAAACAAGAAAATGTGTCTTTACAAACTAAAGCAGTGTCAAGCATGTAATAGTTAGAGTTCCACCTCGTTTTGCAATCAACTTCATCAAAGAATTCAAGCCTACAACAAATTTCTTTTGCAAACTCCTAATCTTCTTCACTAGGCAATGATTTATATTGTAGTTCTCGTGGTTTTAAACAAGAAAATGTTCCTTTATAAACTAAAACAGTGTTAAGCATGTAATAGTTAGAGTTCCACCTCGCTTTGCAATCAAGAATCAATTGCTTGGTGCTTGAAATTTTTAATTCACGAACAACCTTCATAAATTTTTTATGCCTTTTTGGTGTCATTTTCCAATAAGAAAAACTATTACAAATTCTCTCAATACTTTCACTATTGACATCTAACCCATCCTTCACTATCAAATTCAAGATTTGTGCACAATAATGCATATGAAACAACCTCCCATTTAATAATAATGAATTAGAAAGTTTGTCTAAGAGGACAACAGCCATAGCATCGTTAGCAGTGGTATTATCAATGTTAAAGAGCACAATTTTCCATCAATATTCCAATCTAATAAGCATTCCATTAAATTATCGGAAAGCACCTCAACAGTGTGTGGATACATCACATGTATAAACCTAAATAAAAATGACAAATAGCAGAACCAAAATATTATTATATGAATTGAGTGTTTATTAATCATAATGAAAAGGAAATGACAAAGATATAAATAAATGATGCTATAGAAAATACCTTATGAGGCGACTTTGCGGCCTCTAAGAATTATTTACAACCCATATTTTGATTAGAAGTCCATAAATCAGTAGTAATAGAGATTTCACTTTGATTGCTCCCCAACAACTTCATTATCTTATATTATCACTTGAAGATATCTATCTTCAGCGTATTTTGAGAACTGACCTTAAACATGGGTTGTAAAGAACTAACTAACTTACTGAATGCAGAATGTTCAACAATACTAAGAGGATATTCATCCTTGATAATCATATTTGCAAGCTCTCTTCTTGACGTGTCATGATCAAAAGAAAATGCCCTAACTTACGGTTTCCCTTTATTTTGAGTAGCATTCAACATAGCATTCTTGATTGTTGGTTGCTTACGTCATGGGCATCTAAGCAAGTGCTTATGTAAATGGTTCGTTCCACCTCCTGCAACTAACTTTCCATTGCACTGGTTACAAACTACTTTCAACCGTCCATCAATCTTTTGCCTTGAAAAATGATTCCACACAATAGACTTCAACTTTTTACTCACAACAATAGTTTCATCTCTAGGAATTGGTGAAGTCGAATTCAAACTCTATCCCATTTGATGGTTCAATTACTTCAACAACATCATGCCCATCATCATCATTTTCTGACTATGGTAAATTAGGACTGAAATGCATATTTCACCTAAATGAAGAAATAACCAAAAACATTAAGTGCCTATGTCACTGAAAAAAAATTATTAATATGCATCACTAATAGACAAGTAAATAAATACAATTATTTTTTCAGTGAATATTTAAAATTAGGAGCATAAATTAAAAAAAATAATTAAAATCTTCTCATTTAATCTTCATTCACACCGATTCTTTATTAATGAAATCAACTGTCAGAATTTAGAATGTATTCAAATAAAAGCTAACCTACAGGTATATAATACTAGTTAACAATCAAAATTAAGCAAGGATAATGGAAAACTAATACGTAATTTGATGATTGCCATATTCCTAATTTAGTATCATTTAATTAAACTATAGAGATAGCTACACTGGTTAGTGATGACACAATATGAATAGGGACATAAAAAATAATGGTAAAAAAAAAAATCAAGTCTAACAACTTACCTGGCAATTAAAGGACTGATCCAAGCATTCAAATGGAGTAAAGAATCGAGAGTCTATTGAAGAGAAAGAAAAAGACTAACGTTGAATTGAACTAAAGAATGAATAATTAAAGAAATTGGGGCAAATTGAAGTGCCAACTTAAAAATAATAATAAGATGTTTGTTTAATCGTTTTCATATGCCTCTTTTCAAGGACAATTTGGAAAGTTAATTTTGAGATAATATGCACGAGTGCATGGGACGAATAACTATATTCCTTAAAAAATATTTGGCCAATATAATAAAACAAGTTGACAGGTGCTATTACAGTATTACTTGACTTGCAATTTGAATATTGCATGTGCATGCTTTAATGCTACCTAACCTTAATTATTTTTGCCCTATTATCATTTAAATTTAAAAAATTAATATTTAAGTTTTACGATTTTTAAATACATGAATAAATTTTTTTATCATTTATAATTACAAAATTGTTAAGAAATTTTTAAAATAAAATAAAATTAAAGATAGGTGGATATGGATTTGGATCTATATATTAAGATAAATTCATCTTAGATCCGCACATTGATATCCAACTCCAATCGAAATCCATTTTAAATCAGCCCAAATTCAATCCAATTTGATTTGGATAAGATGGATCTTGAGTCAAATCCGACCCATTGTCATCCCTACTAAAATCAATTGATTTCACTTCTTTTGCACCACTTTTTATTGCCAATTTTTTTTCCCGCAAACAATTTTAGATTTTTCTACTAGTATTATTGATTGCCAAATATTTTCTACAAAAACATATTAATTTCATTTTTTTCATTATTATATGACTACGTGATTTACATTTTCTTCTTACTTATATGCAATTGCTCGTAGTCAACTATATCTACGAAATTATATAAAATTATGAAGCCATTAAATAAATCATCTAAGTTATTAACCTGATCATATCGTCAAAATTGTCAAATCTTAAAAAGGAAAAAAGAAAAAAAAACTTATCAATCTAACATTTTTAATTTTGAACCATTCAAAAGTAATCTTAAGAAACCAAAACATTATCAAACATTCCGAAAATATATCAAAACCCAACAACAAATTAATGAGAGAAACCATGTGAGAATGTATTGAGAAACCATAAGTGTAAAAAAGCATAGTTGAAGACATTGTGCTTTGGTTTACAATTTTTATTGCAAAGCATCCATTGCAAGCTCGTCTAAACATACAACTACCAGGATTAAATGTACAATAAATTATCAAAACAAAAACACAGGTACAAAGAAGTGAGGAAAACCATTTTGGAGGGACACATGAGATATACCTCATCATACATTATGTGCCATCCCTACTGTAAATGTGCTAACAAAAACATTTTCATCCTCCAAAAATCATTTTGGAGAGTCACGTTGCAAGAACATTATGATGAAACTACATTGACTCATAATACTCAGTTAGAACGTATCATACACAATCACTTGATCAAATTTTGAGTGAAAAAAGAAGTTCAGCGTATCAGACACAATCTCATCAAGTGAACCCAAATCAATTTCAAATCAATTAAGGCCACAAATCAGAACCCACAATGAAGAACCACTCAATTTCTATGGCAGCCAAACCAATTTTTAATTCGAAACAAACTATTTGCTCATGCAAATCATGTCGAAGTCGGTGGCTCAACAACCGACAACTTTGCTCACCAAAAGCGGCACATCGAATTCGGTGCCGCATTATTTGATTTTTAAGCCTACAATTGTTGAATGATTTTGGCAAAATTTTGCCTATTAAAGAAAGCGTATCTCAATTGAGAGCATTAATCTTTTTTTTTTCTTCTTTTTGTGAAGAGAGGACCGAGAGTTGTGAGAGAGATTTAGAGAGCTTAAAATGATAATGCTTTTGAGAGTTTAGTGCATGAGAGTATTGGAAATATTAAGAGTCTTGGGTAGTGAGGTAAAATATTTTTAATACTTGTATACTCTACATCACAAGTGAAAAAACTATTATCCTTCTATTTTTACTCGTGAATGTAGGCTAAAATCCGAATTACATAATTCTGGTATTCTTGTGTGATCATTGTTTCTCAATTTCAATTTAGTTATGTGTCTGCTTGACCCATTAATTTTCTAACAATGGTATCAGAGCCATTGGTTGTATTTCTTGGAGTCAGGCTATTATTCATAAATACGATATTATTGTTCACACTATAGTACTATTCAAATACAAGATACTATTCATGTGAAATAGTGAAAGCATATACGAGAATTTTGCGGTACAAAGTAGGGAATAGTGGTGAGTGGAGCAACTGTATGGTTGTGCACATATCTAGAAAAGTTTTTTCACAAAGACAATAAGAGCTTAAGGAGCTTTGGTTTTAAGCGGGATCGTTGTGACCCTCCAGTCTTTGCTGAAAACTTTCATAGTGTTCATTTTCATGCATAGGTGTTAACATGTATATGTTCATAATATTGATTTTGATGCTAACAAACTTTAAATATTTTTTATTAAAATGTTGGAGCTATTCATTAATAAACGAAAGCTTTATAATCATTCCTATTATATTCATAAAAGTTGGATAACTGTTAAACTTGAAATTGAAAAATGATTCTCTGCAATATCTGGCTAAAATTGTGATTCTGGAAATAAACGGTGAATCGTTTTCCTTTAAACGGTGAATCGTTTTCCTTTAAACGGTGAATCGTTTTCCTTTAAACGGTGAATCGTTTTCCTTTAAACGGTTAACCGATTAAATCCAGAGAGTAACGAATTGCTTAAGCTCTAACCGATTAAGAAAAACGGAAAACACAAAATGTTAGGAAGGCTACTAGAATTAAACCGTGAACCGTTTATTGAAATGGTTAACTGATAAAATCCAGAATGGAAGATTGTACTCATCTTGTTACTGGAAACAAACGGCAGAAGTTTAACTGAAACAGATAAGGCTAATTTTGTTCTGCAGGTTACTGGAAACAAACGGCGAACCGTTAATTACAAATGGCTAACCGATGAATTCCAGAAAGGTTATTTCGTGCAAATCTTTAACCGTTTAATGTAAACAGATAACTGAAGTTTATCTTACATGTCTCTGGAATTTACCGGCGAAAGGGTAAGCCTAAATGGCAAACCGTTTATTTGAAATTTGGCCCAACGGTAACTTTTACTAGTCTAAACGGTTAACCGATAATGGTTAACGGCGAACCGTTTTCGGGCAGACAGTCTGTAACATCTAGTTTTTCAGCTCCAACTATAAATAAGCTCATTCAAATTGAAATAAAGTTGATCACAACACGACTATTGAGCTTATACTCGAGAATACAATCTTCATAGAACTTTAAACACATTCTTGCTTCATCTATTCACACATTGAGCATTAATTTGTAATCTTAAATATTGTGTGAGAGAAAAATAATTTGTAATATTTTATTTTGAGTGATTGTAAGTGTTGAGATACACTTAAGTTAAGATATTGGGGATAATCTCTTGTTGTAAAGGTTCATTGACACCTTGGAAGTCAAGTGTAAGCATTTGAAGTCTTGGAGGCTTATTTAGTGAAATCTTCAAGCCCGGAAAGCTTGGAGGCGTGGACGTAGGCGAGGTTGGCCAAACCACGTAAAAATCTTCGTGTTTGAATCTCTCTTCCCTTAACTTTTTATATTGTAATTGATTTAATTGTTATTGCTTTAAATTCATTTTAGATTTGCATAATAAATTTTAGAATCCTAATTCACCCCCCTCTTGGGTTGCAAACTTGTATTTCATTTGGTATCTGATCTTGGTTCTCTTGTTAGGACTTAACCGTCTAGAGTAAAAGATCCATGGCAACCCAAAATGACTGAACCTTTAGGGAAGGACAATCTACAACTAGACCACCGTTCTTTGACGGAAATGATTACCCATATTGGAAAACTAGGATGAGAATTTATTTACAAGCACTATATTGTGAAATTTGGGAAGTTGTATATGATGGTCCGTTTTTGCCCTTAACTAAAAATGAAGTTGAGGAAGATATTCCAAAACCTTCACGGGAATCGAATGAATTGGAAAAGAGAAAAGCTTCTCTAAATTACAAAGTTATGAATGCTTTATTTTGTGCACTTGATAAGAAAGAATTTCATCGAGTATCTAGTTGTGAAAGTGCTAATAAAATTTGGCACAAACTAGAAGTTGTCTATGAAGGCACAAATCAAGTGAAAGAGTCAAAAATTAGTAGGTACACTCGACAATATGAGTTGTTCCAAATGGAACAAAATGAGAGTGTGTACTCTATGTATACTAGATTTATGGACATAGTAAACACCCTAGGAGCACTAGGAAAGACCTTCTCAAATAGCGAAAAAGTTAAGAAAATCAATAGGTCACTTCAAAAGAATGGAGACCTAAAAGAACCGCTATTGAAGAGGCCAAAAATTTAAATACTTTACCTCTTGATGATTTAATTGGTTCTCTCATTTCATATGAAGAAGATTTGGCAGTAGAAAAATGGCATGAGGAGAAGAAGAAAAAAATTGCTCTCAAAGCTTCAAAATATTAGAGTGATGGGGAGAGTGAACCGGATGATGAAGAGTTGGCCATGCTAGCAAGGAGGTTCAGAAAATTTTTCAAGAAAACTGGAGAGCGAAGAAAATTCAAAAACTTTAAGAACCAAAGGGAGAAGAAAGAGGTAATCACATGCTATGAATGCAAGAAGCATGGCCATATAAGGTCGGAGTGCCCACTTATCAACAAACTCAAGAAGAAAGTCATGGTTGCAACTTGTGATGATAGCGAGGAAGATTCAAGTGATGAAGAAGAGTCGCAAGAAGTATCAAACCTAGCGCTTATGGCAATAGGAGAGGATGATTATCTCAATGAGGTAAGTGATCCTACCTATGATGAATTGTATGATGCTTTTAAAGAATTGCATAATGAGTTGATGAAGATTAATAAAAAGAATGTATGTCTTAAAAAGGAAATGACAAAACTTAAAAATGAAAATGAATCTCTAAACGCTAAAATTACATGCCTAGAAGTAGAGAACTTCACATGAGTATTTAGAATCGCACATAGATGATTTGAAAAATGAAAATGAAACGCTTAAGAAAAAGTGCAATAAGTTAAATGAAATTGTCTTAAAATTTACAAATGGGCAAAAGATGTTGGATAACATGCTAAATTGACAAAAATATGTGTTTGACAAAGGAGCTATTGGTTATAAGCCAAATTTGAAACAAAAATATTATAAGAACTACTTTGTGAAAAGTACATCTAATAGCAATAAAGTTGTATGTCATTTTTGTAATCAAGATGGTCATATAAAAAATAGGTGTCCAATAAAAAGAAATGCATATTATGGTATAAATGCATTTGGGTTCCAAAAGGAACCATAACTAAGTCTCAAGGACCCAAAAAAGTTTTGGGTACCTAAAACTTAAGATTTTCTCTGCAGGGCTTGAAGAAGAAGAAAAACAAATGGTACTTGGACAGTGGTTGTTCAAGGCACATGACTGGAAACTATGCATGGTTCTCAAGCTTCACCAAAATTGAAAATGGTGGAGATGTATCTTTTGGAGATAACTCAAAAGGAAAAATTCTCAGAATTGTAAATGTTGGTAAAGTTTCCTCAACTCTAATTGAGAATGTATGTTTGGTTGACAACTTGAAACCCAACTTGATTAGTATTAGTCAATTATGTGACAAAGGTTATAAAGTTGTTTTTGATAAATTTAGTTGTGTCATTGAGAATTCATGTGATGGTAAGATCTTATTCGTTGGAAATAAATGTGGTAATATATATATCATTGACATAGAATGTGCATCTACTCTTGATAAATGTTTCTCGGCATTGCATGATGATAGTTGGTTATGGCATAGAAGACTAGGTCATGCAAGTATGAATTTGATTTTCAAAATTTTGAAAAATGATTTAGTTAAAGGTCTTCCAAAAATTGGTTTTTAAAAAGATAAGATTTGTGAAGTTTGTCAATTTGGAAAACAAATCAAAACATTTTTCAAACATAAAAATCATATTTCTACTTCAAAACCACTTAAACTTCTTCACATAGATTTATTTGGGCCTTCTAGATATGCTAGTTTAAATGAAAAATATAATGCATTTGTGTGTATGATTATTCTAGATATACATGGGTATTATTCTTAGCTAATAAGGATGATGCTCTTGATGCCTTTAAAGTGCTTTGTAAGAAAATTCAAAATTAAAAAGGGTATGGTATTGCATGCATTAGGAGTGATCATAGAGGAGAGTTTGAAAATCATGCATTTGAAACCTTTTGTAATAATTTGGGCATTGTACATCAATTTTCATCACCTAGAACTCCATAGCAAAATGGAGTTGTTGAGAGAAAGAATAGGTCAATTTAAAAAATGGTTAGGACTACGTTGAATGAAAATTCATTGCCTAAGTATTTTTTGGCCGAGGCCGTCAACACCGCTTGTTATGTTTTAAATCGTGTGTTAATTAGACCTAACCTTAATAAAACTCTATATGAGCTTTGGAAAGATAGAAAACTCAATATTGGTTATTTCAAAGTTTTTGGATGCAAATGTTTTACTTTGAACACAAAAGATAATCTTGGCAAATTTGATCTAAAATCGGATGTAGGTATTTTTCTTGGATATTCAAACTCAAGCAAAGCTTATAGAGTTTATAACAAGAGAACTCTAGTTGTAGAAGAATCTATGCATATTACATTTGATGAATCTAACCCCTCCTATACGGAGAAAGTTGTTGTTGATAATGATGCAAATGAAGAATTACAAAAAGAGTCATCAAAAGATAACCAAAAGGATGTGCCTCATGGGAATCAAGATGAGCAAAATGAAGAAACGAATGTAGAGCAAAATGAAGGTATTTCTCAATCGTGTTTATAAGTTATTTAAAGCTTTGTATGGATTAAAACAAGCACCTAGAGCATGGTATGATAGGCTTAAGAATTTCTTGATAGAAAACGATTTTTCAATGGGTAAAGCGGATACTACTCTCTTTGTCAAATATAAGAACAAAGACATACTTGTTGTTCAAATTTATGTTGATGATATTATTTTTGGTTCTACTAATGAATTATTGTGTAAAGAATTTTCATCATGCATGAGTAATGAATTTGAAATGAGTATGATGGGAGAGTTGAAGTACTTCCTTGGGCTGTAAATAAAACAAAATGAAGAAGGAATTTTCATAAATTAAGCCAAGTATGTAAAAGATCTACTCAAAAGATTCGACATTGATGACTCAAAGACCAAAAATACTCCGATGAGCACAACAACCAAGCTTGACAAAGATGAAAAAGGCAAAGAAAACACGGTGAAAATGAAACATAAGGTGCAAAAGAGAGCTTTTCTAGCAGAACAGGTAAGTTATATTCTCTCAACCAATAACGCTTTGAAATATAAGGATCCTGGTTGTCCAACTATTTCTTGCACTATTGGGGATCATAAAATTGGACATGCTTTACTTGATCTTGGTGCCAATGTTAATTTGCTTCCTTACTCAATGTACCAACAACTCAATCTCGGTGAGTTAAAACCAACTTCTTCCACTCTTTTACTTGCTGATAGATCAATTAAGATTCCAAAAGGAATAATTGAAGATGTATTAGTCCAGGTCGATAAATTCATATACCATGTGGATTTTATTGTTTTGGAAACGGAACCAATTGGTAATGAATGCAAACAAATTCATGTTATATTGGGTCAACCATTTTTAGTTATTGCTAATGCTTTGATTAATTGCAGGAATGGATTAATGAATTTATCTTTCGGCAACATGACACTAGCACTCAATGTGTTAAATATGTGTAAACAACCTCACCGCTAAGAAGATGATGATAATGAGAATGAGGAGATTAATCTCATCGAGCCAATCATTGAGGAACACATTCAGGATTAGAATTTTACAAACTCTGCGGAAATTTGTTTTACTGGTTCTTTTGAATTTAGATTGTGATACTGCTAACATATGCCCTACACTTGATTCTATGCAGGTACCTACAGGTAATGATGACCAATCGAACTTTGAAGATACGGTACAACCTGAAGAACCAAATGAAGAGGAAGCACCAGAGCTCGAATTAAAGCCCTTACCAGAAGAATTGAAGTATGCATATCTTGGAAAGCAACAGACATATCCGGTGGTAATTTCTTCCCAGCTCACGCATGATCAAGAAGGTAAGTTGTTATATGTACTAAAAAGGCATAAAACTGCATTTGGTTGGACCTTAAAAGAAATAAAAGGTATTAATCATTTAATTTGCACACACTGAATACACTTAGAAGAAAATGCCAAAACAACCTATCAACCGCAAAGAAGATTAAACCCTCATATGAAAGAAGTGGTAAAGAATGAGATTCTTAACCTACTAGATGTAGGAATTATCTACCATATCTTTGATAGTAAATGGGTAAGTTCAACACAAGTAGTACCAAAGAAATCTGGAATAACTGTTGTAAAAAATGAAAAAAGTGAACCAATCCCAACACGAATTCCATTTAGTTGGCGCATGTGCATTGATTACAGAAAATTAAATGATGCCACTAGAAAAAATCATTTTCCCCTTCCATTTCTAGACCAAATTCTCGAAAGAGTAGCTGGACATCCCTACTACTGCTTTCTTGATGGCTACTCTGGCTATTATGAAATCCTTATAGCCTTAGAAGACCAAGAATAGACCATATTCTCATGCCCATTTGGAACATTTGCATTTAGAAGAATGCCCTTTAGACTTTTTAATGCTCCTGCAATATTTCAAAGGTACATGCTAAGTAGTTTTAGTGACATGGTTGAAAATTGTCTAGAGGTTTTTATAGATGATTTAACTGTATTGGTATTTCTTTTGATACATGTCTTGATAATCTAGAAAAAGTTTTGGAAAGGTGCAAAGAAAAAGGACTAGTTTTAAATTGGGAAAAATATTATTTCATGACCACTTCTTGAATTGTCTTGGGCCATGTTGTGTCTTCAAAAGGAATCGAAGTTGATAAAGTCAAAGTTGAAGTCATTTCAAAATTACCCTCACCAAAAACAACTAGAGAAGTCCGTTCTTTTTTAGGACATATAGGATTTTATGGGAGGTTTATAAAAGACTTTAGTGCCTTATCTGGACCAATTTGTAGCCTCCTAATAAAAGACACAATTTGAATAGACTAAAGATTATCAATAAGCTTTTGAAAAAATAACTACTCTTTTCACATCAACCCCAATAATGCAACCCCCTAATTGGTCTTTGCCTTTTAAGCTAATGTGTGATGCTAGTGATTATGTCGTTGGCGCTGTTCTGGGTCAAAGAAAAGAAGGTAAGCCCTTTGTCATCTATTATGCAAGTAGAACTTTGAATAGTGCTCAAATGAATTACACTACAAGTAAGAAAGAACTACTTGCTGTAATATTTGCATTGGATAAATTTTGTTCGTATTTAATTGGTTCATCTACTGTTGTTTATTCTGATCATGCTGCTGTGAGATATTTAATGTCAAAACAGGATGCCAAACCATGGTTGATACGATGGATTTTGCTACTTTAAGAATTTAATTTGACAATCAAGGACAAAAAGGGCGCTGAAAATGTTGTTGTAGATTATCTTTCAAGACTTACAAATAAGTCTTCAATTGAAACAACACTCATCAATGATTCTTTCCCAGATGAATTTTTATTTTCTATAAACAAAATACCTTGGTATGTTAATATTGTTAATTATCTTGCAACAGGTGAAATGCCATGTGACTGGAGTTCCCAAGACAAGAAGAAACTCTTAACAAAAGTGAAAAGCTTTTACTGGGATGAACCATACCTGTTCAAGGACTACTCCGATCAAATTTTTCGAAGATGCATACCAGACGACGAGGTAAGTAGGGTTATTCAATTTTGTCATTCTGAAGCATGCGGTGGCTATTTTTCTTCAAAAAAGACAGCTGCAAAAATATTGCAGTGTGGATTTTATTTGCTTACATTATTTAAAGATTCATATGCATTCTGTAAAATGTGTAAGAATTGTCAAATGGTAGGGTCTATTTCAAATTGAAACATGATGCCTTTAAACCCCATCCTTGTCATTGAAATATTTGATTGTTGGGGAATTGATTTTATGGGCCCTTTTCCATCATCGTTTGGATTTGTATACATTTTGGTTGTTGTTGATTATGTTTCAAAATGGATCGAGGTGATTCATTATCGGCACAATGATCACAAGATTGTGATCCGCTTTTTAAAAGAAAATATTTTGAGCAGATTTGGAATACCTCGAGTCATTATCAGTGATAGAGGTAAGATTTTTATAATAAGCCATTTGAGTCCTTAATGAAGAAATGTGGAATTACACATAAGGTTGCTACCCCTTATCACCCTCAAAGAAGTGGTCAAGTTGAATTAGCAAATAGGGAGATGAAACAAATTTTAGAAAAGACAGTTAATCAAAACCGCAAAGATTGGTCTCTTCGATTAATTGATGCACTTTGGGCATATCGTACTACTTTTAAAACATCTTTAGGAATGTCATCTTATCGGCTTCTTTATGGAAATCTTGCCACTTACTAGTAGAACTTGAATATAAATCATTTTGGGCTATTAAAGCTTTTAATTCAAATCTTGATGATACTGGCAATGTGCGTAAATTGTAAATAAATGAACTTGAGGAATTAAGGAATGATGCATATGAGAATTCCAGAATTATTAAGGCAAGAACCAAATTTTTCATGACAAAAGCATTTTTTGGAAAACATTTGAAATTGGTCAAAAAGTGTTGCTTTATAATTCTCGTCTTCATTTATTTCTAGGGAAGTTAAAGTCAAAGTGGAATGGTCCATTTGTTGTAAAAAATATGTATTCATATGGAGCCGTAGAAATTGAGAATCCAAAGGATGGTGTCACATTTAAAATTAATCGCCAAAGATTGAAACCATATCTGGAATACCAACCACATGAAGCAGATACCGAAATCCATTTGAGTGACCCACCAAAATTTTGATTAACCCTTTTCATTTTAACGTTTTGTGAATTTGATTTATTGTTACTTTATCGTTTGAATTTTTTATTCTTTTTCTTTTTCTTTTTTCCTATGTCTTGAATGGAGTGCATTACATTGTTTTAATTGTGTATTGTTTGACAATTGTGATTTAGCTCACCAAATTTTTATACTTGTCATGAGTACCTCCATGAGAAATTTCCTTTTCAATCATCTTAAAATGCTTTTTTCATGTAAAATTTCACTTGAGGAAATTGCTCCGATTTTGTAAAATGCATCTCATTTGGGATCTGCAACCACCAGAGTTAGTATCTCACGTGAAAGATCTAGAAAGACAACTCAATGAAATAGAGGATGGTATTTATAATCTGCAATTGGAACTGGATTCAATAAAAGGACGAAGATTTGATTCATTTTTTTTTATTCACTCTCCCATATAAATGGCAGATAACGGTACTTCGTGACTTTTTAAGTCGGTATTCTCAGTTTCCCACAATAACTGAAACCTCAATCTCAAGCATGGAAGAAATACAACAAAATTTGCATCAACATTTTCCTTCTCTCCCTCAAAATGCGCTTAAGAAGATTTACAAAACTCGTTGTGAACAACTGCGTTTGTTAATGATCAATGGGATTCCTACTGACATTCGCTGGTTAATTGAAGCAAAGGTCCGATTGGCAGGTGAGTTTTCTGATCCATTCATTTCCTACATGTCTAGTTTTGGTAAAAGTACATTTGCTAAGAAAAGAAGAGCTAACCGACTTGGCTTTGAATATTCTCATTGTGCAAGACTTGCTTGCAAAAAGCCACTTTGTAAAACTTAGGAATGGTTTCCGTAAATCGTGAAGATAAAATCAAATTCGTTAAAGATGGCATCAGTAAAGAATCGTTGGATGATATTTTACAATCTCTTGAGACGCATTCGAGCAGATATGTTCAACGTGAAATTCAAAATTTGTGGAAGCTGTTCCAAAAGGAAAGTGCACAGTTTAGTCTTGGGAGTCTGACTCTAAAAGACCCTGTTTGCTAGTTTATAAGAAAATTGGATGGGAAGCCTATCCTCGACCCTTAGAGGGCGTTCAAGCCGTTAATGGACATAAAACCAGAGGAAGATGTGAGCCACAACCACAACTACCAGTAAATATCCTTTTATTTTACTATTCTTTGATCTTTTGCATTATTATTATTATTATTGTGTGTGTTTTTTTTCTTTATTTTATCTAATCACTGTTTGCTTTTTTTTTTTTTTTACTTTTTTTCTTTTAATTATTAAGCTAAAAGCTTCACGCGTCATTTGACAAACACACCACCCCATTTACAGATGTATTTCATTATGTCCATCACCAAGATCCTTAAATAAGAGCTTCTTTTCAAGCACTTACAAATTGTTTCTTTTTAGAATTGTTCTAATGGCAGGAACTTCAAGCAATCAACTTAAAAATATTTGTGTGCTTTCTAGATTTCGTTATGGAAAGTACAAAGAGTTCGTTCAAGCAGTCATGGATCTTGGTCGTGCTATAGCAGAGAGGAAACTACATCTTGTATATGGAGGAAGTGGCCGAGGGTGATCAACGCTTGTCTCTGAAGCTGTTTTCGTTCGAGGAAGCCAAGTGCAAGGCATCATTCCAAAAGCCTTAAAACCTTTATGATGTCTACCAGACCCACCAACTGGAGAAGAGTTAGTTGTCTCAGGTATGCAAGAAAGAATATTTGAAATGTTAAAACATACTGACGCTTTCATTTTCTTACCAGGAGACCTTGCAACTGTGGAGGCATTAATTACATTTGCTTCTTGGGCCCATTTGAATACCTATAAAAAAACTCATCGATTTGTTAAATGTTAATAATTTTTATGATGGCATAATAACATTTCTTAATCATGCAATTAAAAATTATTTCATTCCATCCTCAGCGAAAAAACTCTTCATTTGTACTCCTACTGCTAATGAGTTACTTGATCTTTTGTAAGCTTACAAATCAAAGCCAGATCCCATGACTTTGGCATTGGATTGGGCAACTGAGGACGATGGCAGTAACTCTCAAAAAAATTGTAAATTAGATTTAACTATCCGTTTGTAAATATTTCCAGCAGTGGCCAAGTGATATCTTCTAAACTCTACTCCTTTCTTTAGACATTGAGGACAATGTCTCTTTCAGGTTGTGGGGAGGGAATAGTTGATAATTGTGAAATGTCTCAGTCTTAGTGATGTTTTTACTAATTTTTGTTGTAAAGACTAACTTTGGATAAAAATTTTGAGTCGAAAATGGCAGAATATAGAATGTAGTGTCTCTAGAAATGCATCTTCTAAAGTTTATTGTTTTGTTTAAAAAAAAAAATATCTTCTAACGTTTTGTTTTCTGCCTTTTTTTCTCTTTTTCTCTTAATCATCTCCCTTAAGTTTCTGCAATCAGTCTCAATTTCTTTTAGTGTTTCTTTAAAAAAAAAAGAGTTTTCTTTTTCTGTGTGATCTTTTAACATTGGATAACATGATGATTTTCAAATTTTGGTATTTGTATTATCTTTGGCCTTGAGTTATGTTACACTATGTTTTCCCTTTTGCATGTTGAAACATAATGCCTCCTGACCATCACACAATTCAATATATATATACAATATAAAAATAAAATAAAATATTAATATTAATAAAATAAAATAAAAGAAGACGATTCTCTTGCCTATAAAAGGCAAGGGAATGCAAGCCAGAAAGGAGGAGGGAGAGAGCTATTTTGAGAGCTGAAACCGAGACTGAAGAATTTCTATCTTTCTTTCTTTTCTTTTCTTGTTTTCGTTTGTATCAATTTTCTTTGTAATATATTTCAAAAAGTTTATCAAATAAAAAGAGTGTTGTGTTTTCTTTCAATATGAGTAGCTAATTTTATTAAGCTGAGGTCAAGGGTGAATCTCAATGTTTCAAACTATTAATTATTATTATTTTCTCAAATGAGTTTTTAAGTTTATTTAATTCTTTTCTAATTATTTTTATATCATGTTAATTTATAAATCTCTTTGTATCTGTATGGTATTTTGACATAATATCGACATATTAAAATAATGTGGCACATTAAGTACTTTATTCCAATTTATCCACACACATAGAATTAAATGATATAATAATTAATTGGTAAAAGTGAGGCAAAATATAAGTGAGAGAGTATTAAAATTATAATTTGAATACAAAGAATGGATCATAAACCTTAGCATATTTTTAAATTGATTTCAAATAATTTCTTTTCTCACAATTAATTTTCTTAGCTTTAATAGATTTTAAACTCCTTGTGGTTCAATCCCGGTCTCACCGGGTTATATTATAACTAGACACTCTTATACTTGAGAATAATATGTCACTCACTATCCATTTTTCCTCACACTCTCATCATTAATAGAAACCCTAGAATAAAAATTAATAAAAAAAGCCACCATTCTACCATTCAAAACTCCACCATTTTGCCACCGTCCAAACCATCGTTCTCAATTGGACACCCATTTCGCATCGTCTTTCAGTCTCTTTGCCCTTTCGCCACAAGTTGTTCAACTAACCCTCACCTTCGGTTCGATTCTTGCAAGGTAAATGCTTAGAGTCTTTTTCCTTTCAATTTGTCCTTTGAATTGGGTCCAGAGATCATGGGATTGTAAATAGAATGAGTTTTTTGGCATAAATTTATTGCTTCTGATTTACATGAAATGGTGACAAATTTTTGTTTGTAAATCCATCATGATGATGATAAAATCGATCAAATTTTGTTGAATGAAAGTGGGTTTGAAATTTTTTTTTTCCAGATTTTGACTCACAACTAAATTTGAGATTTTTTTCTTCATCTAGGTCATTTAGATTTCATGCTTAAATTAATGGGTTTGTGTGAATTTCGATTTTATTGGCTTTCTCAATTGAAGTTCTGTAACATATATTGTTTTGCAAAATTCTAATTGATTTGTATAATTAACTATAGTTTGATAGATACTGTGATAGCCCTTGATAGGATATTAAGAAATTGAATTTGATGTTATTAATTTGCTAATTGAAAAAATATGAAAACTTTAATCAACTCAATTTTGATTCAGTAGCTAGACTTATGTTAGGGTTATAAAGTGACATTTTTAACTTTAATTTTTTTATATAAAGTCCCTTAATGGTCATGGGTGTGTAGAGTTCTTGTTAGCTTATATGGTTATTATAAGTTATTAGTTCCATTTTGGGCTTCTTAGGAAAGTTACAATAGGGCTCATGCAATTCTTAGGTGATCTAGAGTATGAAAATAAAACTTGTCTCTGTTAGCCTAAAGGGCTACACATAATGTAATTTTGATGATAACAAACATGTGTCTTAAGTGATTTAATAAATAGTGTATTTCACAAGTTCACTAGTTCTTGAAGGGTAATGTTTATACAAGTAAAATCAAGTAAAATCAAGTTCAAGACACTCAACGAACAACGGCGTGATCAAGAATAAAGTTTAGAACTCAACAAACTCATTATTGCGATAATTCTTGTAAAGCCAGTATGATTTAATATATGAATGGTTTAGCATTTGAGAAACTCAAGATTTTATTTAATAAATCATCATTTTTCATAAACCAAATGTTTTACAATTATAAGCCAAGTATTTTATGCAATTAAGTTGTTTTTCATGATATAAACTAAAATGAAAAAGTTTTGCAATCTTTGATTTTAATAAGTATTGTTTTGAGTTCTGGAGTTTGACTTATTTACAAATATTTCAAACAATTTGGGCCACACTATAATTTATGAACATTTGAGGACCTTAATATAATTCAAACATTTGAAATCCAAAATTGGATAGAGAGTGAACGGCTAACCACCTGAGGGCTAGCGGCTAGCCACCTGAGGAAAATCTCATATTTTCAAGTTATAGACTAAAGTGAAAGATTTTGAGAACTTTTAAAAATATGGGTATTATGTTAAGTTTTGAAAAGGACCTCTTTGAACAATACCATTATATTTGGAGCCATATCATAATTTCAAAAAGTCTTGGGAACGACAAGCATTATTTAGAAATTCTGAAATTGGACCTGTTTGTAAAGTTTTATGACGTTTTGGGCCATATTGTAATTACAAAACATTTTGGGTAAAAATATAATTTTTTGAATAGTAATATTGTAGCAAAATTCAAATTTAATGGTAACATCACTGTTATGGGCAGCTAACTACTTGGTTGTGGCAATTTGTCTATAACGGCTAGGTTTCAAGCTTTAACTATAAAAACTTAACTTCAACTTCATTTTAAGGACTAATGCAAGTATAAAAAACATCATATAACATATATTGAGCTTTCAAATCGCAAAATCATCATAGATTGAATCATTATTGTGCTATTATTTGCATATCCACTCTTAAAGAGAGTTTTTGTTATAATTTTCTTTTCTTATCAAATTGTGAGTGTACAAGTGTGAGAAACACTTGGGGTAAAAAGATTAAGGAGATAATCTCTTGATTGTAAAGGTTCATTGACACCTTGGAAGTCAATTGTAAGAATTTGAAGCCTTGGGAGGCTTGGATAGTGAAATCCTCGAGCTTGGTTGCTTTTGGAGGCGTGGACGTAGGCGGGGATTGCCGAACCACGTAAAAATCCTTGTGTTTGTTTTCTCTTCCCTTACTCTTTTATTATTGTGCTATATTGAATTTATTATTTTCAATTCCATTAGGGCATTAGATTGAATTGTTCCGCAAATTGTTTAGCATAAAATTTAAAATCCCAATTCACCCCCATCTTGGGTTGCGTAACTTGCATTTCAGTCTCCTTCGATATGATTTTCTCATTTTTGCTTTCAAATTGCATTTTTTACTAGTTGATTATGATTAAGATGAGATGCAATCTTCCATGTTGTCATGTCTCTGTTTGATGAGAAACTTTAATGCATAGAAACTAGATCTGTTCTATATGTTGTAGTGATATACCCATTTCTTAGGCTTATGAGGTGTACCATTGCACGGGTTTGCTTTGTGCAAATAACTCCATACCCATATTACTTTTGTAAGGAATATGACTGCAAGGCTCTTGATTGCAGGTATGGTGTTAGTTTCAAAATAGTTAATTCTTTTCTAGATATTCTTAATGGTGTTTTGTAGACTATTTTAAGTCACAAAGATAGTTGGTAAATAAAATCGATGAATATGATAATTGTAAATGGATCAATCCCGTTATGCCCCTTTTCTGCAAAGGAAAATTAGAGAGTTTGATAATAGTTTCTTTTCCATTAGAGTCCTAAATTTGTTATCAACCTTATGTCCTTATTATCCAACAAAATCTATAATACAATAGCTTTTTAGTTGATTTTTGTCCTTATTATGGCGTTCGAGTATGAGTTTCCTTTACTATTGTGTATTGGCTGACAAGGAAGTAAACCACACTGAGTACAATTCTTTCTTTCATTGAAATCTTCACTTTTGTTCTTTTTTCCTTTTTTTTAATGCTTGCAATTCTTCTCATTTTCTCTATTCTATTGTACATTTGATAAGTGCAGCATGTAAATTGCTTTTGGTTCTTGGATACTTAAGGTTATATAAATATTTATGTGAGTAGTAGCCAAAGATGTTTGTGTTGATTTTTAGATTTTAAATCTATTCTACTTGTTGTAGGTTCTTTGATCAGAAAATAGTAAAATGTTTTTTTTTCCTTAGAGAATAGTAAAATGGTTGTTAAACATTGTTTTCTACATGCTACTATAATCCAAGGCTGCATATAAGGAATTTGTAGATACTACAATTAAGGGCATGCTAAGCGAATGGTGAGGCAACCACAACAATCTAAAGTGGAGATAAAAATAGTGGTGGTGATCGAAGGAACTCGGAAGAATTGCTGGCCTCTTGCTACTTATACTGTACAAGTAATTTGCCACTGGAATTTGGTGGACTTTGATTTTTTGTACAAGTATTTTGATGTTGGTGATTATTTATTTTAGGATATCTTCTGAAAATTTGGGATTGATGTAGTTTGGATGCTTCAGTGACATAGTTTGTATTTAACTATAGTTTGAATATATATAAAATTTCATGTATTTTATTTATTGGATTTTGAATTACTAGTATTATATTATGTATTTATTTTATATTGACCAATTTTATTTATAAAAAAATTATAGAATTTTTAAAATAATAATAAATAAATATAACATTATTTAGTAAAAATAATAATAATATTTACAATAATAATATTTTTAAATAATTTAATTGAAATAATACTAATTTTCCTGCCAAAAAATTCAAGAAATTCTTACATATTTAAATAATTTTGATTTCCCACTAAAATATAGTGTGACATATGTATGACTTTTAACAACTATCATAAACTCACAGGAAAAATTCTGACATAAATCAATAACAATGATATAGATGACAAATATTTTGTCTGTCATACACCCCTCTTTTTGACGGTTATTTCCCATCATCTATTGCCTGTTTATTTATAGTGAGGAAAGCCTTATATATGCTATTGCATATGACTCTTATCCTTTATTCATGATATTAATTTAAATGAGTACTTGCATTAGAGATGCCATTCCATTCTATTTCAGCTCAGATACACTATCAATGGCAACAAACATTTTGTTTTGTTCGATTTTTTCTACATTTTCTCTACTACTAGATTGAGCTTAGTTAATTATCTATTTGTTTTCGTTTTGTATCTAATCAAGTGTATTCATTAAATTTTGCAGCTCATTCAAGTTTGGATGACCATCTGGCATGTTGATTTGGACTGAATCAATCAAAGTGTCACTTAATGGGCATTGATTGAATATTATGAGATTAGGGACGAGCACCTTGGAATTAGATGTTATGGATTGACCCCATGAGCACTACTATTTTTCGAAAATTTTGCAGATTTTATGTCAATTTTGTATAACGAATATTGAAATTTGAATATGTATTAAATTTTATGTATTTTGATATTTATTGGATTTTTCAATTATTAATATTATATTTTCTATTAATTTTAAAGTTGAAATTTAATTTCTAAAAAAACTTTTGCACAATTTAGAAATTCATAAAATTATTAATAATCAAAATAATAGTAAAATTAAAATTAGATAAAAAAATAATAATAATCAACTGAAATAATAATGATCAATATTTTAAATAGTATTAATTAAAATAATATTAATTTTCCCGCCAAAAAATTCAAAAGAAATGTAAAAGTTTCAAATAATTTTAAATTTCCCTCTAAAATGTTGTATGATAGATATATGATTGTGAAAAATCATCATAAATCATGACGGAAAATATTAAATCATAAACTAATGATAGTGGTATAGATGATGGATAGATTGTTTGTTATGCCCTCCCTTTTATGACAATTATTTTTTGTCGTCTATTGCATATTTTCTTATAGTGTGACCTATTGGAGAGAATGGTTTCGTAAAAATTAGAGCTGGCACAACTGGTCACTCGGTCATGTTAGCTTTGTGTCATATCAAATTTAACTCGACCCAAACAAAACCCATTTAATATTTGTGTCAAAATACTGTGATTCTAATGGGACACGAAAAATAAATGGGTTATCTAATAATCCACTTAATATCTATATAATTAACAAAATTTACATCAAACATTTGCACACTATTATATATACTTGTGTGTGTGTGTGCTATAAAGTATACATATCTACCAAAATATTACACATTTACATTATTAAAGTTTTAATTGTATATATGTTAATAATATTTGATAGTGTCGTTAAGGTGCACCAAATTTAAAACCTTACCACTAATATAAATAATTAGTACAGAACGAGTAAGGATTGATCCCATAGAGATTATGCTAGTTATATTAGAACATAACCTAGGTTAAATAATCCGAGCTTGTGTGTTTATTGCCTAGATCAACCTAATATCTTTCTTTGTTTAATGCTTCCATTATGAATTTTTAACTAAATAGTAAGAAATAAAGAAATTAAAACTACGAACAAAAATTTAATAAAAACTCTAATTAAAGGAGAAAGAAATAATAATGATGAAAACTTTACTTAAAGGATCATGCACCACCACTAAACATGCACATAATATATCAATTCTATTATCAATTTATATTGAAACTATCAACCGTAGACAACAATAAGCTATGTTAGTCTTAATCTTTCCTTACTGTGTTGTTAGGCAAAACAAGCTCTTCACCTAATCTCTAACCATTAAATAATTTAAAACAAGCTCTTTAAATTTAAGATAATGGAAGCATTAAACAAAGAAAGATATTAGGTTGATCTAGGCAATAAACACACAAGCTCGGATTATTTAACCTAGGTTATGTTCTCCAATTGAAATCACTGATTCCAACCTGCTACTTATGATTAAAATATCAAGACAATTACGGATCAAGAATTTTAATCTAGCAATAGAATTTATTCAAGTCCTATCTAATTGGCCACTCAAATAAAACAAGAATAAACCATGAACATTAATTATAGAAGAACATAAACAATCTCAATTAAATAAATTGAATGATAGAATTTAAATTTAATTGCATAGCATGTTTAGAGTTTTGAATTCACCCTCAACCAAATAAAAATCTAGCCTAACATAATTGAATTTGGAATAAGAGAATTAATAAAACCAGTCATGGAGATTAATTCAAGTAGCTGCCTTTGCTTTAATTTAATTCCGGCAACTGATTTTTTTCTTCTCTTTTGCGACTGCAAATTGCGCAGTTTCTCTTGGTTGCCGATTCTTCGCTGCCCGAATTGCGTCTGCCCTCTTCTCTTTATTCAAAAGCAAAACTCCCTTTTATATTGCTTGGCCACTGAATCCTATTGTGATTCTAATAACTAAACCAACTTTTACATGCTAAAGCCCTGAGCTTGCCACATAATTGAAAACAATAAAAGCCAAAAGCTATTGATTTCCTTCCTTTATTCTATTTTGACTTTCCATTCAAAGGCTTAATTAAAAGCTTTGTTTTATGTGCTGCCCACTTTAACTTTAACCTTCTTCTTTGTTTACATGAACATGGAGAATTCAATTTATTGGCTTCGGTTTCTTCGAACAGAATTTCTTGCACATCTCCTTAATTACTTCCACAAATTGATTTGATCTTCAATGCTGTCCAATTGTTATTCTTTACGTACTTTTCATCCATAATCTCCAATTAATTCTCTATGCAATAAAATAATTCAATTAATTAAAAATAACAAATAAAAATAACTAGCAATTATATAATAAGGGTAAAATATGTATATAAACTATGCTCATCAAATACCCTCAGACTTAGATTTTGCTAGTCCTCGAGCAAAAATAAAACTAAAAATAAAAACAAAAGTAACGAAACAAAAAGTAAATCCTAACTAAACGACTTTCGTAGGAAATCACGATTGAATTGAGCGTATGTAACAAGCCTTTAAAAGATCAAATCTGTTATGGCGTGCTCTCAAAATCTTTTCTCCAGCCATTGGGTTGCCTCCCAATAAGCGCTTGGTTTATTGTCCTCAGCCTCACATGATTCTCAAGTTTCACTCATCAACGTACGCAGGTTCATAAAGTGGAGCCTCATCTACATTGAGTGTCTAAAAGTTTTCATAGTAAGGCTTCAACCTATGACTATTAACTTTGAACTCTTTACCTGTCTTTAAGCTCCTAATCTCGATTGTATCATGAGGAAAAACATTAATAACAACAAAAGACCCAACCCATCGAGAACGTAACTTACCTGGAAACAACTTAAGGCGAGAATGGAATAACAAAATTTTCTGTCCAACTTTAAAATTCTTTCTCAAGATCTGCTTGTTATGAAAAACCTTAGTCTTTTCCTTATATATTTGTGAACTCATATAGGCAGCATTTCAAATTTTCTCTAATTCTTGCAATTTGAGCTTTCTGTGTTGGCCGGCGGCGTCCAGCTCTATGTTACATTGTTTCACAGCCCACCATGCTTTATGTTCAAGTTCCACTGGATGGTGATAAGGCTTACCATATACCAACTTGTAGGGTGACATACCAATAGGAGTTTTGTATGCGGTCCTATATGCCCAAAGTGCATCATCAAGCAGTAAGCTACAGTCCTTTCTATTTGGATTAACTGTCTTTTCAAGGATTGATTTCACTTCCCTATTAGACACCTCAACTTGTCCACTAGTTTGGGGATGGTAAGATGTAGATACCTTGTGAGTGATGTTGTATTTTCGAAAGAGGACTTCTACTGACCTGTTACAAAAGTGAGTGCCTTTGTCGTTGATAATTGCCTTTGGTGTTCCAAACCTTGCAAAGATGTTACTCTTTATAAAATCTACCACGACCTTAGAATCGTTAGTTCAGGTGGCTTTTGCTTCCACCCATTTTGAAACATAATCAACCGCAAGAACAATATAGAGATTGTCAAACGATGAAGGAAATGGTCTCATGAAGTCGATGCCCCAAACATAAAAAATCTCAACTATAACAATGAGAGATTGTGGCATCTGATTTCTAGGTCCCAAATTACCTTCTCTGACAACGATCACAAGATTTGCAAAACAAATATGCATCCTTAAATAGTGATGGCCAATAAAAACCGCTCGCAAGTACTTTAAGGGTTGTTCTCTTTGGTCCAAAATGTCCTCCACAAGCCAAAGTATGACAAAATGTGAGAATATAAGTAAATTCAGTTTCGGGTACGCACCTTCTAATAACTTGATCTGAACAATGTTTCCACAAGTATGGCTCATCCCACACATAGTATTTGGCATCACTCTTGATCTTGGCCTTTTGTGCACGAGTTATCTCTTCTGGTGCTGTCCTAGTAACTAAGTAATTAATAATATATGCATACCAAGGAGTAACTGTACTTACCTATAATAACTGCTCATCTGTAAAGTTCTCATGCAATGGAAGTGCATCTTCGTTATGGATAAGTCGACTCAAATGATCTGCCACCAAATTCTCAGAACCTCTCTTATCTAGAATCTCTATGTCAAATTCTTGCAGTAAAAGTATCCATCATATAAGGCGTGGTTTGGCATCCTTTTTGGTGAGCAAGTACCTAATAGTTGCATAGTGAGAGTAAACGATTACCTTAGATCCAATTAAATAAGAACGAAATTTCTCTAAGGGAAAGATAATTGCTAAAAGTTCTTTCTTTGTAGTAGAGTAGTTAAGTTGTGCATCATTCAATGTACGAGAGGCATAATAGATGACATGAGGAAGCATGCCCACACGCTGGCCCAACACGGCTCCAACAGCATAGTCACTGGCATCGCACATAATCTCAAATGGTAAATCCTAGTTTGGTGGTTAAATCACAGGAGCCAATGTCAAAACCTCTTTTAACTTCTTAAAAGCTCTTTGGCACTCTTCATTAAAGTCAAACGTTGCATCCTTTTGAAGTAAGTTACAGAGGAGTAATGCTATCTTGGAGAAGTCCTTGATAAACCTGCGATAGAAACCTGCATGACCAAGAAAAGAACGAACCTCCCTCACACTAGTGGGAGGTGATAAAGAGCGAATAAGATCTATCTTAGATTTATCAACTTCAATCCCCTTTTCAGAAATAACATGGCCTAGTACAATACCTTGATTAACCATAAAATGACATTTTTCCCAATTAAGCACAAGGTTAGTGTCAATGCATCGTTTAAGAACAAGTGTAAGGTTATCTAAACATCTATCGAAAGAATCACCATAAACTGTAAAATCATCCATAAATACCTCAATGATGTTCTCCACATAATCAGAAAAAATACTCATCATACACCTTTGGAAAGTGGCAAGAACGTTACAGAGACCAAACAGCATGCGTCGGTAAGCAAATGTTCTGAAGGGGCATGTGAATGTCGTTTTCTCTTGGTCTTCCGGACCGATAACGATATGATTATAACCTGAGTAACCATAAAGAAAACACTAATGAGAGTGACCACTTTACATTTCAAGCATTTGATCAATGAATTGCAGAGGAAAATGATCCTTGCGATTGGCTGCATTCAGTTTACGATAGTCAATGCAGACTCTCCACCTAGTTTGAACTTTTGTTGGTACAAGCTCATTTTCTTCATTCTTGACCACTGTAATGCCTGATTTTTTTTGGAACTATCTGTACAGGACTCACCCATTTACTATCAGAAATGGGATAAATAATCCCCACATTAAGGAGTTTCTGTATCTAATTTTTTACGACTTCCATCATTAGTGGATTAAGGCGGTGTTGTGCATCTCTCGTTGGTTTAGACCCTTCCTCTAGTAAAATGCGATGCATACATATGGAGGGACTAATTCCCTTAATGTCAACAATGGTCCAGCCAATCACCGTTTTATAATCCCGAAGCACCCTAATTAACTTTTCTTGTTGAACTGGGGTGAGGGTTTTAGCAATTATGACTGGAAGTGTTTCATTTTCACCCAAGTAAATATATTGCAGGTGCTCTGGGAGTAGCTTTAGTTCTAAGGTAGGTGCCTGCACAATTGAAGGTAAAAGTTTCTCGTTTAATAAAGGCAATTCAAGGTAAGAAACATTATACCCATTGGTGCGTAATGTGACTGCTCCATTCAAGATCGTCATAGCTTCCTTTACCTCATCATCCAACTTTATCAAATTTGCATGTTCCTTAGAGTCATCCTTCGTAAGATTTTTGCTTATGGCAATTTCAAAACTGTCATTACCGGATAATTCAAAGAAATCCTGCACCAAAGTATTAATATCATCTATGGTAAAGATAGAATGTACATCACTAGGATACCTCATTGCCTCAAAGATATTGAAGCGGATCATTTCACCATCGAATTCCATTGTGAGGGTTCCATCGTGAACATCAATCTTGGTTCGGGCTATCTTAAGGAATGGTCGCCCCAACAGAATATGAGTGGGATTGGGCGATGATTCATCGTCCATTTCAAGGATATAAAAATCAGCTGGAAAGACCAATTCATTGACCTGCACAAGAACATATTCCACAACCCCCTTCGGGTAAGCATTAGATCTATCAGTCAATTGAATAATTATACCAGTTTCTTCCATTAGACCTAAATTCAAGGAATTATAAATCAAATATGGCATAACATTAATTGAGGCCCCTAAATCTAGCATACATCTTTCTATAACGATATGATTATAACCTGAGTAACCATAAAGAAAACACTAATGAGAGTGACCACTTTACATTTCAAGCATTTGATCAATGAATTGCAGAGGAAAATGATCCTTGCGATTGGCTGCATTCAGTTTACGATAGTCAATGCAGACTCTCCACCTAGTTTGAACTTTTGTTGGTACAAGCTCATTTTCTTCATTCTTGACCACTGTAATGCCTGATTTTTTTTGGAACTATCTGTACAGGACTCACCCATTTACTATCAGAAATGGGATAAATAATCCCCACATTAAGGAGTTTCAGTATCTCATTTTTTACGACTTCCATCATTAGTGGATTAAGGCGGTGTTGTGCATCTCTCGTTGGTTTAGACCCTTCCTCTAGTAAAATGCGATGCATACATATGGAGGGACTAATTCCCTTAATGTCAACAATGGTCCAGCCAATCACCGTTTTATAATCCCGAAGCACCCTAATTAACTTTTCTTGTTGAACTGGGGTGAGGGTTTTAGCAATTATGACTGGAAGTGTTTCATTTTCACCCAAGTAAATATATTGCAGGTGCTCTGGGAGTAGCTTTAGTTCTAAGGTAGGTGCCTGCACAATTGAAGGTAAAAGTTTCTCGTTTAATAAAGGCAATTCAAGGTAAGAAACATTATACCCATTGGTGCGTAATGTGACTGCTCCATTCAAGATCGTCATAGCTTCCTTTACCTCATCATCCAACTTTATCAAATTTGCATGTTCCTTAGAGTCATCCTTCGTAAGATTTTTGCTTATGGCAATTTCAAAACTGTCATTACCGGATAATTCAAAGAAATCCTGCACCAAAGTATTAATATCATCTATGGTAAAGATAGAATGTACATCACTAGGATACCTCATTGCCTCAAAGATATTGAAGCGGATCATTTCACCATCGAATTCCATTGTGAGGGTTCCATCGTGAACATCAATCTTGGTTCGGGCTATCTTAAGGAATGGTCGCCCCAACAGAATATGAGTGGGATTGGGCGATGATTCATCGTCCATTTCAAGGATATAAAAATCAGCTGGAAAGACCAATTCATTGACCTGCACAAGAACATATTCCACAACCCCCTTCGGGTAAGCATTAGATCTATCAGTCAATTGAATAATTATACCAGTTTCTTCCATTAGACCTAAATTCAAGGAATTATAAATCAAATATGGCATAACATTAATTGAGGCCCCTAAATCTAGCATACATCTTTCAAATCTAGTATTCCCAATAGTGCAGGGGATAGTAAAAGCATTTGAATCCTTGCACTTAGGAGGAAGTTTTCTTTAAAGTACAGCAGAAACGTTCTCTCTTACCTTTACTTTTTCGTTACCGCTCAACCTTCACTTGTTGCTGCATAATTCCTTCAAAAACTTTGCATAACGCGGCACCTGTTTAATAGCATCAAGTAAATGAATATTTACCTCTACTTTATGAAAGGTCTCAAGGATCTCCTTTTCTTGCTCCTCTTTCTTAGATTATTTAAACCTGCTAGGAAATGGTGGAGGAATGGAAAGAACCTTAATTCGAAGTGAGGGGTTACTTACCTGCCCAGATGGGTCGACTGGCAATGCAGAGTGGGAATCATCTTTCCTTGTTAAAGGAAGAACCTCAAGGGAGGGATTGGTCACAGAGTGCGATGATGTTGTGGACACTTTTGATGGCTTAGCTAATAATGGTTCTAATTGTTTTCCGCTCCTAAGAGACATAGCACTAGCATTCTCCTTTGGATTAATTTCTGGTTGAGAAGGTAACTTTCTTGAAGTTATAGCCTCTATCCTACTCATAGATGTGGCCAATTGGCCAATTTGATTCTCTAAATGTTGGAGCTATGCTGGGTAGTCTGTTGGAATTGCATAGAGTTAGTAGTGAGAGCTTTTACAAGATCTTCCAAAGACGTACCTTGATTTTGAGGAGGTGGAGGTGGCCGAACTTGGTAAGGCTGATGCACCCACTGTTGGGGGTAGCCAAGTGGTCGAGATGGTGTCACATTAGGAATGCCTTGTTGTTGGTTCTCATACCTAAAATTAGGGTGATCCTTCCACCCTTCATTATAAAAATTAGAATAGGGATCATACCTTTATCTTGGTTGGCCTCGGAACCCCTCAACTGCGTTGGCCTGCTCATGTGAACCCTCTTGGAGAGTAGGGCACATATCAGTCGCATGCCCGACCATGGAACAAAAGCCACATGGTCTCACCTGTTGCCCTAGGGCTAATTGTTGTACCAAAGAAGTAAGATTTGAAACTTGTTGTTCGAGGGAAGTAGTACTTACCTCATTGACTCGCTTAGTTGGCGGCAATAGATCGTTCCTGGTGTTGAACTGTTGGGAATTAGCAGCCATGTTAGCAATGAGATTTCGGGCTGCTTCTGGTGTCTTATCCACGAGTGCTCCTCCACTAGCGGCATCAATCATACTCCGATCCATAAGCAGTAGACCCTAATAAAAGTATTGAATAAAGAGCTGATAACTTATCTGATGGTGGGGGCAGCTGGCATATAGCTTTTTGAATCGTTCCCAATAGTCGTAGAGCGGCTCTCCATTATACTGTCGGATTCCATAAATTTCTTTCCGAATGCTGCCAGCTTTTGATGCTGGGAAATATTTCTCCAAAAATAGCTGACACATCTCATTCTATGTAGTGACAGTACCAGAGGGGAGATAGTACAACCATTCCTTAGTTGAATCCGCCAAAGAGAATGGGAAGGCCATTAGTTTAACTTGCTCTTCAGACACTCCGACTGGTTTCATTGTGGAGCAGACCACATGGAACTCCTTCAACTGCTTATTTGGATCCTCTCCTGCAAGACCATGAAAAGTAGGAAGAAGATAAATCCTCCCAGATTTGAGTTCAAAGTTTACCTAAGGGTTTGGATTCTCAATGCATAAAGGTTGCTAGTCCATCAACTCTTTAAGTGTTCGGTTGTTATTCTGAGCCATTGGTTCGGGTTCTGGGCTGCTTGGCTCTGTCTTCGGGAGTGGAATGTGGATGGCAAAATCAAGTTCTGAATATGATGATGTTGCTCTAAGTTATTCGAGTTTCAATCAAATGCCCTCTATGCTCGTGAAAATCTAAATATAGAACAAAAAATAACTAATTAAAATAAAATAAATAAATAAAATGAGAAAAGAAATAAAAATAAAAATAAAAAAATAAAACGAGTGATAATAAAAAAACTAGACGCTAGTACCCAGCAACGGCGCCAAAAATTTGGTAGTGTCATTAAGGTGCACCAAATTTAAAACCTTACCACTAATATAAATAATTAGTACAGAGCGAGTAAGGATCGATCCCATAGTGACTATGCTAGTTATATTTATTATCAATCTCTAAAGCAAGATTTAAAATAAAATAATAGTAGTAATAATAGAAATTAATCTAACTAAAGAAAATGTCAATTATAAATAAAAAGGGGGTTTATGAATTTTTAACTAAATAGTAAGAAATAAAGAAATTAAAACTACGAACAAGAATTTAATAAAAACTCTAGTTAAAGGAAAAAGAAATAATAATGATGAAAACTTTGGTTAAAGGATCATTCGCCACCACCAAACATGCACATAATATATCAATTCTATCATCAATTTATATTGAAACTATCAACCGTAGACAACAATAAGCTCTGTTAGTCTCAATCTTTCCTTAGTGTGTCGTTAGGCAAAACAAGCTCTTCACCTAATCTCTAACCATTAAATAATTTAAAACAAGCTCTTTAAATTTAAGATAATGGAAGCATTAAACAAAGAAAGATATTAGGTTGATCTAGGCAATAAACACACAAGCTCAGATTATTTAACCTAGGTTATATTCTTCAATTGAAATCATTAATTCCAACTTGCTGCTAATGATTAAAATATGAAGACAATTACGGATCAAGAATTTTAATCTAGCAATAAAATTTATTCAAGTCCTATCTAATTGGCCACTCAAATAAAACAAGAATAAATCATGAGCATTAATTATAGAAGAACATAAACAATCTCAATTAAATAAATTAAATGATAGAATTTAAATTTAATTGCATAGCATGTTTAGGGTTTTGAATTCACCCTCAACCAAATAAAAATCTAGCCTAATATAATTGAATTGGGAATAAGAGAATTGATAAAACCAGTTATGGAGATTAATTCAAGCAGCTGCCTTTGCTTTAATTTAATTCCGGCTGCTGATTTTTTTCTTCTCCTTTGCGGCTGTAAATTGTTCAGTTTCTCTTGGTTGCCGATTCTCCTCTGCCCGAATTGCGTCTGCCCTCTTCTCTTACATGCTAAAGCCCTAAGCTTGCCACATAATTGAAAACAATAAAAGCTAAAAGCTATTGATTTCCTTCCTTTATTCTAGTTTGACTTTCCATTCAAAGGCTTAATTAAAAGCTTTATTTTATGTGCTGCTCACTTTAACTTTAACCTTCTTCTTTGTTTGCACGAACATGGAGAATTCAATTTATTGGCTTCGGTTTCTTCGAACAGAATTTCTTGCACATCTCTTTAATTACTTCCACAAATTGATTTGATCTTCAATGCTATCCAATTGTTATTCTTTACGTACTTTTCATCCATAATCTCCAATTAATTCCCTATGCAATAAAATAATTCAATTAATTAAAAATAACAAATAAAAATAAATAGCAATTATATAATTAAGGGTAAAATATGTATATAAATTATGCTCATCAAATACCCCCAGACTTAGATTTTGTTAGTCCTCGAGCAAAACTAAAACTAAAAACAAAAACAAAAACAAAAGTAACGAAACAAAAAGTAAATCCTAACTAAACAACTTTCATAGCAAATCACGATTGCATTGAGCGTATGCAACAAGCCTTTAAACCCCTAGGCGGCCCCAGTGGACAAGTTATAGTCTCGTGAGGGCTTCAGCGATAATACCCACAAACATCATTACAATTTTTTTTTTGAAGAACAAAGAACAAAAGAATTTAAAATAAAACTAGCCTCAAAGATTGTATAAGTCATATAGCTCAAAGAAAATTTCAAATATTATCGAAGTTTTAACTTTAATTCAATAATCAATCCCATCTCTCTTTTGATTCTCATAGTGTGTGTGTGAATCAATTCAATTAAAATTCATTTCCAAAATCTTCAATATCAACAGCCTTTGCCTCGAACAAAGAAAAGGGTAGGTCAAACTAATATATAAATTATGTTCATCAATATTATATATTGATAATATAAAATATACATGTTTACTAATATTTTACATATTTATACTATTGAAGTTATAAATCTCTATAAAATTTTATAAATAAAATACTATGCATATGTTCATCCTTGCAAAAAAAATAAAAAAAAATAATTATGTCTAATATTTGAGTTTTGATGATAAGAACATACAAATTAATTTAGAATGGAAAATATAATCATGTCACTGATCAGGTGATGGTGGGCAACGGATGCAGCATCAAACCAAAGCCCATGAGGGCCCACGGGCCGTGCCGTGCCGTGACCCTTTTTTTTGTTGAGCCCAGCACAGCTCACAGCACGAGCCCACACTTGCCGTTCCCAAAAAAGCCCATCATTTTCTTTTTTAGCCACGTGCCTAGCGTGCTTTATTTGAGCCCACGTGCCTAGCGTGCTTTTTCAAGCTCATCTAATAATAATAACAATAACAATAATAATAATAATTTTTATTAACTATTAAGAGAAAAATTAACATTTATTATCAGTTTATCACAATTTCGCAACTATATATTTAAATATTTAATTTCACGATTATCAATTCAATTATAACACTAATATTATTTGAACTGCAGTGAAACAAATTACACCAAATTTTATTTGAACTATTAATATTATAATTGGACTTGAACTCCATTGAATGAAAATGCAATTTTTTATTTATCAAAAAAAAATTCGTTCATAATTTTATTTTTTGTGTATAAATATGAAAATTATTTTATTCACAAATCACGAATGAAACATATATCCGTTAACTAAGTTACGATTTCATAAATGAAATATTAATTGTAGTAAAATTTTGATAGATTATTTATAAAATCATGATATTTATTATTTTATTTATTAAAATTATGATTTTTTTATTCATTTAATAAATGATTATCGGAATACAGCAAGTTCGGCAAATAGCTTTAAATCAGTAGATGGAGATACTACTAACGTCAGCTAGTGGCATCTCTTTTCTCCATGAGCAATTGGTTTATCCTTTTTCGGCATGCCGTAGAAGAGGATATGTAACTGCTAGCAGATCCACAAGATTTACACATAAGGCATGGTTTGGTATTTATCCAAGGTGTACAGTAGAAGTTTTATGTCGATGGCTAAAGACTCCCAAGGAAGCCAAACATGAGAGTGGGTATTTTCAGTAAGGTGATCGACATATGCCGTGTACTCTAGATAAGGTGGAGTATGATGATTCTCAGTGTAGAGAATTATGGCCATTAGATCTAGAGAAATATGGCCGCTAGATAGATGACAAAACTTTACCTATGGTGGAGCGATTCTCATAAGTCCTACATAAGCATGGTTTTGGTGGAGTAAAAATGGTAGAGATGACACGGTTGTGTAGATACACGGTGGATCATGATTTATCACCCAATCAAAAAAAATTCGCCAAGATGGATATTGTTAGGAAATATGTCTCCTTTTTCAATAAGGATTTCCTAAGATATTTTCCTTTTTAGTAGGATTGTGGATGTAATAAAGTCCACTGAGTAATTAGGTGTTATTGGGCTTTTGGATGTGAGAAAAAATATTAGAGTGATTGTAATAATTTTTCACATAGTACGTTTTTTTTCTCGTCATCCTTAATAGGTGTAATTTTTCTCCAGTATAAGAGTTTTTCACGTAAATTCTTGTGTTATGTAATTGGTTTTATTCTCCATCTATTTTCTATTTATTATTTGTTTGATATTTTTATTAGCAAGATTTTGAGTGAGATTAAAATTCTCTAATATCTTCCATATGTTTTATAATTAGGAAAATAAGCAGTAAATTTCCATTTAGTCCGAAGGAATTGAGCTAGTTTTCAAAATTGTTCTTTTTTTTAATTTATTAAAATGTGCCAATTGTTCTCTCTACAATTATTGGATCTTATTTTTAAAGATTGAAAAAATTGAGTTATTATCAAGTTTTGTTTCACTATTTTTATCGTTTTTTACCATTTAACCCAATGATCTAGTTGTCCTTGCCAAGTCACTTACAGTTAAAATACAAATTCAATTTTACTGCTTCACCTTCTTATGATCATGATCATGTGTGAGGGAAAAGCCACTCAAAGTTCTAAAATTTACTTAAATAATCTGAAATATTCTCTTGAATTAAAAAATATTTCCTTTTAACTATTATACTCTTTGATGATAATAACATAAAAATTGGTTTTAAATTTTGTACCAAATATAAACATTATTTCTATTTTTTAATATTAAACTAAATTATTTTAATGTTGCAGTATACAATAATCTGGACAGATTATATCTTACCATTTATTTGCAAATCCAAAGATGATGTTTTAGGAGCTCTTGTTTTACATCGAGTAAAGAACTGCTTACCACAGATCAAAATTCACTTATGATTATGTATTGAGTACAAATTTAAGTGATGATTAGTAATTAATAAATAAATAAAATAAAGATATTAAATCATACTCATATAATTACACATTATGTTTCAAAATTTAAGGATACTTAAATTAAGAAAAGACCTTAATCCGATTACTACTAACAATTTTATTTGAATTTTTGGCAAACTATTCTATACTCTCGCGGATTGAGTTGGCGAGAGAATCAGGTACTTTTGATCCCTACAAATACTCTAGAGATCGCGACAGATGTATTTAAGTTAATAAATCATTTGTTCACGGATAAATGGTGGGCCAAATGCGCCTTGTGAAATTTTCCGTACACAAGGCTTTAATATAAGTGATATGAAAAATGCTTGATAAAACGCTTAATTAACATATTTTGCTTTCTCCAAATTGCTTCTTTAATTCCACATGCAAACACTTGGTGAAGAAAAACTGGAAATCACTTTAAATGCGGGCATATCGATATGCTGACGTGGACTGTCACCAAAAGGTTCGTTTCCTTTCTGCCATAATAGTCAACATAAAGCACAATTAATGTAGAAGTATCAGACGCAAAAATTGCCTATAAGCAGCAGCCATCTCATAACTGTGAATCAAAAAATGTTTGACGGTTAATCTTCTGTCTCTTCCATATGTTTCTAAAATCCTTTTTTAATTAAACATGTCAAAGGTAAAATAGTTTTTTTTTTTTTGAAATCCAACTTTAAAAAATCTAACCTACGATAAGTGAAAATAGAGAATTATTAAGTAAATTTTATTGAATATATTTTTACAATAAAAATACCTTGAAAAATTATTAAAATATAGGAAAAACTATGTAATTCACTCCAACATCTTCAATAGTAGGCCTATAGAATAGGGAGATAATTATTTAAGTATATTAAATATAATCCCTTGATAAGATATTGAGTAATTTCATTAAGTAAATGTATTTGATAAATTCGGATTTAGTGTTTGAGATAAGTTATTTTTATCTTTTCATAATCTTTTTTCATGCGTAGCAAATGTACGGTTAAAATTTTTAATTATCTAATATGTTCTAATCCAATGATTATTAATTGCATCTCTCATAAAGGTCTAACACAAAGATCAACTTTATTTTCTAAGTTAAAAAAATAAAAATAAAAACTTGAGGTTTTCTCACAAAAATACGGGATTTGCTCGTAATATTCTCCTAATTTACCTTGTCTTTCACAAATGCGTCTCCATCAAATAAAAAAAAGGAAAAACAAATGTCAAAATGCCGTCACTTCGCCGTCTGTGGGGATCGAACCCACGACCACGTGGTTAAAAGCCACGCGCTCTACCACTGAGCTAAGACGGCAGTTACTGATGAAGGTCACACAATATGTTATATAGACGTAAATGTATGATAATTCAGAGATAAAACAATACAGACCGATTGACTTGATTTTTATTTATTATCACTCATATAATAAAATTCAATATACTGATAGCAAAAGAACAAAAAAGCCTAGAATACTTTTTAATTTCAAAAGCTTTATAATTTTTTAAGTTATTCCTAAGAACTTTAAAATTTCAATGATACAACCAAAAAGTTGTTCAATACCCAAAATCTAAAATCCGGCTGCCTGTGGATCATCCCACCAATACACACACATACTCCACCAATCTTAAATTTTGTAAATAGTCAGCAACTAAATTCCCTTCTCTATATAAAATATAAATAAGAACACTGGAAATACATATCTTTTATAATTGAAAAGATTTCAGACGGTGTATTTGTACGGAGGTTTTACTTATTTATTTACCTTTTAAAGATAGGAGATGAATAGAGTTCAAATCAATTTTTTAGTGTAAGATTCCAACTCGATCAAATGGACATTTAAAAATACCAGGGTTGAACTTTGAATTAATGAAAAAAGATATAATAAATTTATTAATAATAACAAGCTAGCTAGAATCGCTAGCTAGAATCAATGTACTATCTCTTAAATAATCATATTAAAAAAAAAATCGAAACCTCACAGTCCTGTTTAGTCAATGGAACCAAGTTTTCTGAGTCCAGCATTGCATCTTCTTCAGCCTTCCAACATCGTCCCTGTCGTCATATTTGGTGAAAGATCAAACCTCCAGTCTCCACAATTGCATCAAATTTGATGGTAAAATTCACGGCTCCGATTGACTCCAAATCAGCAGCGATGGCATATGCGACAGAAGAGTCAATACACCCGGAGGCAAAATCAAACATTAATCAGTAACGTGTGCTCGTGCTCACTACACTTGGGATAATAAATAACCGTGGATGAGATATTTATTCCTTGTACAAAACTGAAACATTAATTCACATCTATATTATTAACAAGCCTTTGATTTTTTGTGTCCACTAATTAGCATATATATCATGGAGTGTCGCTTCACAATGAGCAGACTAAAGATTCTAAAATTAGTTGATGCAAAAAATTATAAATCTATCGTTTCAGTTTTTCTGACTTATTAAATCAATACCAACTGAGGGTGGAAAACGAATAATTGAATTGTATTAGAATCGGATTGAATAGAATCAAAATTCTACTCATTTGGATTCGGTTCGTTTATTAAACGAATTGAAATTTCAATATTCGGATCAGATTCATTTATTAAACGAATATTCGGTTTGATTCGTCTAACTCATTTAGTAGAATTAATAAATGAATCGAATCGGATCTGGATTCATTTATTTATTTGTTTATCCTGTAATGAATCCATAAAGAATCGAGTAAAATATGAATTCGTTTACAAAAATGTAATTAATAAACAAAAACTAAGCAAAGTAAAATATAAAAAGGACACAAATATAACATCAAAAAAAAAACAAACTTATTATCATTTATAATTACTATATTAGTCTTCAAACTTTAAATTTTTTTCCATACATATTTATGGATAAATCAGTAATTTAATTAAACGAATAATAAATGAATTTTAAATGAATGGATCATATTCGATTCGTTTATGAAACGTCTATTAAATGAATAAACAAATCAATATCCTCAAACCCGAATTCGATTCGTTTAATAAGGGAATCGAATCGAATTCACCCATTTACTAAATGAATTAATTTTTTTCAAACCCAAACCTATTTAATTCGCATCAAATCGAATCGAATAAATGAATTTTGACCCAAATTGCCACCCGTAGTACCAACAGATTTTGAAAATATTGCTCAAAATCGCCTAATTTTTCAAAGGGTGATGATTATTTGCACTTTAAAAATTACTGTAGACACTCTAATTTTTATTACAAAAATATTCATCATATGAATTACGAATTAAGAAAAATTTATATAAATCAATATTACATAATTACTAAACATTCATGTAGCACTCCCATTACTTAGTGTACATAATTCTCATGCTTTAAACTTTAAAACTTTTATTTCCAACATTTTATTCAATACTTAGATCAATAATGATGAAATCAATATTTTTATTTTTTTCTTTTCCATATGAAGGTTCTTAAAACTTTTGCTTGTCAGAATTAGAGTGTTTAAAGAAGAAATAGATAGAAAATTATACTTGTTTACCTCATGAATTCCGAAAATGATCTGCCGTCCTTTCGAATTCCACAAGTTGAATTCAAGCATGTACTTGTAGAAGGTACTTTGATGCTTAAGTTCGTTTTTTTTTTTTTTTTGGTGAATTTCTATATCTGGCAGTTTCTCTTGACTTTTTCTAAACTAGACATGAGATCCTTCCTCGATCATTTTGGCCTCTATTTATAGAACGTGAGATGCAGAATTGGTAAGAGATTTCATCCTGGATTTAAATCTCTATCATCACCCCCCTTTGTTTAATCACCATCAAATCTTGTTAGAGTGTTGGATAGGTGGGTTGCCCATGATGGGCCGACCCGACCTAACCCAACATGATAACTGTTGTGTGGTTTTTGGGAGTAGATGGAAGTTGATTCAAAATCAATTTCCCTAATGTTAGTTTTAAATCACTCCCAATTAAACGCTGAGTTTCTTCTTCTTCTTCCTTAACTTCTCTTATTCTAAATACAGAAAAAGAACATTGTACAACCCAATTTTGAAAAGGCATTTTGTACTATGATTTAGTGGAGGATTTCTATTTGTGATTTCTTTTCGGTCATTAATGTGATTCAACGCTCGATTATTCCGCTGCTTAAAGAAAGGTAGGCTATTTAATTCTTTTTATTCTTCCATGGTTCGAATCGTGCATATGGTTGAGTTTGTTTCATGAAAAGTTTGAATTTTATATGCTAATTGATTCTTTAAGGTATATGTGATTTGGTGGCTATTAATTTCATATTCTGGAATAGTAGAATTAAAGTATAAATTCTGAATTTGATAGACATAGAAATGGTCAACGGTTTTGATTGCATAAACTTTAAGAAATCATGAAACCCAAAACTTCAATTGTTCATATCTTTTTATCTAGGCAACCTAACATTGTGTGTAATATATCATTGGAAATATCCTTTCAACAGCTTTCCAGTGATATGTGATTTGTTAAAAACAGACTTAAAACGAGAAAATTATAGCTAAAACAAGAATCTAGTTGCTAAAATTTAAAAACTCTAATTTTTGAGAAAATGATGAATAGTGTCAGGATTGGTTTTCCAATGATTCTGCCTTATTCTAACCTCCATTTGAAAATCCAAGGGCACCATTGGATTCAAGACAAAAAATTAAGTTGAACAGTGCCAGACTCGACATCACCGGAGTTGTGCATGGCGGTACATGGGGAAACGCATAGCATTTAGCGTATAAGAGCTTGAGTAGGAGCTCAAAATACTTCGCTCTAGTAGGAGCTCGAAAATATTTTTTTTATGGAAATTAGCTGGAATTACATTATATCGCGTATTTAGTCATTTGTTGACATCACTAATATTAATTTTATGTTATTTTTCATAGATACATCCCCTAAAAAATTGTGGACTCAAGAAGACCGGTTAATTACATATAGAGCTTGGGTTTCTCCTATTGATTTACTTCATATTAATGATAACTTATCTTATAAGGAACTTATGAAAAAAATGGAGAATCATAAGATGGACCCTAACCGTTCTATATGTACAAATATAGAAGATATAAATGAGGTCTTTAGCTGGATAAAAAGTATGGAAAAACAGACACTAAGTACGTAAATTTGAACTATTATTAACGAGTATTCACAAATTCCTTACCTAATGATGATAATACGCTTGTCTATAAGGCTCGCGTGTTACAGGAGATTGAAAATCTCACAAACAATAAATATTATTTGCTGAGGTGTGAAATTGAGTTGATAGAAGAGCATCATCTTGCTTCAAAGATGAGGCGAACCTCAGTATTTAGCATTCACATGAGCCCTCGGAGTGGAAGACAAGTTAGTCGCCTTGGTAGAGAGCAAAAGTTATGGTATAAAAAAACCATAAACAAGATCATTAAGAATGAACAACTATTTTTATACGGAGATACATGTGAGTATAAGTTGGATGAAAGGGTCACAAGCAACAAAGAATATTCTAATAACACGTAGAAGATTTCTATATATTAGTTTACTTCTATCATTTGCAAATTTTTATTATTTTAGATGTTGCTTTCCACTTTGTTGGTTAAACAATATGCTGCTATGTTTTTATTAATGAATTTCTACATTAGTTGTTGCTCAACTTAATATACTCTTTTGTGGTATCTCATGAATAATTCTGTTGAGTGAGAGTTCTAAAAAGATTAAATTTAATGAATTAATAATTAGAACTGTTATTTTTGCACATTAAAATCAAATTAATGATGAATATGATAAAGGGAATTGGATGATTATTGGAAGCTTTGACGATTTTTCAATTCCATTCTCGATATTAATTTGTGATGTTTTTTGGTTTATGTTTGCAGTAAAATTAATTGTTTGCGTAATTATTGATTATGTCTTTATCGATTGTATTTGAATTGCCTCGGTGTTAAGAGAAAGTTGAGATGACATCTGCATCTAAGAACATTGTGCTCGAACTGAACAAGGGTGTAAAGCTGAATGCTGACAATTATGACATTTGGTACCGTAAGATTTAGTACATCCTTGAAGAGCGAGAGACTCTAGAAGTTCTTAACAACGCCTTAGCTGAGCCTGAGTAGGCAATACTACTCAACATAGGGGGATCTTGAGGCTTATTAGGCTTGGAAAAAAAAAAGAATAACAATGCTCGCATAACGATGTTGAGCAGCAAGTAAGATGACCTCATATGTGAGTTTGAGAATTATAAGCCTGCTTAAAAGACGTGACTCGCTCTGAAAGACAAGTTTGGTGGCACTTCAACCACTAAGTTCCGAAGGCTTACGATCAAGATCGATTCTTATCAAAAGTGCCAAAATCATACTATGAGGCAACATCTGAGGGAAATGTCGAACATGGTTCATGAACTTAAGTCTGCTGGACATATTCTAACTAATAAACAATAAGTCCAGGCAGTAATAAGATCTCTACCTGATTCTTGAGAATACATGAAGGTGAATATGACTCATAATGAGAGTATCAAAATTTTCAATGATATTAAACATCACCTAAACACAGAAGGCAGAGCACCTTGAAGTAGATAAACCTTTTTTATCATGTTTATATAGTTGATTCAAGCTCGCGCAAGGCTTCGAGCTTCAATCGTAAAATGGGTCATAAGTATAACTAGAAGGGTAAGAAATTTGATCCTAATAAAAAGAAGCTAGATGCTAAGAAGCGCCCAAGGGGTAAACATCCCAACGAGAAAAAGGACAAAACCAAGATGAAATACTACAACTGTAACAAGCTTGGTTATTTCTCTTGTGAGTAGCACTAAGCCGAAAAAAGTGAGACTCAACTTTGTTTTGTTAAATTATACTTTAACTACAGGTCGTATACTCCTAACTGATTCTCATCCTGTGTAGGCTGTAGACTTAAGAGCAATAGACCAGATAACTCATTATCAAAATGCATTTGTGGCGTATCATCGAATCAATCAAAGAACTAGATGGATATACGTGGGCAACAACTCTGGAGTTCAAGAAAAGGAATAGGCACCTGCAAAATGACTTTGCACGGTCGACGTATTCTTTTATGACACAATGTCCTATATGCATTGGAGATTCGATGAAACTTGGTTTCCATTCCTATCCTTTTTTAATTAGGATATAATATAACTTTCATGGTGTTTGTTTAGAGATTTTCTTAAATCCAGTCCTTATTAGAGCTGGGCATTTGGTCAATGATTTTATTATATTAGATACAATGCTTGATTGATTGTTTCAAGTTATGATAATAGTTATTTTTTGTATGTTACTTCTTCGAGTAATAATGAGATGGATGCAATTATTTGGCATGTTAGATTAGGTCAGATAGGGCAAAAAAGAATGTATAAACTTACGAGAGAGATCATATTCGGCCTACTCACTAAGGTTGAATTGCCTATATGTGAAAACTATTTGGCAAAGGAATTAGAGCAAAAAAAAACCATTGCAATTAATTCACTCTTACATATGTGGTCTAATGAATATAAGGGTTAAACATGGAGCCTCATATTTTATCACATTTATTTATGATTATTCGTGTTTCAGTTATTTCTACTTGATTTCTCATAAATCAAAAGTATTAGATTGCTTTAGATTATATATAAACATGGTAAAGAATCAGTTAGACAGTAATGCTAAAGTTCTAAGGACTAATCGAGAATGTCAATACCTTTTAGAATAGTTCAAGGAACTATATAATAAGAAAGGAATATATAGACATGTGATTATTTCTAGAACTCCGCAACAAAATGGAGTAGCAGAAAGAAAAAATAGAACTTTGTTGGAAATGGTTAGGTCAATGATTGCGCAATCAAATTTTCAATACCTTATTATTGAGTTGCTTTGTTAATAGCTATGTACTTAACTGATTCCTTCAAAATCAGTTAGTTCCACTCTATACGAATTATGGACGACTAAAAAACCTGACCTATCTCATCTACAGCCATAAAGGTCTACGGCTTATGTTCATAACCTCACTCGTAAGTTAAGGAAATTGAGAGCTAGGAGTAAAAAGTGTATCTTTATTAGATACTTGGAACACTCCAAAAGATAAACGTTCATCGATGAACATGCAAGCAAAATTGTGACTAAACCATAATTACGAGATGTTATTTTCTAGAAAATGAATTTTCTAGCATTGGAAAAGTTGATAAGGATTTTTAATTCCATAAGTTGGAAGATCCAAATGCTGTTATCACTTTTAACGTCGGTGTTGGTGCTAGTATAGGCTTTTTAAGTTTGCCACTCTAAGTGATAGTAAGACATCAGAAACTTCAATTCCAATTAGGGAATCAACTCGGAAGAGTAGTCATAGGCCAATTCCTCATCGTCATTTTAAGATTAAGGGACAAGCATTTATGATTGTGTCACACGATGGTAAAAGGCCAAATACTTTTAACAAAGATCTGACATCTTCTGTTAGGGATTTGTGGATGAAAGCAATAGAAGCAAAGATGGAGTCTTTGTAGGTCAATGAGGTCTAAGGCTTGGTTGATCTTCCACCTAACCTTAGAGCTATTAGAAACAAATAGTTCTCCGGATAAAGTACTTACCGGATGGGACAATCAAGAGATATGAAGGTTATACTTAGTCACTAAAGGTTATACTTAAAAGAATGGTATAGACTATGAAGAGACTACGAAGAGTTATACTCCGGACAAGTAAGATGAGTCACTAAAGGTTATACTTAAAAAAAGGGTATAGACTATGAAGAGACATTTTCTCCTGTAATAAGGTTTACTTCTATATGACTGATCTTGGCTGTCATTGCGCAATTAGACCTTAAGTTATATCAAATGAATGTAAAAACTACATTTCTCAATAGAGAACTAGAGGATGAAATTTATATGCAAGAACTATAGTGTTTTATTGTTAAAGGCTAATAGCTTAAGTTATGCAAGCTCAAAAGATCTATCTATGACCTTAAATAATCCTTTAGGCAATAAAACTTTAAATTTCATTAATCTGTAGTTTCTTATGGCTTCATGATTGTTGAGGAAGACCATTGTGCGTACATTAAGAGGTTTGAAGACGGTTTTGCGATATTGTCTTTGTAAGTGGACGATATACTATTGGCTGCAAATAGAAAATAGTTTGTTAAAATTGTTAAAGATTGACCATACTCAAATTTTAACATGAAAGACATAGGCAAAGCAATTTATATCCTAAAAGTCAAAATTTTCAAAGATTGTTAAAGGAAACTTCTAGCACTGTCACAAGAGTCTTACATTAAGAAGATCCTTGAAAGATTCAATATAACTTATTGTAAGCCAAATGATACCCTAATAACCAAAGGACAATCTCTTAGTCTTGATATGTGCCCTAAGATGCCTCAAGAAAAGGAAAGAATGGCTAGAGCTTCTTAAACAAATGCCATTGGAAGTCTTATATATGCCATTATGTGTACAATGCCTTATATCAATTATAATGTAAGACTGGTGAGCATCTACCAATCTAATCTTGGTTAAAAGTTTGGAGTGATGTCAAGAGGATTTTAGCATATCTCAAAGGCACTACAAACTATTCTTTATGCTATCAAGGAGGTAGTCTACAACTTGTTGGATATTCAGATGCTGACTGGGGTGGCGATTTAGATGAGCGCAAGTCGACCTTGGGATATGCGTTCTTATTAAATAGAGAAGCAATTACATGTAGTAGTAAGAAGCAAACATGCACGACTTTATCGACGATGGAAGTTAAGTATATTACATGTTTTGTAGCTGTGCAATAAGCTATGTGACTTAAGAGATTTATAGAGGACTTAGAGATTAATATTAGTAATGCTAGTCTAGTAATTGTCTACTGTGACAGTCAAGCTGCTATCTCTTTCTCTAAGGACGTCAAATACCATAACAAGTCGGAACACACTGAGACTAAATATAATTTTATAAGAGACATTTTTGCAAAGAAAGAAGTAGCATATAAATATATCTACACATAGTATGATAACTAATCTACTTAATAAGGCTGTAACGAGAGATGTATTTGCCTTTTATGCTAGATCATTGGGCTATGTAGATTGTAATTTCACATTATTAGGATGTATTCATTTTTATGAACATCTTTGTTACATGAATTGTTTTGAAATGCAATGATGTTTTAAGTTCTCTTATTTGAATTTATTTTGTGAAATGCATAATTACACACATATGAGAGTATGTCGTCAGGTCATGATTGTCTTTCTTACACGAGTGGTTGCCTTAGTTGTTCTGGGAGCAAGCTAGACAAGACAAATAGAATAATGAAACAATGTGTTTTTTTTAAGAGCAAAATAAAAAGCGGCTATTTTACAAATTTTTTTTGCTTAGAATCAAGATGAGGTCGTAAACAATATTTCTCGTAGATTGACTATGATATATCATATCATTATAGAGACTTGATTAAATCTAGATGTGAGATCTTATTTTGGTGCTAAAAAAGAGCATTCATTTTAAGAACTCAGGTCAGACACTATAGGAGAGAGTTTGAACTAAGATCTGTATGGTGAATTGAGACATACGCCCTAAAATGAAAGATTCACTGTACTGCGTGTATCATATCGTGCATGCTTGGTGACCAAAATAGAAAATGAGAGAATCTCCCTTCTTTCTCATGGTGTAAGTTCCATATGACTTTCTATAAGTCAACCTTAGTATCCTTATGGCCGTCGACTATGTCGTTAAGATCTCATACTGGTGTCTGCTACTTTAGCATATTATATATGACCTTGACATGATTCGATCTATGAAACATAACTAGGAAAGTGATTTTTCTGGATTGATGGCCATGAGTGTGATAGGAGGATTCAATTTTATTGTTTTATGGGATTCACTGGTTGACCAATTGTATAATATATATGATATATTACAATTGTGAATACACGTAAAGATTATGCAATTTTTGGCGTACCGAAGGGATTTAGTATGCTTAAGTGTTAAAATGAATTAAATCTGGTATACTTTGAAATTCTCTTGCATATGATTGCAATTAAGATATGTTTTTGACTCCCCAAATGGGTCCTTGGATATGTTCATTGTTACACGGTATATTTGCCTGTATGATTGGAGATATATGGTTGTCATTATTTTTTCATTCACTACTCTGTTGTTTCGACGTCGTCCCATTATGTGTGAATAGGAGATTTAGAATGTTAGACGGGTGGTAAGTAGTTACCATATACAGTTTTTGGGAGTAGAAGGAAGTTGATTCAAAATCAAATTCCCCAACGTCAATTTTAAATAACTCCCAATCAGACAGAGAGTTTCTTCTTCTTCTTCTTCAACTTCTTCTCTTATTCTAAATATAGAAAAAGAACATTGTACAACCTAATTTTAAAATGGAATTTCATATTATAATCAAGTGGAGGATTCCCATATGTGATTTCTTTCCGGCCATTAACGTGATTCGACACTCGATTATTTCGTTGCTTAAAGAAATTTAGGCTCTTGACTTCTTTTTATTTTCCATCAAATCTTATATTTTTTTTTCTCTATATCTAAATTTCTTGCATGTGATTCTATTAGTAATCACGTGCTGCTTATCGTTAATAGTTTTAGGTCTAATCATTATTAGTTATCTATAAATTTTTCGTCTAAACTCCCATATGGCAATTAATCCCTAATCCATGATCAACATAAGCCATATCCATATTGATTTCTAATCTGAAATCAATATAAGCCATATTCATATAGTTCTTTAGTCTGAGACCATTACAAGTTATATTCGTTACTTGAACTAATGATTTTTGTTGGACACATGGTGCAGTGTAATGAAATATAAGTGTGCAACCCAAGAGGGGGGGTGAATAGGTATTTTAAAAATTATCCTAACAAAGCCACACAACAATCCAATCTAACGCCTTAATAAATTCGAAAGCAATAAGTTCAATAAAAGCACAATAACAAATGAGTAAGCGAGAAGAGAAACAAACACACGAATTTTTACGTGGTTCGGCAATCCCCGCCTACGTCCACATCTCCAAACGATCCAAGCTTGAGGATTTCACTATCCGAGCCTTTCCAAGGCTTCAAGCGTTTACAATTGACTTCAAGGTGTCAATGAACCTTTACAACAAAGAGATTATCTCACAATCTCTTCACTCAAGTGTCTCACACACTCAAACACTTACAATTAAGATGAAGAAATGAAAGTTACAACAAAACTCACTCAAAAGAGTAGATATTCAAAATGAAGAACAAGAGATGATTCAATGTTTTATGATTTACGAATTGAGAGCTCAAGATATCTCGTGTGCTTTTTGTTTTTGCTTGCTAGAGAGCTTGAAAATGAATTGGATTTGAATTTATATAGTTTGAGCTCAAAAACTAGTCGTTATGCACATTTTGGTCATAATTGGCTTACCATTTATGGAATCTGGTAAGCCGCTTTTATGTTACCGTTAAGGAAAAATTTTGAATTTGAGAATATCCGGCATGCCGCTTTTCATGTCCAGTTAGCCGCTTTTGAAATTCGGATAGCCGTTTATGCTCCAGAAACTTACTGCCCAAAATTCGGATTGCCGTTTATCATATCTGGTCAGCCGCTTGCTACAGTAACTGCTACAGTGAAATATTTTCTAAAATTACCATTTAACCCCAAAACTTTATAAAACTATATTATGGCCCAAAACTTTATGAAAGCTTTCAAATAAGTCCAATTTCATAATTTCTAAATAATTTTTTGTCAATCCCAAAATTTTTTGAAATTATGATTTCACCCAAAACTATGTGAAATTATAGAATGATCTAAAATATTTAAATATTTTCAAATAGGTCTAAATCTGAAATTTTAAAACAATATCAAAGGTTTTGAAATATTTTCATTTTAGTCCAAAACACTTTAATTCCAAAACATCATTTTCTTATTATAAAAACACAATTCATAAATCTTTGTTTAATCAACAAATGTGGTTTGTTATCATCAAAATCAATATCTATAATCATATAGGCTAACATGTAAGTGGTTATATTTTTTAGTATGTAGTAGAGGTTGCTATGAGGGGATCCTTATGTTAATGAAGATTACTTCCAGTGATCCGGAAATAATAAATATAAGAACCATTGCTTTCTTTCCAAGACTCTGGATAGGTGGAAGGATCTATGTTCATCCACTACTTCCTTTTAATCCACTTCGGCAAATTCAAGCTTTCTTTATTGGCCACGCTTTTACACCATAAATAAAATAAAATTTGCACTCTTTTTTTTTTCAAAAATAAGGTAAACAAAAGTATTGTATAGCGTCCATTTTCCTTTTTTTTTAATTTCGTTTTTACTTTTGACCTCTTCTTTTTCTTCATCTTCACTGTCCTATTCTTCTTCTCCTTCTTCTTTTTTAATATTTATGGAATATTTGTTCTTATTTTCTCATTACAAATTATTTTGAGTGTAAAATCCAAATTTGATTTTATGATTGTAAAGATTTATTAAATCTCTTGAAATTGGTTGTATTGAATAATTTATTAGTATTTTAAGTAAATAAAATTAATTAATTTAAAAATGTTGCATAAGGATCTTTTTGAAATTTCAAAGAGTGTACAATATAAAACTTAATTTTTTTAAATTATTATATGAGTATACAAAATAATAGAGTATTCAAAATAAATTTTAGAGTGCAAATAACCTCACATTTTTTCAAAATAAATTAAAAGTTTCACAAACAACAATGCCAATGACGATTCTGATCAAGGTAAGGTGGCAACTAAATTTTTTTATTGTTTGACGGATCTTATCATTGCATAGGTCTTAAAAAAAACATTAATTAATTAATAGCTTTCAGTACTAAGAAGAACTAAAGCAAATGTCAATTAATCAATAAATTATTTATTTGTGACAGAATTCCTTATTTATGTAAAATACAGTATCTAATTTGCATTTAATTTGCTTTTATTACCATAGTTAAAGCATGCGATGGTTGACAAAAATGAAAAAGAAAAAAAGAAAATTGTATGACCATTTCAAGAACCAATTAAACTATTTGATTTCATTTAAGTATTAACTTAGAGTATTTCCAAAAGACTTTTCAAATAAAATTCTACTTCTTATTTTTTATTTGAAAAGTCATATCAATATTAAACACTCCAAAAGACACGTTAATTTAGATTCTTTAAATAATATTTATTTCTCACTCTTCAATATTGCCGAGTAAGCTTCTCCTTCTTCTATTAATATTTTATTATTATTTATTGAAAAGATAAGACTGCAATAATTATTATTTATGTTTCCTTTCAAAAATATAACAACAATTCAATTTGATAGTGGGAAAGATTTAATTAAAATAATATTAACTTATTCTTATTTGATGAGTCTTTTGGAGGGGATTGTATTTTTCTATACATTTATTTGCCACATCAGTAGACAAATTAAAATTTAAAGAGTAAAATCTAAAGAGCCTTTTGAAGATGCTCTTAAGTCCTAATACTATGTGTTACTCATTTATTGGATAGTAAATTTCAAAGTTTGTAAAATAACTTAACCACCATCTAATAAGGAAATATCATATCAGTTAAGACTCAAATTATAACTTAGATATTGGGATGCCTACACTTAAAAAGTAGGGGGCCAATTTGTATTTTCCGGTTTCCCTATATTTCCTTTATATTAAATTGGTAAATTGTGATAATTTGTTCAAATAAATAAGCCCAATTATTAACGAAATAGAAAGAGTTCAGGATTTCAATGTGTCGAAGAACTCATGGGATTTGATTTAGATTCCTGATTAACATAGTCCAAATATGTGAATATTTTACTGGCATGGCCATTGGGTTAATTAATGTATTTAATTATTGTCAAAGTCAATGAAGGCGTATAAGGAATATTAGAAATTTCTTAAACATTCATAAAAAAGTATTTTATTATGAAAGCTTACAATTATAAAGTCTATTAATTAAATAGAGGAATACTTGAGTTGCCTCAAACAATCACTAAAGAGTAGACGATGATGATGACATCAGTGCACACTTGAATTTTATCATTTACATGGTCATCAATATTAACATTACATTCAATAGGCTGGGAAACAAACTAAATGAGATTTAACAGAGATGAAGAAGAAAGAAACTGGACAAAGGAATTAGAGAGGTTTGGCTTAGAAGCCTACATCCTCTTGAGAAACAGAAGCTATAGTTTTTATTTATGCTCAACAGATTACAAGTTTGATCAGAGAGTTATCATGAACTGAATGCCCTTGCACTAAGCCTTGGAAAACCTTATAGACAACTCAGGAAGATTGTAGGAAGAGTTGCTGCACGCCAGCTCAAGTTCTGGGTTTGTTGAAATCTCGTAACTGCCATAACAGCTTTCATTATGCAAAACGGCACTTGTAGTTTCCGTTTACTTTTATCATGAATAAGTAAGCACACGTGCCAAGCACGTGCATTACTTATGCTGTTTGTGTGACAACAGATTAATGTCGTATGAGCAGCCGGAACTTTCGGTCGACTTGTCGTTTTACAGCTCTATTTTCAACCGACAAACTCATTTTCCCTACAAATATATATATAATTGAAATCCAACACACAAAGGCACAAAATTGTTGCATGAAACAAGTTATTCAAATCAAAGTAAATAAACAACTAAACAACCCCATAATGCAATTATATAAACTTTTATTCAGAATCATCCGCGAAATGGTAGACAATTGGTTTCTAGTAATTAAGAGTACAAACACAACAAATTATATCACTCAGTTTCCCAAGTAGATTTTTCCACCCAGCTAGAGTTGTCATAGCCAAGAAAGAATCCATTTTCTTTTATAAGCCAAAACACTCTCTTTTGATTTGCATCCCTGGGAGTCTCAAACGCATGCCAAGAAGCAAACTTGTTGCCCCAAAAAGCTTCACAAAAATACGTAGCTGTCTCTTCTTCTACTCTCCAACTGTAATCGTCTCCGGATTTGAGCTGTTTTGCATCAAGATTGGCATCCGCGGAATTGCAGCGAATCTCCAGCGGCGCTGAGTCCTTTGGCAGTGCATTCATAACGTGAACTTGTGTAACTTGATCATCATTTACTTCAATTGTGTTGCCGATTCTGAAGCAGGAAGTGATGAAAACAAACAGAAGAAAATGACATAAAGTAGTCATTTTTTGAGAATGGTGTTTATGGTTTTCCTTAATCCTCTCTATTTCATAAAGCTTGGAAAGAATGCAACAATAAAGGTTCGATTATTTGTGCCGCTTAATTTGTAGTGCTTATAAAGGGATATATATAATTATATTTGGTGCGAACTTTAATCAAAGATAAACATTCACTACCATTAATTTGGTAAGTACAAAGAGAGAATTTTATTTCTATATGCAGTTACATATTTTAGGTAAATCAACCGACATAATCTTTTAAAAAAAGGCGTGTGGTATTGACATGATAACGATCGTGATTCGAATCTTGTAAAAAATTAAGAAAAAAAAAAAAACTTAGGCACTTTTTCACTGTCTTTTTTTGTTTAATGTTAGTGATTACCAAAAGTAAACCAGAAATGATAACAATGCAATCATACCAAGATTTAGATTTAGAGATTGTTTAATAAACATATGAAGTTTGAAATTTTATCAATTTTAGATTTTTTAAATTTTTTATTAATTTTTTGTAATTATTTTAAAAAAGAAAAAGTAAATTTTTGTGATTTTTTAATTTAAGTAAAAAAATTTGAATAAAAAATAAATATTTCATTTCGAAAATGTCTCTATAAAATATAATTATTTACTAAAGTATAATATCTACTCTCTTTTTGTTTTGATTTGAAAGAATACAAATACCAATAACCATATTTAAGCTTTTTTAATTTTATAAAAATAAAAAATGTTATTTATATTCCGATATTAAAAAAGGAAAACTAAAAGTGTCATTTAGATATTCATATTTAGACCCATTTAGACTTTAGAAAATTCAAACTTATTCTCGTTTCAGATAAAATAAAAAACTCCCTTAATGTTAACTTAATTTTTTTAAGAGTAATGATATAGCCACAAACTTTGTACAAATTTATTTTGTACAAATTGATGTGGCGTTAATTCATAATTGAATTAAATATCTCTGGGCCCACATAATTTATTTTTATTATTTTATATTTTCATTCAACCAATGAATTAATGCCACATCAGTTTATACAAAATAAATTTATATAAGAATTTGTGGCTGTATCACCACTCTTTTTTTAATATAATAACTAATAATTATTGGATAAAAATACTACGTAATTAAGATTTAACCATGGCTTACGGACATAAATTAAAACTCAACACACACACATAAATATACATATACTGTTCAGTTATCGCTTGACCAAAGAACTTAATTTTGAAAAGGTCAAAGGATATTATTTAACTCGCTTTAATATTTCACCTCACATGCAGCATGCAAGATTCATTTAATCTTGTCATGTGAATTCAACACCAGTGGTCACATCACATTTCGCCAAGTATAAATTAAATTCGTCTTAGGGAGATCTAAATACGGAAAAATTTCTTTATTAATTTTATTATTGTGAAGAGTATATAACTTATGAAGATATAGCTATAAAACTATTATTTTAATTAGTTATCCTTATTGAAAGTCATATAAAGGTTAAAAAAAATGCATTACATTAATGATTAATTAATGGAACATGTCAAATCTAATTAATAAAGGGGATAAATATAAGTTTTTTTAAAAAAATATTATTATTTTTTCACCTAAGTTTTTTTAACATATCAATTCAATACCATGACTTCGTAAAAATTATATTTTATCACCAAATGTTAATACTGTTAACACTTTATCACCATTCCGTTAAAAATAAGTTATATTTAACGTAATATAAATTAAAAGTCAATTTTGCCCCTAGACCATAAAAGATAATTTTGTCCTTTGAAAAGAAAGAAATTACAAAAGAGAAATTTATCATTTGTCCACCAAAACTTTTCTGACATAACAATCACGACCAAGATTTTTTAAAATTATATTTTACCACCTAATATTTAAGTTCTTATCATTTTACCGCCAAAACTTTAAAAATAATTAAATATTTAACTTGGAGTGTAAAAACGATTTTTTCATTTAAGAGAAAGAAATTATAAAAGAGAAATTATATTATAAAAGTAGCCATTTTATTTAGAAAATGGTTACTTTTCAAATATCAATTTTGAGTAATACAAGCCAAACACTTCAATTTAATAATATCATTCAAAATCAACAAATATCATACCAGCCATTTCAAACACTACAATGGCAACCAAATACTCTAAATTTAACACTTAGTCGTTCAACAATCGTGTTAATATTTTGGCTTTAACATGAAATTTCTTAAATGCTCTTATGATATCATCAAATTTTTTTGTTGTGTTAATGTTTTACTAGTAAAGTTATAACAGCTTAAATATCATATTATAAAATATAGTTTTAAGAAAACTGTAGTATTGAATTGATATGTTAGAAAATTGCCGGTGGACAAATGATAATATTTCTTTTACAATTGAACAATGCATTTTGGCTTTAATAGAATGGTGGTAAAGTACTAACATTGTAAACATTTGGTGGTAAAATATAGTTTTCATCAAACTATAGTACTAACTTGATATGTTAGAAAAACTTTTGTGGAAAAATAATAATATTCCTTTAGAAAAGGTATATACATCTATGTAGTGTTGGGAATACTGCAAGTGTTCAAGTCTAAATAATTTTTTCATTATCTTTAATTTTTTAAATATAAACTATATAAATATAATAAAATCATTAGGTAAAAATTTTAAAGAATAATTCATTTTTTCTATATAACTGTAAAAAATACTTTATTACATTTTTTTCCAATTTAGAATTTTAAAGCGTAGGAGAGTTTAGGAAAACCGTGCGGTTAATTTTATTATGCTATTAAACCCCACAATTTTAAAACTTTCCCAAACTTTTTAAGAATTTAAAATTTCGGATCAGAAAGCTAGTGTGTGTGTGTATATATATTTCAAATCTAATTAATAAAGGGGATAAATATAAGTTTTTTTAAAAAAATATTATTATTTTTTCACCTAAGTTTTTTTAACATATCAATTCAATACCATGACTTCGTAAAAATTATATTTTATCACCAAATGTTAATACTGTTAACACTTTATCACCATTCCGTTAAAAATAAGTTATATTTAACGTAATATAAATTAAAAGTCAATTTTGCCCCTAGACCATAAAAGATAATTTTGTCCTTTGAAAAGAAAGAAATTACAAAAGAGAAATTTATCATTTGTCCACCAAAACTTTTCTGACATAACAATCACGACCAAGATTTTTTAAAATTATATTTTACCACCTAATATTTAAGTTCTTATCATTTTACCGCCAAAACTTTAAAAATAATTAAATATTTAACTTGGAGTGTAAAAACGATTTTTTCATTTAAGAGAAAGAAATTATAAAAGAGAAATTATATTATAAAAGTAGCCATTTTATTTAGAAAATGGTTACTTTTCAAATATCAATTTTGAGTAATACAAGCCAAACACTTCAATTTAATAATATCATTCAAAATCAACAAATATCATACCAGCCATTTCAAACACTACAATGGCAACCAAATACTCTAAATTTAACACTTAGTCGTTCAACAATCGTGTTAATATTTTGGCTTTAACATGAAATTTCTTAAATGCTCTTATGATATCATCAAATTTTTTTGTTGTGTTAATGTTTTACTAGTAAAGTTATAACAGCTTAAATATCATATTATAAAATATAGTTTTAAGAAAACTGTAGTATTGAATTGATATGTTAGAAAATTGCCGGTGGACAAATGATAATATTTCTTTTACAATTGAACAATGCATTTTGGCTTTAATAGAATGGTGGTAAAGTACTAACATTGTAAACATTTGGTGGTAAAATATAGTTTTCATCAAACTATAGTACTAACTTGATATGTTAGAAAAACTTTTGTGGAAAAATAATAATATTCCTTTAGAAAAGGTATATACATCTATGTAGTGTTGGGAATACTGCAAGTGTTCAAGTCTAAATAATTTTTTCATTATCTTTAATTTTTTAAATATAAACTATATAAATATAATAAAATCATTAGGTAAAAATTTTAAAGAATAATTCATTTTTTCTATATAACTGTAAAAAATACTTTATTACATTTTTTTCCAATTTAGAATTTTAAAGCGTAGGAGAGTTTAGGAAAACCGTGCGGTTAATTTTATTATGCTATTAAACCCCACAATTTTAAAACTTTCCCAAACTTTTTAAGAATTTAAAATTTCGGATCAGAAAGCTAGTGTGTGTGTGTATATATATATGACATTATTATTATTATTATTATTATTATTATTATTATTATTATTATTATTATATGGAGCCAATTTTCTTAGAACATAATCTAAAAAATTTATAACTTATTTTCATATGAAGTTTATTTATATTTATAATTAGTCCAAAGTGAGTTTATGATTTTTTATTACTACATAAAAACTCATAATCTAAACCCTATAATGATACCATAAAAAATTGAATAAAAACTCATTTAATTCCAAAATTATCCATTTAATCTTTATATTTTGAAAAGTAGTCGAAAACATCCACATTATTAATTATGTCACACTTATACTCTAATTTTTTTTCTTTTCTTTTACAATAATATTCTCGCAGTAATCTTGAAGATATCAGCAAACTTTACAACAAGAAGCAACATTATCGTTATCGTGCATTGCCAAAAGAAAGGTGAGAAAGAAAAAAAGATGTAACGGTCATAAAAGTATATCTATCATTTGTAACAGTCACTAAATGAATCAATATTTAGCCTCCGCCCCTGCCTGGGTTCTACCAGTCTTTTTTCCTATCTTTTCGTTTATATTTAATTGGTAGTTCCGGTATTCCTGCAATTGATACAAATAAATAATGCGTAATTATTACAAAAGAAATCACGACAATTGAGGAATTAAATTGTATTGGAGGGAAAAGTCTTGGGTGCTCTGTGCTAAATGGAAAAGAAATCACACAACTGAGGAATTAAATTGTGTTGAAGGGAAAAGTTTTGGGTTCTCATAGAGCATACTCCTTTTTTAAAAAAAATAAAAATTGCGTGTCATGTATGTGCTTCAATCAATTATGACAATTATATACTCTTGTGGCACTAACTAGAAAAGAAACAATTTCTTTAGGAACACTAAACACTTTCTCGTAATAAAGAACTCATGAGATTTGGTTTCCTAATTAACATAGTTTATACAGACACTCATATGCACATACATACACATACATACATACATACATACATACATACATACATCTATATATATATATGTATTAATGTATATTTGCATGACCAATGGGATACCATATACTTTTCTATATTCAATACTTGCATCAAACAATCATTAAATATTATATTATGATAATAATACATTACACCTGAATTGTATCATTTACATATCCATTAATTAATATTATTATTGCAGCAGGCTAGGATTTCCAGAAAAGACGTAATAAATCAAAATTATGATTCTCTGTCTCTCTCTATATGTATCCTCAGGTCTATCTTAAATCCAACATGAAGGCTCAAATTTATTTTGTGAATAGGGAAAGGAAATTTTGTAATTGCCGAATTACAATAACATTTTTGTTTCAAATCAAAGTAAATAAACAACCCCATACCAAATTATCAACTTTCATTCGTAATTATTATATTCGAAATAGTAAAATAATTGTTTCCCGTAATTAAGAGTACAAATGGAACGAATTTTATCACTCACTTTCCCACGTAGATTTTTTCACCCAGCTAGAGTTATCAAAGCCAAGAAAGAATCCGTTTTCTTTAACAAGCCAAAACACCCTCTTTTGATTTGCATCCCTACGAGGCTGAAACCCATGCCAAGAAGCAATCTTGTTGACCCAAAGAGCTGCACATAAATATGTAGCTCTTTCTTTCTGTACCATCCACCTGTAATCGTCTCCAGATTTGAGCTGTTTTGCATCAAGGTTGGTGGACCTAGAATTGCAACGAATCTCCATCGGTGCTGAGCCCCTCGGTAGTGCATTCATAACGTGAACTTCAATTGAGCTACCGATTTTGAAGGATGAAGCAATGAAAACAAACAGAAGGAAACGGCTCAAAGTAGGCATTTTTTGAGAAAGGTGTTTATGGTTCTTCTTTATCTTCTCTTTTTCATAAAACTTGAGAAGAAGCATACCAAAAAAAAATGCTCTCAATTATTGTGCTGCTTTTGTATTGCTTTTAAGGGACACTTATAATTATTTAGGGTGGGAACCTTATTCAAAGATAAGCATGCACTACCTAAAAAATTAATAAAGATAAGCATGCGCTACCATTATGGGCAAATATATGATTACATGACTATATTTAAAGGTAAATTTCACACTATCCTTTTATAAATTAATTATTTTTAAATCACTCTTTTTATTTTTTTTAACTTTAAAGTTATCTTAAATTTTGTAAAATGATAAGGGATTGAAGATGGGTTGACCTTTTTTTTTTGTTTTCTTAACAAAATTATGAATACATTGACATTTTTATAAATAAAATAGTGATTTGAAATAGTTCATTTATAAGGGAATAATTTAAAATTTACCCAATAAATTTTTAAGTAAATCAACCGACATAATGATCTAGAAAACTAGCCCATTATTTTTAAAATGTTAATGATTTTCACAGAATTTCTGGAAAAATGGTCAATAGAAGATATTCAAATGAAGATGCTTTGGATCTTGAATTGAAAATCCTCCTTTCAATTGATCACTTGCGAGATTTAATTAACCTTGTCATGTTCTTAGGGAGATTTGTGCATAAAAAATTTAGGACAAATTTGTTATATACGTTTATATGAAAATTTTATAGAATAAAATCTTCCCATAATTAAAAAAAACTTTTTTATATATAAAGGAGTAAATGTACGTTTAAATCCTGGAATTTGAGACAATTTTTCAATTAATTAGTTCCTGTTTTTTTAATAAACTACGCAAAACTAAAAGGTTCCGATTTCTCATTAAAAATTTATCTCATTATTCACTTTTTTCAATTGTTTGAAAATCTGATTTCTCAGAATTTAAAGCGTTATCAATGAAAAAAATATATTATTTTTCTTTACAATTAAATCTAACAATTATAGAAATAATCAGAGAAAACTTTTTAGGTAATTTTTAAAAATACAAAGACTTCAGAGTAATTGTCTCAAACTATAGAAATATAAAAGAGCATTTACCTATGCCAAGCAACAAATCATTTTTATTCCTTATTTAAGGAAAGTTATTAAGAGGATTAGGAGAAAATTTGGTCCATTTAACTTGCTTTCTTCAAGCCACGGCTTTCCATTCTATTAAGATTTTTGCCAACTCATGTGATTGATATATGCAATGATTCTCTTGATTTTAGGATTATTGTTCATCAGTTCTTCCAGCTTTTAGCGTATCCCACCATAAAAGATAAGAATAAAATTTTGCATTAATAAAATTGAGTATAAAAAAATAACAAATATCAATGGAGTCTAATTCTCACAACCTGACACCTTAATTTTGAAGCTCGAATTCTGCTTCTAGAGATCAACAAAAGTTACTCTACAAATATAAAAATATTAGAATGGTCGACGAAGGGTCAGCTATTCGGTCAAAACGCTCGTCACGTATTCAAGCAACATTTTTTATTTTGAGTATACTATTCAAGCCACACTTATTCAATAATCACAATAAAATTACATCAAGTGAAAGAGTAACCAATGGATAACTAATGAAAGAGGCAATATAGCATTTTCTTTATGATCAGCGAATGAATGCAAAAAAAAAAGGAGCATTATTTATTTAATTGTTTTTTCTATCTCTGGCTAAACATTATACGAGTTAAACATATATAAAAATAAGTTCATGCTTAAGAAAGATGTAAAATTGAAAAAAAAAAATCCTACTGCATGACTCGTAATTAATTAAAGCACCTCGTCATACATGTGAGTAACATTCAAATTCCAAACTTTTGTATTAATTAAAAAAAATTAGCTGAGCTAACTAACACCTAAATATAAAATAAAATATCAATCAATGATTTTTCAGGCTCATTAACCATTTGTTCGGACCGGTTAGTTAGCCATGTTTACAAAAGAGTAGAGCAAACTCCACTGGAAAGGTGCAAATTCTGTCCGAAACCAACCAACCATAGTGATAATTTATACCAAATAAGAAAGCACATTCACATGGTCGTTGCAGAATTTCAGGAAGATCGAGTTAATTTATTAAATCTCTTAGTATTCGATAAGCAGAAAATCTTGCATTCGAAGCCAGCAGTATTATCTTTTCAAGATGCTAATTTATTCTTAAAATTGGAAAAAGCTCTTGCTAATCGTTTAGAAACGTCTGTATTTAAAAAAACTCAATTTGGTCAAATTAAATTATATTCGCCGACAGAATGATCTACAATTTAAAATTCTTAATTATATCCAGTACCAGATTTGTTGATATTTGATTGCTCGATTAATTTGTCCTCACCTCCTTGCTTACTTCCAATCATGGGATTCAGAAGGCTCCAACAGTGTAAGTTTAAAGACACAATACAATTACAAATCCCTTATTAGAAGGCTCAGAAATGGATACAGATCCTAACATTAATAGTAAATATATTTGGTTGGTACAATATTATCAGCAATTAGTACGAAGGATATTAAAATAATATTAATGAGTTAAATGATATTATTTATCAAATGCATGGTAGATATTAATTAGTGTTAGGGATGGCAATGGGACAGATATGGATTGAATCTACTCTGCTCCATATCCAGATCCATAATAAAAATCAAGATCCGTATCTGCTCCAAATCTGTCATGAATCCATATTTTTCGCTCCATATCCATATCCAAAAAAGAAATAAATATCTATGTCTGTTCCAAATCCGAAAAAAAATTAAAATCCAAATTTACTCTAGATCTGTCATGAATTCTAAAACTCAGCAATTAAAAGGTAATAATTTTTTAGAATGAAAATTGAAGGCTAAAATGTATCGATAACAAATAATTATATAATTTTTCTCAAAAATATAATAAATATTGTAGCTTATACTTTTACACCAAAATAACAAATAAGATAATAAAATATCATTTAAAAGTAATTGCATGAGTAAAATCAATATAATATTCTATTGTTTCATTCATCATTCTAATATCAACGACACATCCACCCTCATTCCTATCAAATTAGATAATGACATATAAATTAAATATAATTTATATTTAATCTTTTATGATTTTGATTATGATTTGACTAGATATATGAATACCTATATTCCTTAAAATTATTTAGCCAATATAATAAAATAAATTGCCAGGTTGTATTACTTGGCTTGCAATTTAAATATTGCATGTATGTGCTTTGGGGCTGACCGATCTTTAAATTTACAAAACTAACCTTTAAGTTTTAAGAGTTTAAATGTAGGGTAAATGCCACTAATATGCTATAAATAAAATTTATTATCATTTTAATTCCACAATTGTTAAAAAACTTTTAAAATAAAATAAAATTAAAATATGGGTGGATATGATTTAGATATTAAGATAAATCCAGACCTACTCCAGATCCGTCTTAGATCTGCACATCAATATCCAAATCCGATCTAAATTCATTTTAAACTGCCCAAATCCAATCCGATTGTATTTGAATCACGTGGATCTTGGATCAGATCCAATCCATTGCCATCCTTAATTAGTGTCGCATCATTTGGAAAACAACTTTTTTTCCACTTTATAAATCAGTATTACCCTTGTTGTAAATGGGTTTAGAGATAAACCAACCAAACTTGAAGAAATTAAATTTGTATTGTCTATTTTTCTTTTTTGTACTTTGATTTAATATTTTCACTTTAAAAAAAAGAAGAGAATTAAAACAGAATAAGAGTATTGTACCCATTTATCTTACTTTTGTTCAAATATCGTTTCTCATTTGAATGGGTGCATGATCCGATGGATGCGGACAGGCGTGGACCCGACGAAGGTAAAAATTGTTTATGTTTGGCCCTTTAAACTCCTTGATTTTTAGTTCAGCAATAATAAACTAGAGTGGAGCTTTTAAACCCCTCAAAAATTCTTATCAACAACCTGTTTGAATTCTATTCCCTAAAATGCCCTCAATCTAATTTATAAAATATTAACTGATAAATTAAAAGCAATCATTTTGTCATTAAATTTCACTCTAAAAAAATATTTCTTTTAAATTTTTATTTATAAAACTCATATAAATCCAAAAATCTTAAGTTATTTTCTTCTTATTACATAATTTCCATCTCCATAATTTTAAATTCTTAAAAGTCTCTCAAAAAAATATTTTCAATTAAAATTCAAGATATAAATATAAACTATGAAATGGGTTGGGTGTAAAAAAAATTGTTCAAAGAATAATTTATTTAAATGCTTAATTGAATTTTCATTCAAAAATTTTTTATTTATCTTTGGTTGTTTAAGTAATTTTAATTAAAGAGTGGGTTTATAAAGAATTTAGGGAGCAAAAAGATATTCTCACAAAAGTAAGTACAAAATTTTGCATAAAACGATGCATTTTAATAAAGCAAAATTATAAATACAATCAAAATATGTAAGATTGATCATTTACACCCCTTTTGTTTATCTTGGTGAAAATTCTGCACTAATGGTATCAGAGCCTGTTTTTCAAATTTTGAAATAACAAATGGTATATCAGCGAGAAACCAATGGCAAATATTTTGATAGTTAACCTGAATGGGAACTATATCAATTTGTACTATCGATATAACAAGCCACATAGTAGTTTATTTCAAAATCAAAAATACAGATCGATAGAATGAGACATATAGTATTATTCAATATAAAGATCTGATTTGGATATTAAACAATTAGTACAACTATATCTATCACATGTAGAGATGGCCAATAGGCCAAGCCGATAGAAGGTCTATGCGTGCTCGTGCTCGTATCGTTCCATGCCCATTATGCGCTTCGTGCCATGTCGTGTTGTGCCTAATATTTTTCTTAAGTCTGACTCAGCACACACACCATGCCCACACGTGTCGTGCTATTGGCCATGTTGTATCGTGCCTAAGAAAAATTGCACGATAAACTTTTTTTCCTTTTTTTGTAAGAAGGCATGCCAAGTTGTTGGCATACTTTTCTCAAGCGTATGTACTTTAGTGGGTCTATGTGCCTTTAGTGAAATTCAATAGAACCAAAAATTCAAACTCAAATTCATATTCAATAATAATAAACTAACAATAGTAAGAGAATGTAATACTAATTACTAAGTTAGACCTACGGTATGAAAATTTCTTTTTAATACTTAACAACAATAACAACATCAGCAATAATAATAATTTTTTCTTAAGGGTTAACTTAATTATTAACTTCAACTTACATAGAGTTATAAGTCATGGTCCATTATAACATTAATACATATTTATAAAATCATGATATTTATAATTTTGTTTATTAAAATCATGATATCAATTATTAATTTAATAAATTATAAACATAAATCAAGTAGAGTATTTTTTTAAAACTAAGAATTAAATGAATTAAAAAAACTTGTGCTAATAAAATATACTAAAAAGATTCAATTTCAAGTTATTTGTAAAATTATAAAACTTTAAGATTACTTTCATTAAAAAAAATGAAATGTACTTCTTGTGAGTTTTTTCTGGTATTGTGCTTTTAAGGCCGCATGCGTAAAATTCTAAGCCCAGCCCAACTTGCGTGCATGCCCTATCATACTGCGTGCCCCACTGAAACATGCTCATGCCCTGCTATTTTGTATGGACACGTGTTGTGCTCATACCGTGTCACGTACTGCTCGGCCTGCTGGCCATGTCTAATCACATACTTCTAAGATCTATGTTTAAATTTATGTTTTTTATTATTATGAGTTATGCTACTTTAAATTCATGAGCCTTGATTAGAAATTTAAACATAGATATTATAAATTTCCAAAAATAATTTTTTGTGGAAGCAATGGAATATTAATTATGTTGATCGATATATCAATGAACTTATCATAGGTTACAATAGATTTTTATCTATCAAGCAAAGGGAAGAATATAATTGAGAGAACAAAAGAATTAGAAGTAAATATTATCCTTCTAGTAATACGCGAATAGGATAAAAAGGATTAATCTTCCATAAAATTCGCCTTATACATAAAGGTTTAGAGAAGAATAATATTCCCAAGGATATAAGAAATATTATATATCATAAATATTTAGTAGAATGTAATAAAATACTATGCAAATGGTATATATAATGAATAAATTACCTCAGCCTTTAGTAACTTCACAAAACATAGAAACCAATAAGTTACCACCTTCTGCCTACAGGCAAATATTTCAATCTTTTGATCTGATCAATTATTCAAATATGTGAGGAAATATTCAATTAAATTGGATTTCACTACATTTATTGAATAAATTAGGAAAAAATAATTTATCTATAATGGATATAAAAAGTGTAAATGAAATATTAGAAATTAAAAATTTGAACAACGAAAACATAAAACAAATTGAAAGGCTAGGAGACCAAATAAGTAAAGATTTTATTAAGTTAAACAATTGATACAAGACTTCATGACTGAAGATCAAGATATATTAAAACAAGAAATCATAAATACAATGAATAGAAATTCAATAGATATAAGATTAAATAAAATTGAGCAACTTGGCAACAAATTTGCATAAATATACATGGAAAACTTCAAGAAAATTTAGGTACAAAAGATAAATAATAACATGGAATAATTTTTTATAGTAATTGAAGAACAGAATAAGATCTTACAATATATAATAATTTATTCTACTGAAAAGAAAAATAATGAAATTCAATTGATATCAAGACCAATGACACGACTTAATAGTGTATTACTCTCAAGTATAATAGTATTTAGTTATAATATAACCCGATGAGTTCGGGGTCGAATCACGGGAAATTTAAAATCTAGTTGTCAATTTGTTAAATAAAGAAAATTAATTACGAGAAAAGGAATTGCTAGAAATCAATTTAAAAATATGCTAAGGTTACGGAATCCACTCTCAATTATTCAAACTATAATTTTAATACTCTCTCATTTTTATATTTTGCCTCACTTTTACCAGTTAATTATTATATCATTTAATTCTTAACTAACTATGTGTGTGGATAAATATAGAATCAAGTACCTAATGTGCCACAACTACATTAATGTGTCGATATTTTGTCAAAATATCATACAAATTTAAGGAAATTCATAAATTAACATGACATAAAAATAACCAGAAAAGAATAAATTAAACTTAAAACTCACTTGAGAAAGTAATTAATTTTATAATTTGAAACCTTGAGCTTCACTCTTCATCTCAGCTTAGTAAAATTAGCCACTTATATTGAAACAAAATTAAAACACTCATTTTATTTGAGAAACTTTTGAAATATATTGTAAGGAAGTTGATTACAAAACAAAAGAAGAAAAAGACACATTTTCTCATATTCACTGTCTCGTCTCACGTCTTGGCTCAGCTTTTCTCTCCCTGCATCTCCTAGGCAAGGAATGCATCCTTCTTTCTTTATTTTATTTTATTTTTATAATATAAATGTATGTTGAGATGTGTGATGACCAATGGTCAGGTGGCCAAGATGGCCACTTGACCATCACGAGCATTGTTGCTCTCTTCTCTTTATTTATTTATTTTTTAAATTTTTTAATATTTATTTATTACATCTTCGTAATGAACATTGTAAGGTGATTAATTTAAGATCTGGAATGATATTCATATTCTATTAAGCGTACCAAAAAGAAGAGTTGAACCCATTTTAATCCAAGAAGAAACTCAAGTTGAAGAGGAACAACAACACCCCACTTTTCACCACACTAGTGAGGACAACCAAGTTACAGTACCTTCAAAAACTAATGATCCAGTAATTGTGGAAGAAGATGCTGCAGTACCAACCATATCAATTCGAAACATGGCAAAAGAGAAGTAGCCTGCACAGCCTGCTCTAGCACAACAATTTAAACACCCACCACCCTTTCCACAAAGATTCCAGAAGCAAAAGTAAGACAAGTAATCAACTAGTTCTTAGAAGTGTTGAAGCAGCTACATATCAATATTCATTTTATGGAAGCCCTTGAACAAATGCCAAATTGTGTGAAGTTCTTGAAAGATATTTTGGCAAGGAAAATGAGGCTTGGAGAGTTTGAAATAGTTGTTCTGACACAAGAATGCAGCTATATGCTTCATAACAAAATCCCTCAGAAGTTGAGAGATTCAGGAAGCTTCACAATCTCATGCTCCATAGGAATTAAATACAATGGTAAGACACTTTGTGATCTAGAGGCTAGCAACAATATCATGCCTTTTTTAGTGTTCAAGCAATTAGGAGTTGGAGAAATTAGGGCAATAACAGTGACTTTACAACTTGCTGACAGAAGGTGGATAAATTTACTTTTCTAGTGGATTTCATAGTCCTAGGCTTCAAGGGAGATAAGGAAGTACCCATCATTTTAGGAAGACTTTTTTTAGCCACTAGAAAGACTTTAATTGATGTGCAAAAAGGAGATTTGACTATGCAGGTTAATAATCAACAAGTTACATACAATGTGTTAGATGCCATGAAGAATCCAGATGATGTTGAAGATTGTAATTTTATCAGTGTTGTGGATTTTGGTGTTACAGAGAGACTAAACAATTGTTGCAGCAGGAATGAAGAAGTCAAAGCCGTAACATTCAAAGAACTTAAAAAGGAAGAACTCGAAGCAACAGACATAGCATGGCTAGGAGAGAAGTAACTCGTGAGAACTGACAGACGCTTTGAATCTTTAGACCTCTCAAACAGGGAAGTAAAACCTTATGTTCCTTCTATTGAGTCCCCTCCTATCTTAGAATTAAAGATTTATCTTTACATTTGAACAATGTTTATCTTGGTGACAATAACACACTCCCTATAATCATTTCATCTTCTTTGAATGCAAATCAAGAGAAGAGCTTGGTAGATGTGTTGGGGAGATACAAGAAGGCTACTGGTTGGACCATGCCAGATATCAAAGGAATCAACCAATCTATATGCATGCATAAGATTTTACTGGAGGATTGCTATAGCAATTTTGTGGAGCAACATAAAAGACTAATGAAATATTAACTAGGCAACCTAAGATGAGGGTGAATTGGGTTTCTAAAATTTAACCTAATCAAACTACACAACAATTTTAATCTAATTCCTTAATGAAAACAAAAATAATAAATTTAACAATATTTAAAGATAAAAAGAGTAAAGGAAGAGAGATCAAACACTCGATTTTTATGTTGTTTGACTAACTGTGCCTACGTTCACACATCCAAGCTCACCACGCTTAAAGATTTCACTAAGTAACCCTCCAAGACTTTAATCACTCTTACAATTGACTTCTAATGAATTGAAAACATGTTTATTATCATCAAAATCATTATTATAAAAGCAAAAGAGTTAACAATCTCCCTTTTTTAAAACTAGGTAAGATTACTCTCCCTTAATGTGTGCTCCCCCTTAGTAAGTGGCCAAAACATTTCAAAACAGTTTTGCACTAAATTTGTTTAGTGGCCAAAATATTTCAAAAATAGTTAAATAGTTTTGCATTTGTTTATCACAACAAAGATGTATAGTATGTATTTAAAAGCAATAAATTTAACAATACTAAAAGATAAAAGAGTAAGGAAAGAGAGATCAAACACTCGATTTTTACGTGGTTCGGCTAACCGTACCTACATCCACTCCTCCAAGCTCACCGGGCTTGAAGATTCCACTAAGCAAGTATCTAAGGCTTCAATCACTCTTACAATTGACTTTCAAGATGTCAATGAACCTTTACAAAAAGAGATGATCCTCAACTCTTAACTCAAGTATATACCAACACTTACAACCTCTCAATTTGATTTTTAAAAAAAGATTACAAAATAAATATCTCTCACACAATATATTGGTTATAAATGAAGTTCTAAGATGTGAGTAAATGTGATGATACCATACAATCAATTTACCGTTTTCTTTAAATGGTTTGCCATTTTCTAGAAATTCATTCTCTGAGATGTAATCGATTTGCCATTTTCTGTAAACGGTTTGTCGTTTATTTCCAAAAGGTTTTGCTTTGCTTTGAATAATATAGGGCTTAAAAAACTGATCTAATTAACAATAAATTTTAAAACTTATCAATTGAAAACATGTTTGTTATCATCAAAATCATTATTATAAAAACAAAAGAGTTAACAATTGAATCTCATCATGAAGGAAGTTGTGAAGAAAGAGATTATCAAGTGGCTTGATGATGAAATTATTTACCTAATATCAGGTAGCTTATAGGTAAGTCGAGTACAATGTGTTCCAAAGAAAGGTGGAGTAACAGTTGTAGCAAATGAAAAGAACGAGCTTATTCCCACAAGAACAGTGATTGAATGAAGAGTCTGCATAGATTATAGGAAGCTAAACAAAGCAATAAGGAACGATCACTTTTCATTGCCTTTCGTAGATTAGATGCTTAATAGACATGCTGGAAAAGAATACTATTATTTCCTGGATGGATATTCATGCTACAACCAGATTGCTATAGCACCAGAAGATCAAGAGAAGACAACATTCACTTGTCATTATAGAACCTTTGCCATCAAAACGATATCATTCGGTTTGTGCAATGCTCCAACAACTTTCTAGAGGTGTATGATGTCTATTTTTTTAATATATGATTGAGCAAACACTTGAGGTATTTATGGAATATTTTTTAGTTTTTGGGAAATCATATGATGACTATTTGCATAACCTAAAAAATGTGATTAAAAAATGTAAAGAGACCAACTTAGTGTTGAATTGGGAAAAATGTCATTTTATAGTACAAGAAGGGATAGTCTTAAACCATAAAGTTTCTAGAAAGGGAATAGAGGTGGATAGGGAAAAAAATATATTAGTGATTGATAAGCTTCCACCACCTAGTTCAGTAAAGGGCATTACGAGTTTCTTAGAACATGCTGGGTTCTATAGAAGGTTCATTAAAGACTTTTTCAAAATAGCCAAACCTTTATGCATGTTGCTGAAACATGATAGACCCTTCAATTTTGATGAGAATTATTTAAAGGCCTTTGTTGAGTTGAAGAAAACTCTTGTTACAGCACCCATTGTTATAACACTTTATTAGAATATGCCTTTCGAATTGATGTGTGATGTTAGACCATTCTGTTGAAGCAGTGTTAGGGCAAAGGAAATGCAAGATTTTCACTCTATTTATTATGCCAGCAAGACTTTAACTGATGCCCAATTAAATTATACGATCATTGAAAAAGAACTACTAGTTGTCTTTACATTTGATAAATTGATAGTCTATTTGGTGAGCGGATTATTACCACTTGTTTGAGATACTTGCAGAAAAAAGAGATTTCTTCATAATGTAAAAAGTTATTGGTGGGATGAGCCCTACTTGTACAAGATGTGTTTAGATCAAGGGATTAAAATATGTGTGCTAGATGAAGAAATTTGAGGCATCCTGCAGTTCTATCATGCTGTAGCATATGGAGGACACTTTGAAGGGCATAAGACAACATCAAAAGTCCTTCAATCAAGTTACTAATGACCCTCTATTTTTAAGGATGTTTAAGAGTTTGTTAAATATTGTGACAGGTGTCAAAGAGCAGGGAACATCTCTTAAAAACATGAGATGGCACTCATTAACATTTTGGAAGTGAAACTCTTTGATGTATAAGGGATAAATTTTATGGGACAATTCTCACCCTCTTTCGACAATTTATGCATCCTAGTAGTTGTGGACTATGTCTCCAAATGGGTGGAAGCTGTAGTATTACCAACTAATGATACCAAGGCAATAGTAAATTTCCTTCAACAAAAAGGATTGGTCACTTAAATTAAATGACTCCTTATGGGCTTATCGAACAGCCTATAAAACTCCACTTGGCATGTCCCCATACATAATTGTTTATGAAAAAGTCTGTCATTTGTATTACAGCTGAAGCACAAAGCATGTTAAGCAATCAAGCAGCTGACTATGGGTATGACTGCTGCAGTAGAGGAAATAAAATTACAACTTTGTGAGTTAGAGGAGTTACAATTATATTCCTATGAAATTTCAAGAATTTATAAGGAGAAGACCAAGCAATGGCATGACAAAGAATCCAGCAAATCAAATTCATTCCACGTAGTCAAGTCTTGCTCTATAACTCGAAATTAAAGCTCTTCCCTGGAAAAATGAAATCTCGATAGTTAGGACCTTTAAACTTATCAAAGTCTATCCTCATGGGACCGTTGAACTTCAAGATGAAAGAACAGGTTAAGAATTCAAGGTGAATGGGCATAAGGTGAAGCATTACATGAGTGCTACTGTAAATCACCCAAGGGAGGACCTTTTCCTAAGGGATCTAACATGAGCAATCAAGGACGGTCAGGCTGAAGGACCCAAAATCAAGCGCTAATTGGGAAGTAACCCAATGAGGAAAATTATTTTAATTTTTCTTTAAAAGTTAAGTCAAGATTTGAAGACTTTTAATTTACTTTTATTTCATTCTAATTCGAGCATTGGATTTATTTTTTTTTTGTTTTTTCATTATAGCGAGCTGCACTATAGTCAACATGGTAGTTGGAAGATGATTCTCAACCAATAGGGGAATTTTTCACTGTTGCTACAGTAGGGATTTTTACCGTTGCACTGACAATCCTTGGATTTTTACTGTTAGAAGACTGACAGGCTAGCGTTAGTAAATCATAATTGAAGATAATGGGAGATTATGCAATCCCTAAATTATTGTGATATATATATATATATATATATATATATATATATATATATATATATATTCCTTTTTTATTTAATTTTTTTTTAAATTTCAAAAAATCCTTTCCAAGTTATCCTCTTAATTAATTTCCTTATTCTACTTTCATAATTGCTATAAATTAGGGATTCACTGAAACCTTTTTCAATTCCACCACAACTCTTTCTATCCCCATCAATAATTCTCAATAATATGTATAATTCTTTTTACATTCACTTTTCTTTTCAACACAATACAATTCTGTTCAAACTGCTATAGCAATGCCAAAATTTAAGACACGAGCTGCTAGATTGAAAGACCCTTCACGCTTTTATAACTATAGAGCAAAAGACAAATTTGAGGAATTTATAGAGCCATGAAAACTTTTAGAGGAAAAAGACTTTATATTCCCAAAGCAACCGACAGGAGTAATGAACAACATCTATAACGTTGTAGTAAGAAAAGGATGGGTAAAATTTCGCTCTCACCTCCAAGATCTAACATCTCGGTTGTAAAAGAAATCCTACTCCAACTTGCTATAACAGGATCAATGCAATATCTTTTTAAGGCAAGTACAAGTCCCTTTAGACTCTACAGTTTTTAATGCATTCAATGATTTACCTACTGTTTTAGATTGTAAATATACACAATTTGCTGAGAACATGATGGTGAAGAAATGGGGGAAGTTTTAAAATCTTAACTGTCCTGAGTAGTGAGTGGATGAGTAAAGAAGGGCGAGTGATTAGTTAGATAATTTGAAACCTATTGCTAAGGTTTGGGTGAAGCTTTTGAAATCTCGATTAATGCTAACTACCCACACTACCACAGTTTCTCAAGACAAACGCATCTCCTCTATACTATAGTCAAGGGCTTAGTTGTAGATGTAGGCAAGATCATTGAGAGGAAAATTAGAGACTGTGCAATGAAGAAGCAAAAATCTTCTACATTACTATTCCCTTCTCTCATCATGTGAATATGTGAAGTCTCGGGAGTGTAATTTGATGACAGTAATGAGAGAATAAATAATGAAAAGGCTACTACCATGAGGAAAGTTAAGAGAATTGCTGGAGAACCTACAACTGCAGCGACCCCAAAGCGCCATATTATAGCAATGGCAGAAAATGTTTCAAGAACTTAGTGAAGCAGTGAAAACTTGTGTCCAAGTATAGATGGAAGAAAATAAGAGATTTTAGACCTATTTACAGCATCTTAAAGCACAAAAGCACCAATTTGCTATGTACATGAAGAGTAAAAATGCAAAATTTTCAAAATCGTTATTTCAGTAGTTTAACTTTGGAGAAGCTAAGGAAACTGCTTTAGCAGAAGGAAGTAAAGATGTTGAAGTAGTAGAGGAGGTTGAAGGAGAGTCCAAGGACGAATAGCAACAAGAACAAAAGGAAGTAGATGATGTTGAAGCAGCAGAGGAGTTGAAGATGGAGAGCAAGAAGAAGAGAAAGTAGAGGAAGAGCAAGCATAAGAGGAGGAAAGGGAGGCAAAACCTCCAAATGTGACTCCTACATGCAAAGGAAAAAAGAAAATTTTGGTTAAGGAGGAGCCAAAATCAGAATGGGAAGAGGATGTGGATGCAGCTATAGAGAAAGCTATTAGCAGAGTTGCTAGAACAAAAGAAGGAAGAAGCAGCCTGAGAGACCTCATTACTAGTATCACTACTGAAAAACCAGCTGCAGTAACACCTGCTCAAGCTGCTACATAACAAACCCCAACAAAATCTCCTGTCACAGCTCCTAGGGTCTCTAGCAAATGCAAAGAGGAAGAAAAAGAGGAAGAGCAAGCATAAGAGGAGGAAAGGGAGGCAGAACCTCCAAAGGTGACTCCTACATGCAAAGGAAAAAAGAAAATTTTGGTTAAGGAGGAGCCAGAATCAGAATGGGAAGAGGATGTGGATGTAGTTATAGAGAAAGTTATTAGCAAAGTTGCTAGAACAAAAGAAGGAAGAAGCCGCCTGAGAGACCTCATTACCAGTATCACTGCTGAAAAACCAGCTGCAGTAACACCTGCTCAAGTTGCTACATAACAAACCCCAACAAAATCTCTTGTCACAGCTCCTAGGGTCTCCAGCAAATGCAAAGAGGCACAACCTTCTGAAGGTGCTACAACAGCAGAAGAGCCAGAACACAAGAGAACAAAGCAAATTCAACCCAAAGCTACTGAACCTCCCGGAACCCCACCAATCAGTCCAACTCAAAGCTAGAAAAAGAAACAACCAGCAATTACATCACTAGGTTCACCTAAGGAATGATTGAGAAGTGCAACTAAGAAGAAGTGAACCTTTTTTGCACAAACTATGGTAGAATATTCAACAAGAGGGGAGTATCCCTTGCCAACCCAAATTAATTTTCAAATTTCTGAAAAATTTTTTTCTTTTATTTATTTATTTATTTCAGATTATTCATTTTTCATTTCTTTATTGTTAGTGTATGCATGTTTGTCTTTGCTTTATTTTGTGTGCTTGTGAGGACACAGCACCTTTCAAGTTTGGTAGGGGTTGTGCTATGGTGTAATGTGTTCATGAATGGATGTGTTTGTGTTATGTGTGTAGCTTTGTTTATCTAGTAGTTGTTGGTAGATTATAGAACCCAATTAAAATGAATTAAGTGTTGAAATGTAAGAATGAATTACTGCCAAGTAGGGATAGTTTATAAATGAAAGTTCAAACTCTGTCTTTACACTTAGGCTTTGATTAAGTTTTGTAAGTATGTTGTAGCAAGACTAGTAGGGCAAAGGTTAAAAATATCTCAAGTTTGGGAAGGAAATTTTTTTTAGATTTATCACAAACAATGCTTGATATGAAATAAATCTTGCTCCAATAGCTTAATTGTTGAGTAACTAGGGCTTAGTATATACTCCATACGCAGACTTGAGTAAAAAGGCAGTGAGAGTTATGAGCATTGCTACAGTAACCGTAAAAAGAAAAAGAAAAGAGCAAGATAGGTCCTCTGTCTAGGATATTGAATAGCCAGATCTGTTCATAAGCCCCATGTTTAGGCTTGAGTTAAAGGTGTCTATAGATAAGACTATATTATAACATTTGACTTGTTATTACTGCAGCAACTCTAATATGTGCATTAGTTAAGTAATTGAGTGTCATCATTACAAGTATAAAAATTCACATGAAAAATAATAATACATTGAAGAGTACTAAAAAAAAATATTGTAGTACAGTTTAAACCTATTTTGGTTTCTACTCCCCCATATATGAATATACTTATGTTTTATTCTTGAGTTATATGTGATGTCTGTGTGATGCTGCAACATTTCTAGAACTCGATCAAAGTGCCACACACATACTTTGGGCAAAGCAAGACCTAAGTTTAGAACTGGAACTGCCATGACAATTTTGCATGTCTAAGAGTGAGATGTGAAGGTTGATGAATCCTAACAAACTTGGTGACAAAACTAAGTTGTTTGTTGTATGGTTGTGTGATTGAAGTGTTAGTGTAGTTTTCATTACTTATGGACAAGTAATGGGTTAAGTTTCAGGGTATGAAAACTTTATAAAATGAGAGTTATCATGACACTCTTAGACTTAAAACAATATTACTTAGAGAATAAATGATGTATTTTTATTTTTAATAAATTGAGTTGCTTTAGATCATTTTTGTGCTTAGATTATTTGCATTATTGTAGGCAATCGAAAAGATCAAATTTTAGGGATGAAATACTACCGCAACAGACTTGTAGAGATAATGAAAGAACTTGGCTACAGATGAGTTAAAACAAGTCTGGAACAATGAAAATGCTATAACAGTCCTGGAGCAATAATAGACTGTATTTTGTGCCCAATAACAAAAAGATTGCAATATGAAGTTTCCAAAAATGGATGATACACACCACACTTTTTTGGTTGCCTTAATTTTAAGTTATAAAAAGAGCATGCATAAATTTAAAAAAAAAATGAGCCATCACCCAAAGAGAATATTGAAAAGAAAACAATAAGAAAACAGAATTTAAAAGAGAGATTGAAGGTTGTAAGAAAGGACTCAAGGATGAAACAAATCACAAAGACCAAGCATAACTCAAATTTTCTTCTTATTTTCTTGTTTTCTATTTATTTATGGGGATATATTTGATGGATAAAACAATTTTATTAATTGGTCTATTGCAAGTCATGAACTGAATTTGATTGTGGTTGAGTGATAAATAATCTTAATGAATATTTGATTGCTATACATGCGTTGCTCTATATTGGTCACTATTAGGTTGCATTTAGGTATAAGATATCCAACAAGGAACAAATGAGGATGCATGAGGGATTTTACCCAGTGCTGTAATAGATGTTATAAGAACAATATTTTAAATACAAAAACAATTAATACTATTAAGTGAATTTAATCACTCAACTACTATATTCTCATTGGTTACATCCTTCTGTTTGACGTGATAATTTTTCTTATTGCATTTTTATTTTCATCAGTTCATTAGCTTCATTGATTGTTTTTTTTTCAATTTAAGATAACATTGTACTGTTAAGATTGCTATAGTAAATTTGATAACATCAATCCCTATGGAGATGATCTAAATATTCGTCAGTATATTACTTGTTGTGTACACTTGCACATTAACACCCATTGCAATTAAAAGAAACCAACCAACAACAATCTCTTGAGATTTTAAGAGAAATTGATTTAACAAAAGAATGAGAGATAAATTTAAGTAGTCAGCCTATTTTTATTAAAGGAAGTACTACTAAGTCTACAATATATACTCTAGATAGGAAAATTATTTCAGGGAGTAAGAGATCATTCTCAATACCCAAATCAGAACAAGAATTTAGTAGAATACAAAGTTTTAGGAGATATTGCCAACTTGTGATACCACCATCACATGAAATATTGGCAACAGTTAGAAGAAATAATTAAAATGTAAAGATCAAGATTAATTATAATAATTGAACGTCATGGCATGAGAAGTCATGGCATGAGACTTTTGCTATCATAGATACAGGAGCTACAAAATCTTTTATTGATACTAAAAGATTAAGGTAGCGTTTACTTTTTGAATTGGATTGGGAATCCTGGGGAGTGGAAATCCTAGGATTGGGAATGTGGAGTGGGAGTGGGAGTAGGTTGTTTACTTACACTGAAATGAAATCATGAAATGGAGATCAGAATCCAATTTATGTGTTTACTTTGTCTTAAATTGGGAGTAAATAGTTTCAAATTATAATTTTATCCTTATTTAAAGAATTATAATTTTTAATTACAAAACTAATAAAAAAATATATTTAATGAATAATATTTATTTTATTATATTTGTAAATTTATTATAATTATTAATATTCTTAATTATGAACAATAAATTATTAATTGTAATTTTAATATAAAATGAAATGTTATTTTATTTTATTTAATATAATTATATTAAATTTATTATTATATAAAATAATAATATAATATTATTTAGTACAAAATTAATATTTTCTTAGAATAAAGTATTTATTATTATTATTAAATAAATATAGTACTATTATTTTTAAAATAAATATAATAATATTATATTTATTAATTCTCTATTAATATAATAATAGTATTTTAAAATAATTTTAACTTAGAATCAATGTAAATTATTATTTAGTTAAATATAATATTATTATTTAAATAAATATAATATTATTATTTAAATAAATATAGTATTATTTATTTTATTTTATTAATTATAAAACATAAAATAAAAAAAGGGTAGAAATGGGAGAGGTGGGAGTGGGAAGGGAGAGGTGGGAGTGGGGTGGGAGTGGATTCCCACTCCCACCTCCCCCAATGGGAGTCCCACTCCCACTCCCCACTCCAAAAATGGGTGGGGCCCACGGAGTGGGACTCCCAATCCCTCTTCATTTTCTCCCACCTCCCCCAATGGGAGTCCCACTCTCACTCCCCACTCCAAAAATGGGTGGGACCCACGGAGTGGGACTCCCAATCCCTCTTCATTTTAAGTAAACGCTGGAGTAGGAAGAATCCACACTCCTCACTCCCACTCTAGCAAATAAACACAACATAAATATTTAGAAAGAAAAATTCTCAAAGAACTATATATATACGTAGGATATAATGGAGAAAGAAAGATGTTAAGTCAATGTGGTGACATTCCTATAAGAATTAAGAGGATATAATTTATCTTTCCTTTTTCATTGAAATCAATTATGAAACAGAAATAAGTCATTTGCTATTCGGGATGAACTTTCTTAAAAATTTCTCTCCTTACTATATAGGAGACAAAGAAATTAGTATAACAATTGATGGAATCAAATAAATCATATTAAGATATGTGTAATCCCTTTATAGTATATGTAAAAAAGATTATACCATATTGTAACCATTAGCCTGAATGGTTGCATGCTTTGGTTGATATAGGTTCAGGAGTTAATTTAGCTAACTTTAGGACTTATCTAAAATATTATCGGAAAGATTACAAGTCCTTAACAGGATAAGGGGTAAATGGTGAGAGAAATGCCTTAGGAACATGTAGAAGTAAAACCTTAATAGAAATAGAAGATCATGTTTTAAGCATTCCAATATTATGGTCTTATAATCATATGGATGTAGATATACTTTTAAGAGTTAATTTCCTTCTTCAGTTCCTTTATATAACGACTAACGAAACAATTAGCATGGGGATTTCAATATAAAAATCAATCAAATCATATTTGATTATGTAAAAAATCTTAGATAAACTTGATAAAAACTTTACTGAAGACCAAATCAACTATGGGAAGTTGATAAAGCATATGCAAAGATTGAATTAATAAATGCAAATGTTATTATAAGAGTCAAGCCTACGAGAGATCGGCAAAATGATAGATTAGAATTCCATAAATGGATCAAAGAGTTATTCGACCTTAAGATTATTTGAGAATCTAAAAGTCCACATAGTAGCCCAACCTTTATGGTTAGGAATCATATAGAGATTAAACGAAGAAAAACTCATATGATTATTAATTATAAAGAACTAAATAAGTATATCAAATTTGATGGGTACTTTTTAACCTCATAAGGATACATTAATTACTTTTGTAATTAGTAACAAAATATATAACAAGTCTGATTGCAAATTGGACTGTTGACAAACAAGTTTGAAGAAGAAAGTATACCACTTACTACCTTTAGTACACCTTAAGGACAGTATGATGGATTGTGATGCCTTTTAGATCAAAAAGTTCATCATAAATATTTCAAAGAAAAATGGATAAAATCTTTAAATAATTTCATGAATTCTGCATTGTTTAGATTATATATTAATATTTTCAAATTAATCATCTTGTTTCTTTTGCCAAAAAATGTAAGAAATATAGAATATTACTTTCTCAAAAGAAAGCTGAAATAACAAAACCTAGAATACAGTTTCTAGGATTAATAATAGATGAAACAGAAATTAAGATGCAACCTCACATTTCAGAGAAAATATACTTATTTCTAGGTAAGTTAAAATAAAAAGATTTATATTTAATAAGTTACCTAATTTACCTCAGTATAAAAAATTAATTAGATGGCAGCAATTATTTGGAAAATATGATTTGAGATCAAATATATTAAAGAATCTAACAATTGTATTGCAGATTTCCTAACTAAAGAATACAACGGATAAGAGCCTTTCAAAAATAATAAAGAACATAACAATGTGCTCTAAAGAACAAGCATTGCTTCTCAAAGGTAATTCAATGATATACGATGGGCTTTCAATGATTGATGATGCCCAAGAAGAATCGAGCAAACTTTGTCCGGACAAAAATTTGAAAAATCATCCAGAAGTTCTATACTTCACAACAATTCATTAGCTATATGATTAAAAAAGTTCATTTCAAGGATCAAATTGAAGGGCAGTTACCCAGAGTTCTTCACAAAACTCAAAGATCACACATTCAAAGAAATTTCTCATAATTAATAATCTCATAGATCAATCATAAAGAGAGAAGGTTCTCAAAGCTCTTCAGTGAGCTTAAGACTTAAATATAGTAAAAGCAGATAATTCGGTTTAATGGTTAAATAGCTTATGAGATTCATCCCAGTGAGGATATAATACCATATCATTCAAGATTGTACCTGAGAATTAATTTTATTCCAAAAGCTTATCCAGAAATAATAAAAGACATGTTTGCACATGGTTTCATTAACCTTATTTATGTTAGTGATAATTGCAGAGAATAAGAGATGCTTCCCAAAGAAATCAAAGAAGCTACCACTCAAAAGGATAACAAAGGCAAAACAAGCAATTTTTGTCAAATTCCTTACTACTTGCCCTGAGTACTATAATAATAAATGGTACCTAGCACAACACATGATAGCAGCAGCGTGATTAATCCAACCATTGATTTAGATCAAGTTTATAATGATTATGATTTTGGATTGTTTGAGCCTAAAGTTCTTACCAACAACTGGGCAATTGAGATGAAAGTCCTCTATGAGCAACTTGAGAGGATAAGTAAAGAAACGGTATGCCTTCACCAAGTCACATCAGAATATATAGTCTTTTTTATAAGCAGAAAAGAAAATATTTTGGCTAAACAAGCTAATGTGTGAAACTCTTGAGGAATCTAGTGTGCCAACACACTATAAGATATATAAGGTGTTTAAGCATGAATCAAAATGTGGCTTTTGCTACAAAAAATCTAAAAAATGATTCAGTGAAAAAGACATGTCACTAGATGACGAACTGACAATTGGCATGTGACAAGGGTCCACTAAAAAATATAAAAGATACCAGCTAAAAGCATCATTGATTCATAGAGAAAGAATCCAAGAGGAAAGATAAGTCTTATCTCTAAAAGCAATCAGGTTATCGGCCATGAGGAAAAGGAAAGTGAAATTATCCTAAAGAATAAAGGGAGGAGTGTCACCTTATCTCGAAAGAATCTATCATCCACCAAGAAAATGTAATAAGTGTCATGTAAGAAGAGTGGATAATCTTATCTCTTTAAATCTATAAATAGAATCATGTAATTATAGTGGGCTACCGCTTATAAATCCTCATTGTCAACAATCATCTTGATTCCTCTTATCTTTCTTTTGTGTAGATTCAGAAATGAAATAAATAAAACTCTTTTTGAGTGAAATTATCATCTTTAACATATGTTATATTTTTAGAAATAAATTAAGAATCTTACATGCCAACACTTGTGCTAAACAAAGTAGATTTCATACTACTAAGCACTCTCCCAGAGACAATTGCAGGAAAATCGCTCAGATAGATCATGTTAGCTTATTTTGCAGTGTGCAGGAAAATCTCTATTATTAAAGCTAGACTAGTTATGAACAAATGCTCGTATGAAGAAATTAAAAGGATAAACGTAGAGGATAATCGAGAAATATTTTATTTATTTGAAGAAGAGAATAGGATAACATTAAAGGAATGCATATTAACTAGTCTTGAAATAATTCAGACAGATGCAAAACAAATAGCAGGACTAAAGATTGGCCAAAATAAATTAAATGACGAACAACAATAACGATGAATTTTTTTATTCAAAATGTTGAATTTAGATTACAATATCGAAGTGAAAGCATTGATGGAATGTAACTTAGTTGGGAAAATAGACTGGATATATACATAAATATGTTGAAAGAAAAACTTTAGTTTGGTGCAAATTTAGAATTCACAGATACCTATGAATATGATAATCATTTCAAGCCTTATAAAATTACAAATAAAACTTTAAAATATTCTAAAAATAGATGTATAAGAGATGGAAGGAGAAATCATTCAGCTGTTCAATATCAATATAACAAAGATTATGAGTAAAATCTTTGAATCTAAAACTTTAAATTTTCACCAATAATTCAGAGAATATCGCAAGATCCTTTTTATACTAAATGTTTTAAGCAGATCACTATTAATCTAGGGAGGTGTCAAGAGGCGTACTCATTTAAAAAGTAGGCCCAATTTAAATTGAGAGTAATGCTTTTTACACCCCGTTTAACATCCTTATACAACCCTTTTTCTTTTTTTTTAATCATACTTGTTTTTGGAAAATGAATTAAATAAAGAGTGAGGCTTTTCACTAGGGTTGGCAAAACACTATGTCCAGCTTAGGTTTTGATCCAGCTGCCGAGACTAAAGTTCATGCTCGGTTTTCCACATATGGGCCAAGCCAAGCCTGGCACCTCCCGAGCACCAATTTTTGGTCCAAGCTTTCTCTACTTGGTAAGAACTCATTTATATATATATATATAAAGGAATGTTTAATAGTGTAGAATTTTTTTTACATAAAGGGATATTATCAGTCATATACCCTTAAATGATACCAATATCAAACGTGCTACAACATTTTTCACTTATATCACTCGTATACCCTAAGTTAACAAAAGAATTCTGACGTCCACCTTTCTGTTTACTACCGTTAAGAACTTAACAAAATTTGAACAAAATGACTATTTTACTCTTTAAACTCAAAATGAGGTAAAAAAATAAATTTACCTTTAAAATTAATGTAAATTTTCAATACATAATTTTTTTATTTTTTTATTAACAATACATGTTTTTATTAAAAAATATGAATTATTAATGGTACATATTATTAACAATTATTCATAAAAAATATTCATCTTATACCATAAAAAATTATTAACAACATATTATTTACAATTATACATATTATACCATAAAAAATTAAAGTTTGAGCTTGGAGGAGGAGTAGATCTTCAATAATTTAGGTTAAATTTTAGAGGAGTAGATTCGGTTGTAAAATAACTTTTTTTATAGCAATTATTAACAATTATCCAAAAAATGGGATGATGTATCATTTTTATCAAAATATATCATATGACATGTCGTTTTTTACTAAATAAATGAGATGACATGTCATTTTTTAAAAAGACTAGATTTACCCTTATGATGTCAGCGCTCGCAAACAGCAGTTAACAGATTAGTGAACGGCAGAAGTATTTTGTCAACTTAGAGCATACGAGTGATACACTCGAAAAATGTTATAGCACGTTTGATACTGGTGTCATTTAAGGGTATATGGCTGAAAATTTCCCTTACATGAATAACAAATAAAACCGTGTCAATCTACTATCTAGATTCATTCAATCTCTATCAAAAATTTAAATTCAGCAGCATAATAATCACAAAATAAATCTAAATAATTGTAACAACCAACATATCATAAGCTCAATTACAATATCAATTACCGATATAACTTATGAAAATCCCAAAATTTCTAACAACTGACAATTCACAATTAACATCGCTGCAACCTAAATTCAGGTCCTATACAATTTACATATGTTTATTATTATAAAAAATAATCACATGAGCGTAGAATTGAGGAAAAACAAAAAGGATAATAGAATAAAATAAAGCATACATATAATTATAACACTTGATAATCATAATAATTTCATCATTTTTTTTAAATAAGCTAGGAAAATTACATGAAAGGGAAAAATAAGAAGTCAAAAAATCAATACCACTTGCCTATGATGGTGGTGTGATGGCGGCTAAGGAGGTGATGATGGAGACTGTGGCTTTGATGGCAGAACAAAGTCCCGCAACAAGGCCAATAACTGAGAAGTGAGAAGAGATGACACCGACACCTGGACATTTGTGGAGGTGCCCTGCAGCGGTAGGTGGTGGTTGTTGGCTTGGGCCTTAGAGCGTTGGAGGTGTCGCTTACTCGCTTGTTTAACGAAAGGTCGAGAGCATTAGGGATTTTAGGGTTTCATTTAGCGAAAAGCTTCATTATTTATATTTCTTTTTTTTTAATTTACTTATTAAAAAATGGGGCACGGATCCGGGTCCTGGGTTTTTGGTTCCATGCCCAGACGCGTGCTCGAAATTATTGTATATTTAACTACTTTATTTGTAAACACATGCCGAATTGTCTGGATCCGGGCTGAGCGCGTTTCATTGCCAAGCTTTACTTCTCACATCCTCAAAAGTACTTATAACACCTTTATGAAGTTTACACTTTTAACCTTACTGAAAATTATATTATTAAGAACTTTAACACCCCATATCTTCTTTGGATGCATTAATTGACCATCTACATGTTAGAAATTTCTAGACCTGAAAACAAAAAGCCTCAAAACTGAGAAAATTTCCCGCCAAAATACACCAGCGAAGAAAACAAAGAGATTTGGGGAAGGTTCTATAACATGGTTAGAGAGAGAGAAAGTCGGGTTATAAAGTTTATTTTAAAAAAATGAAGTAATATACTAATTTAATCTTTTTAAAAAATGACATGTCATCTCATTTACTAACTAAAAATCGTACGCACAATTAGTGGTTGAGGTTTGAGCAAATTTGTAGGGTTCCGTTGCTAGAATGTGGTAATTGGTTTATTCCAAGGGCTTGATTCACGTTCATTTAATGAACGTGAAAAATTAATTAAGATTCTTTTTCTTTTTGGTCACTTGGATAAAATCGGGAAATTTACACCAATAGCCACAAAAATTTTGGCTTTTTTCATCTTAACCCCCCAAATAAATTTCTATCAACATTAGCCATAAAAGAACCTTTGAGACCAAAATACCCCTCTCTCTTATCTCTCCCCCAACATCGCATGAAGCTTGGTGCGACAGGTGCCCGTCGCACGCACCAAGCCTTGAGCGACAGGCACCTGTCGCACCAATTTTTTGTGCAGTTTCGTGCGACAGGCAGCCTGTCGCCCAAGGCTTGGTGCGTGCGACATGCACCTGTCGCACCAAGTAAGGTGCGACAGGTGCCTGTCGCCAGATTCACCAACGACTCAGTTCAGTAAGTTCAGAAAATAACTCATAACACTAAGTGATGCCGATTAGTCTGTAAAGAAGGGTAATTTGGGGAGAGAGGCTTGTATTTGGCTAATGTTGATAGAAAAAAATTGAGTAGATTAGTTATGAAAATAACAAAATATTTATAGTTATTTTCGTAAATTTCTCGACAAAATCTGGGAATACAGAACCACGCGCGTGCCATCACGAGAAAAGCGGATTCTCATGTTAAAGAATAAAGAGTAAAGAATACAGGGTATGAGATTCACGCGCTTTGAAAAAGAGAATTTTTGCTGAACGTTCCAAAATTCATCGTGGACTTGAATCATACGATCCTTAATGAACGTAACACATCCTTCCTTTATTACAAGACTTTGTAAATTAACAATATTATAAAGTGTGGGAACGTAATGGCATTTCCACACTTCACAATTATTGCCACAATCACTTTCTATGACCGAGTAACCAACACTAACCAACCAAGTTGAGCTAGTAAGTGCCAATTTTTTTAATTAATAAATCAACAAGAGAACATTACAAGAAAAAAATTAGCTGTATCCTACCAGCTTAACACGCTAATCTAATTTTCCTTTTCTTATTCATGTACAAAACCAGGATAAGCAAAATGAAGTTCACAAGATGGCTCTTTTCGCAAACTGAATAGCCTTGCCTTCCTAGAGACTACCGTTTGCACTAGCATCAAAAATTTCAGTGAAGATGTACCTAAAGTAAATTTGGTGAGCAGCAGCTGATATGAAAATTTAACGCCGTATATATGAACAGGAGAACGAAGGCAACTATCATCAAAAATCTTTCTGGCTTTTAGGAGATTTATTACTTTAGTTTGTAATTAGGGGTGGGCATGGGTTGATTTGGGTTGGATTTTAAGTAAACTCAAACCAAACCATAAAAATTTAGAACCAACCCAAACCAACCCAAATATTTTTAACCCAACCCAAACCAAACTCAAAAGGGTATTCCTTTGAATCAACGTGAATTTAGTTGTTCTTTTGTTCTGGTATTCTCTAGAATCAACGGAATAGTTTGAACATTAAACTTCCGCTGCATCAGTTTTGTAATAACGTCCATCCAATCACTCCAATGGCGTAAAATAAATTCTTCTATCAACAACTTCTCTAATAATGTCTTCTTGTATTGTTCGTGTCGAACTTCAATATAGTTGAGGAAAAACGATTTCTTCTCATAATCCACTAACTCTTGAAAAATATCACAACTCTTTTTGTCTTCTTTTGGCAAATCAAGAGAACAATAGGAGATTGTATCAACAACTATCTCTCTCTTCTCCACAAGAACAAAAGATGGATGAACAACTACCTCTTCTCGTCCCACAATATCAAGATACTCATCAAATTTCAGCGATTGATCCAAATCAATGTCTTTGTGTTGAGAATTTGTTGTAGACATGAATGGCCAATTAGTATTCTCCTCGGAAGGAATAATATTGTCGAAAGGAACAAAGTTACCATTTTCCTCATTATCTTCATAACAAACATCATCGTGAACAACTTCATCAAATCCATATGCATGCTTTATGTGTAAAGATTTTATATCTCGAATTTTCTCTAAATCTTGAGAAATTGAACGCAAAATCCTCAACATCTTAACTAAAACATCTCTCAAGATGAAATCTTCACAGCAATGTTGTGATTTCATGATATAATTTTTTTTTCTATGCTTTTTTGGTGTTGTTTGGGGTTTTTTTTTAAAACTAAACGGAAAAAAAACAAAAAAGGAAAAAAGGGTTTGGTTTGGGTTTGGTTTGAATTTTATTATCAAAATAATTTTTATTTTAATCAAATTTAATTATATTAAAATTATAATAATTATTAATTGTCATTAATTATTAAATTGATATTAAAATATAAAAAAATATAGTGGATAAAAATTATAAATTTTACAATAACTTAATCCTTAAATTAAAGAATACAAAAAAATTAAAATAAAGTTTAATCACAAAAATTATTATTTCTCAATAAATAATAATGCACTTTAATAATAAACTTTCACAAACATGACATTAACAATCTAATAATAAATTTTTCCACTTGTTATTTATTTAATTATGCAATATTTATTTTTATTTATCGTTTTAGTAGTTTTGCGTTACGTTGTCTACTTATATGCTTAATTTTATTTACATTATGATATTATATAGTGTGTATGCTTTATGTTTTAATTTCATTATATGGTAAGTAAAGTTTTGTACATGGCCTAATATGGGCATTACATTCAATTATTGACAAAAAATTAGCCGCCATCTAGCATATTAGATCCAGTCCAAACTGAGTTATTATTGATCACTAATAGAGTCTCTTGTTCTTTCTATGATAATCATTCCATGTGGGAGGAATTATTTTTGTAAATAAAAAAAATTTATGTTATTTACAACAATATTTATTTAATTTAAATTTATTTTTACATGTTATTTTCATTTTCTAATTGTTGACAATTGATCATGTCGTAAAATTTTTAATGGTGGCCTTTCACTTATTTGTGTTCATTTATTTTGTTTTTATTTATTTCATTTGAAAAATTTAAGTGTTGTGGTTTTGTCCATGACCCATGGGTAAACCATACTCAAATCATAATAAAATGGTTTTCTATATAAAACTCACATCTAACCCATTTTCATGATTTATCCAACCCAAACCATTTAATTTAGTTTGAGTTTAGTTAAACCCATGAGTTGTGGGTTTATGCCCACCCCTAATAATATATGTGGACGGCAATTTTAGAATTGTTGTCGTGTCAATTAGATTTCTTATAAATTATTATTATTACCATTTGATGGGCCATCCTTACGATATGGGTTTTATACAGAAATTGGAGAGGTGTCAAAAGCTCAAATCTTACAAGAAAGGACAAATATGGGCTTTTAAATTAGACCCAAATAAGTGTTCAGGACTTTGAAAAACATAGGCCCAATTTAAATTATTAATGTCACAGTAAAAATCTTTACACCCCTAATATCCTCATAACACCCCTATTTTTGTGAAATCATAGTTCTATTATAAAATGAAAGTACATAAAATAAAAAATACGAATTTATTGAAAGACTAAAATATCTTTACACCTTCTTTCAAAAACAAAATTTACACCTACAAATCGTGAGTCCTTCTATCTTTAATTTAAATTGTAATCAAGGATATAATTAATTTCTTGATAAACTCAAAATAATTTTGTAACAATGAATAAATAATTTACTTATTGATAAGAATTTTGTTATCGAGAATATGCTTATAATTTCATTACTTTCTTTAAGATGATACTATAATTTAATTAAAATTCTATAGTAATTTCTGTTCTTTTTTATAATTTTCATCAAGGGAATAACTTTAAATATAAAAATATTTATGAATTTTAAATTTTTAAGAGACTATTTTTTATTAAACCTTAAAATCAATGAAAATTGTACAAACCCTTTGTCCAGAAAATTTCTCATTAAAATTCATTTTGGGGTTTTTAACATTTCAGTACTTTACAAATAAATAAAATGACACTTATACCTCTGCACATCTCACTTTGCTGGCTTGAGTTTTATTTTACCTTTACAAGTCCGCCAATCTTAATTTATCAATTAGTAAAATACAAATTTCGTAAATCAGATTTTTCACCAAATACAATACCTGCAACGAAAGGGATTCAAAAATTAAATTGAGGAATAAAAAAGTAGCATTTATTCACACAAACCCACTATAATAAATTTGGGAAAAGAAAGCATCCAAAAATTCAAGTTGGTCACGTTACGCCATCCTTTGTCTTGAATCCTCATTTGAAACTAATAAAAGTTCACTTAAGCGTTTACAAAAATTATATGCAAAATTTTTTCAATAATGCTTGAAAAGAACTTTATCGAAATCATTCCCTACACAAAATCATGCACACGATATGGGAAATTCTCAGGTCCCGCTTTGAGTGCCCTGATATATTTATAGCCATTATTATTAGGCCATACCAGGGTTATTTTTGGATACCTCCCATGAGGTTTGCTCTTGCTACACTTAGAGAGAAAGTCTGCATATATTGACATATAGAACCCCTCAAAGTGTATAAGCGTTAGAGAGCCGTTTGGTTTGTAAGGATAATAACATAATTGTAAAAATTTAAATTTTTTAAATCGTTAAAAAATAGTAAATTGATTAAACTAGACACTGTACATACTGTATGCACAGTGACAGAAAGCATGGAGCACGGTGAAATATTTATTTTCAAATACCCACTGGTTTTCATTCCAAGCAAGTACCATTTTTATATATTTGATATGCACGCTTTTCAATGAAATTTTTACAATACCTCACTTGTTTAACATTTCAATGGAATTTTCGCTTTTCAATGAAATTTTTACAATACCCACTTGTTTAACATTTCAATGGAACTTTTACAATCGTCTTCGGATTATCATCTTCGAGTACCCACGCTTTTCCTTTTACAATCCACTTCTTTTCTTCTCATCTGTTGACTTTTATTCCCCCATAACACCCACTGATTTCAACTTATATGAACTTGAAGATACAGTAAGATACAGCTCCAGTCTCCGGCCACCGTGTCGTAAATCCAAACAAACCTTTCGTCGCTTGCCCTCAAGACTCTCCCGTTCTTCATTAAAGCCAACATCACCTTGTTTTCGACACCCACCAGACTGAACTTGATGGACCCGTCTAGCCTCACCGGCTGCGCCAGCTGCAACGTCTTCATCCTATTCCACGGCTGCGCCAGCTGCGGCGTCTTCATCCTACTCCACTCGCCAAACCCTCCGTGTCTCCGATGCGCGTCGAATCTCCAGAACGACATCTCAACCGCGTGACTCGTGAGAACGTAAATAAACCCCACGGCTGCACACGCTGCTATAACGCATCCTTCGCCAGGAACCGCACGGCTTCTCAACCAGACACGCGCCTCCACGTCGTACAAATCCATCGAGCTCATGTACATCTGCGCATCCGCCGCCCCCGTGGGAGGCCCGTCGATCTTCAACCCGCCAATCACGTAGAAGACTCCGTCCGCCGACGCGCCTGTGCAGCCGTAACGGAGCCTGGGGGCGTGGGAGACCACGCGCCATTTGATTTACATGTGTTGTTTTTATGCTCTGATGATGTTGAGATGATGTTGAGATGGAGTTAAGTTAGCTTGGAGCTGAACAAACTTGAATGGGATAATATCAACCTTGCTTTGTTATTTTTAAATTGTTCCTTGTTGAAATGTTTCAGTTATTCAGCAATTATAAGTACATTTTTAAAGGGGTATATTAATATTTCCACCTATCACATAATTTTTTCTCATTATGTCATTTATTTATTCTCAAATTAAATTATTATAAGGGTATAATTACTTTTTCAATGCTCTTATGCATTTGGCGCCAAATAATAAAGGATAGCTTCACAACTTCGGATTGTAAGAACATTCTTGTACTTTGGAATGAAGGATATTATTATATTTTTACTTACAAACCAAACAGCTCTTTAACGCTTATTCACTTTGAGGGATGCTATATGTCAATATATGCATACTTTCTCTCTATGTATAGCAAGAGCAAACCTCAGAGGAGGTATCCAAAAATAACCCGCCCATACCAAGCTGGATAACACTGCTTTCAAGAAATCACTTCACATTTAATATTTGTTTGCTTTGGTGGACATATTTTGTACGACACAGAACAAGTACTTACTATTGAATCAGTACAGCACAACCTAATTAACTCTTAAAAAGCTACCAACTTTAAATTAGAATGCACGGCTTATGACACACTATCAAGAACCTAAGAAACTAAATCCATCGTTGCATTATAAATTTACGCCACCATCTAATTGCATATCACAATATGACAGCGTCAGCATTATGCCCGAATGTTTTCCTTTATTCGTTTCTGTTATTATTAAATTTAATTAAATACTGTTTTTAACTATTACTTATTAATTTTAATTAATTATGATTATTTTTTAAACTAGCACCAACCTCATTACCACCGCAAACATTTGCCATCCATTCCTGTAATGTATATGCAACATGAAATCATGCAAAAAAAAAAAGTGATAAACGGGTTAATTAATTTGAAGAAATTCTAAATTTTCATAAACATGTTTTTGATTTTTTAAAGGACTAAATACCTCTCAATACAACTAACAAGTTGCCAAATAATATTTCAGACTTTTGTAATTAAGGTTGATGCTAGTTTAAATACTAGCTTACGTGTAAAATAAATACAAAAGAATAGGAGTAAAACTAGACACCAATAACCTAAACTAAGGCAAATAATTGAGACACCACTAGTCTAAACTAACGTAAATAATTAGCTAATTAACTAAATACTAGTTTACTAAGTACACGTTAACCACAAGCAATGAGGTAAAAACGATTTAAAATAAATAAAATATAAAATTAGTGATCGTAGCATTTCTTCCCCTTAAAAATACCTGATGGACTTTATTAAAAAGTCTTCTCTCTTCAACATACTCCTCTAATGCTGACCATGCTAATATCCTTCCCGATTGTGTTGACACGAGTCTTGTCTCTTTCCAACCATAATGGCTGCTTCAAGGCCTGTGCATTAACCAAACCTTTGGATTTGTTCCGAAATCAAACAAGTATGAGGATACTCCTTGACTTTTTTCATTCCAAAAAGAAAGCATCCCGATAAGGACTTTTATAGAAGGTAAAACAAACTTACAAGGACTTTAATAAAAGTAAAGCACACCGACGTTTTTGGTTTGCTAGTTGAGAACAACTTCATACTGTCTTGATTCCTCGGGTTGGCCAGAGGCCGTAATGGGAGATTGGACAAAAGGTTTGGATGTAACTCAGGTTTGTATCTTATTAACCTTTTACCCTAATTTCAACCTCTCTCTTGAGGATCCCAATCTTCCAACAACCCTAAAAGTCCAGATCCAGCTCCAAGAAGCAGAACAAACACCCACATCCAAGATTGCAACTCTCCATCACCAAATAGTGTATCGATTACAAAAAAACGGTTTTTCACGATACCACTCGAGAAACACGGCACCTAGGGCCTTTATATGAATTAGTAGACTCAATAAGACCTTGTTGAAGTAACTGAGAACATTCTTGCTTAGCAAGTAGGAGGTCTGAAGGAGACATACCCGGGTGTGATGCTTTGGTGGGGTTTATGTCTTTATTGCCTAGTTTTGATAACAAATGTTACAGACATGAATTATCTAAAACAGAAAATCAAACAAAATAAAAAGAACAAGTGATAACTAAGTTAATTTGAGAAAATTGAAATCTCCATAAACATATTTTTAGTACTTCGATAAAAGTAAAGCACACCGACGTTTTTGGTTTGCTAGTTGAGAACAACTTCATACTGTCTTGATTCCTCGGGTTGGCCAGAGGCCGTAATGGGAGATTGGACAAAAGGTTTGGATGTAACTCAGGTTTGTATCTTATTAACCTTTTACCCTAATTTCAACCTCTCTCTTGAGGATCCCAATCTTCCAACAACCCTAAAAGTCCAGATCCAGCTCCAAGAAGCAGAACAAACACCCACATCCAAGATTGCAACTCTCCATCACCAAATAGTGTATCGATTACAAAAAAACGGTTTTTCACGATACCACTCGAGAAACACGGCACCTAGGGCCTTTATATGAATTAGTAGACTCAATAAGACCTTGTTGAAGTAACTGAGAACATTCTTGCTTAGCAAGTAGGAGGTCTGAAGGAGACATACCCGGGTGTGATGCTTTGGTGGGGTTTATGTCTTTATTGCCTAGTTTTGATAACAAATGTTACAGACATGAATTATCTAAAACAGAAAATCAAACAAAATAAAAAGAACAAGTGATAACTAAGTTAATTTGAGAAAATTGAAATCTCCATAAACATATTTTTAGTACTTCGAGGGACCAAATACCATTAAATTAAACTAATCAATTAACAAATAATACTTAAACTTCCATTATTGAGGTTGATGCTAACTTAAATACTAACTTACATAAAAGTTAAAACTAAATAATAGGAGTAAAGCTAGACACCGCTAGCCTAAACTAAAGCAAATAATTAATTAATTAACTAAATACTAATTTATTGAGTCTAAGTATACGTTAACTACAACCAATAAGATAAATATATTAGGAAAAATATCTCACATCGATACAAACATCACCATAAAAAAATTTATATTGCTAATTTGTTGAAGTAATTAATTACGTAATTCTTATAGTCCATCAATTAGACAGACATTGCAGATTTGCTTGTTTTTATTGGAACACCTGTAATTAGAGAAAGGAGGGATTTCCTTTTCCTTTTTATTCTTTTTTAGCAACAGAAAGACAATGCTGCTAATGTTGCTTCCTATGGTTTGTCTCCATTTGGATATCATTGTTTTAATCAATTTGATTCCTTAGTGCAGTCTTTTTGATGTGATGTAATCTGCAGAGTATCATACTATTAAACAGTGGATGCAATAACATATTGGCAGCATATGTATCAGGAATTGGTGACCCTACCTACTCGATCAATCATCGTCAACCGCATGCGCATGCCACTGCTCAACTGGGGTCTGCGGTCTGCCCATGGGACAATTTTATTCAATTAATAAAATCAGTTATTTATATATTAAAGAAGAGAATAGGACTCTCCCTACTGTTTCGTCGTTTTACCAATTATTCTTACAATTTTTATGATATCTGCTATTCCTTTGATTTATTATTATTATTAAATTTTTGTGTAAATTAAATTATTTTTTATAAATAAAAATCACATAAAAATAATTAATTAATAATATTAAATGACCGACATAATTTATTTTTATTATTTTACATCTTTAATAATAAGTTTTGAAGAGAGTAAGTTGTTTTCCACTGTGGTCAGGCTAATATTTAGGAAATGTTAACCAATCTCAAGCTTTGAAGAGTGTAAATTCTTTTGCATTGTCGTCACGCTAGTATTGGCTGCTCCATTAACCAATCATTCTTCATATTGTTTTTCAAAGGTTTGGATGGGAATAAAAAGTTTCACCCATTAAAAATCAACATTTATCTTTTATTATTACTCGAATTCCGCGATGACTAATGCAAAATATATTCACAGCCGGTAAACTAGGCTCAGGGGGTTTTTATTGCGTTGTCTGTCTTTTTATTCCTAGTCCTCATTTTGTGTAGATTTTGGGTGAAAAAAGTTATTACGTTCTCATGTCTAAGATTGATTCATTTTTACTTTTACAAAGTTCCAGTTCTTCCAGGGTTTATATATATATATATATATATATATATATATAAGAAAAGGTAATATGCAGTTCATATAGATATATATTCTACGAATCCCAAAGTGTTTAAATTGAAGGTGGCCTCAGGAGGAAAAAAACAAAAGAAGAAAGAAAAAATAATTATTTGTACAACTACGGAGCAAGATGATCAACTCATTTTTGTGCAATAGTCACTAGATAAAAAGTTGACGGAATGAAAGTAACATATGAACAAAAGAGACCATTCTTTTAATATTATGTCCACCACACCACTATAGAGATGTTTCATATCATTCATGTTGCTTCTTATTCTAATCTCAGACCCAGCCCTATCTGCTCCAAATAGAAACCTATTTTGATAGAAGAGGTCCCTTTTTCCATTTGTTGACCCCGTTGTTATGCATTATAGAGTGCTCCTTTTTATTATTGTAATTGATTATGAGACGGTTCGTATCCCTTCTACGGTTGATAGCACTATGAACAAATCATGAACTGGATCCTCTTTTTTCATTTTAATAAATAAATCAAGGAAATAGATATATGTATTTATGTCCCATACATATATTTACTTTTATAATTATTCCAAATACGAAGTCAGATAGACAGTCTAATAAGTCCACGGTATTCGTAATCTACTATAACTAAGGTTTGTCAAATAGAATATAATTCTGAAATCGATCCTAATTTGTACTATAACATCTGGGTTTTTTTTTTGGTCATCAAAAGAGAGTTGTAACATAACGACTCTCTAAAAGATCACTCATCTAAATCATTTTTCATATTTTAATTTACTTTTCATAAAAATTTAGATCATTAGAGAATTCTGATCGTCTGATTAGTGAAAGAAAAATAAAAAAATAATGATAATAACAAAAATAATTTTCGGCTTTTATTGTACTCATCACCTCGGAAATACATATGTTAACAGATGGAAAAATTTGATCATTATTGAACTCATCAACTTCGGAATACATACGTTAACAAACTGCAAAATTTGATCATTATTTAAAAAAGACGAAATCAAAATAAAACAAACGACGACGTACGGTAGAAACGGGAAATGAGGCTGTGACTAATTCAATACCATGAAAAGTCTTTCTTCCAATTAACTTCATCATTGCTGAAATAAAATCCATCTTCTTTCACTAACCAAGAGCACTTCCTGAAAAGATTACACCGGAGACTGTCTCTAGGAACCTTAAAAGCATGAAAACGCCTCCGTTTTTGGTCCCATTTCATGGTGCACATGAAATCAGTAGTGCCCCAAATCTTGGTCCGAAGCCTCCACCCATAATCATCGCCTGCCTGGAGAGCGCGGCCGCCCATATCACCTTCCTCGGACGAGCACCAAATCACCAAAGCCAATGAGGAGTTGTTTGTGAAGCCATTGATTACACGAACATCGTATTCTACGCCGTAGAAATGCTGTGGTTGTAATACGGACATGAATATGATGCCTATGGCAAGACAGAATATTAGCAGAATGCTATTCAGAGTCTTCATGTTATAAAGAAGAGAGCGCAAAATGATAGTGTTGTTTCTCCTTTCTCTAGTGTGCCTTTTAATGAAGTTAATTAGCCTGCTTGTTACGTAGCAAATATATGTGACCTCTCTCTCTATCTCTATATATATAAGCTTATTCATAGTTAATGCCCACCCATATACTTACCTTATGCAAAAAATTGTTTGGATATCGAAATTTAATACTGATGGATACGCTGATTGTTTGACAGATATGGATAGATTTGGAAATTACTGCAGGAGGATACATGTACTATAATCTGTGTATATGAGTGTGTGTGTGTGTGTGTGTGTGTGTGTGTGTGTTTATATATATATATATATATATATATATATATATATAAGAAAAGGTAATATGCAGTTCATATAGATATATATTCTACGAATCCCAAAGTGTTTAAATTGAAGGTGGCCTCAGGAGGAAAAAAACAAAAGAAGAAAGAAAAAATAATTATTTGTACAACTACGGAGCAAGATGATCAACTCATTTTTGTGCAATAGTCACTAGATAAAAAGTTGACGGAATGAAAGTAACATATGAACAAAAGAGACCATTCTTTTAATATTATGTCCACCACACCACTATAGAGATGTTTCATATCATTCATGTTGCTTCTTATTCTAATCTCAGACCCAGCCCTATCTGCTCCAAATAGAAACCTATTTTGATAGAAGAGGTCCCTTTTTCCATTTGTTGACCCCGTTGTTATGCATTATAGAGTGCTCCTTTTTATTATTGTAATTGATTATGAGACGGTTCGTATCCCTTCTACGGTTGATAGCACTATGAACAAATCATGAACTGGATCCTCTTTTTTCATTTTAATAAATAAATCAAGGAAATAGATATATGTATTTATGTCCCATACATATATTTACTTTTATAATTATTCCAAATACGAAGTCAGATAGACAGTCTAATAAGTCCACGGTATTCGTAATCTACTATAACTAAGGTTTGTCAAATAGAATATAATTCTGAAATCGATCCTAATTTGTACTATAACATCTGGGTTTTTTTTTTGGTCATCAAAAGAGAGTTGTAACATAACGACTCTCTAAAAGATCACTCATCTAAATCATTTTTCATATTTTAATTTACTTTTCATAAAAATTTAGATCATTAGAGAATTCTGATCGTCTGATTAGTGAAAGAAAAATAAAAAAATAATGATAATAACAAAAATAATTTTCGGCTTTTATTGTACTCATCACCTCGGAAATACATATGTTAACAGATGGAAAAATTTGATCATTATTGAACTCATCAACTTCGGAATACATACGTTAACAAACTGCAAAATTTGATCATTATTTAAAAAAGACGAAATCAAAATAAAACAAACGACGACGTACGGTAGAAACGGGAAATGAGGCTGTGACTAATTCAATACCATGAAAAGTCTTTCTTCCAATTAACTTCATCATTGCTGAAATAAAATCCATCTTCTTTCACTAACCAAGAGCACTTCCTGAAAAGATTACACCGGAGACTGTCTCTAGGAACCTTAAAAGCATGAAAACGCCTCCGTTTTTGGTCCCATTTCATGGTGCACATGAAATCAGTAGTGCCCCAAATCTTGGTCCGAAGCCTCCACCCATAATCATCGCCTGCCTGGAGAGCGCGGCCGCCCATATCACCTTCCTCGGACGAGCACCAAATCACCAAAGCCAATGAGGAGTTGTTTGTGAAGCCATTGATTACACGAACATCGTATTCTACGCCGTAGAAATGCTGTGGTTGTAATACGGACATGAATATGATGCCTATGGCAAGACAGAATATTAGCAGAATGCTATTCAGAGTCTTCATGTTATAAAGAAGAGAGCGCAAAATGATAGTGTTGTTTCTCCTTTCTCTAGTGTGCCTTTTAATGAAGTTAATTAGCCTGCTTGTTACGTAGCAAATATATGTGACCTCTCTCTCTATCTCTATATATATAAGCTTATTCATAGTTAATGCCCACCCATATACTTACCTTATGCAAAAAATTGTTTGGATATCGAAATTTAATACTGATGGATACGCTGATTGTTTGACAGATATGGATAGATTTGGAAATTACTGCAGGAGGATACATGTACTATAATCTGTGTATATGAGTGTGTGTGTGTGTGTGTGTGTGTGTGTGTGTGTATGCACAGTTACATACACGCACAAGCGAGTCTTTGCTCAGGTGTGGACATGGCCAACATGTGAAATTCAAATTGGGAAATTATCCAAAACACCTTTATTTGTTACTTCCGTAGTAGTAATTAGTAATTGGATATAACTATTTAGGAGTTAGATAGTTTTTTTTTTTTGGTGATATAATTTAAAAATTCAAGCAAATCTAACGTAAAACATGTGAAAAATAAATTATAATTAACAAGATTTTATTGAAAAATTTATAGAATACAGACTTTTTGAATTACTTTTTAAAGTACTGAGATCAACAAGATAATTATTACCTCCATGGACTTTATAGCACTAAAGACACTGTCCAATTTAAATGTCGCGTGCAAACTTCTGCATTTAAAAATTTTTATGTATACAAGTTTCTTGTGCAGGCAACAAAAGAAAATATGAATTTGCACAAAGGCGCATATATGGAATAATTTTTTTTTAAAAAAAAATTGTTTCGACCTTATTTAATTCGGGAAAAAAAATGAATGACTATCTAATAAATTATATGAAATGAAGACATTAATAGAAAATTATAACTTAGTTCACACCATTTGATGGAATGTACCATAACTTATCAGTAGGAAGGATCCCAAGTGCCTTTTGAATATATGCTGAGCTGTGATTGCCTCATTAGCCATTAGTTAACAAAGACGTCTGCTTTAATGCAGAACAACGATCCCAGATTATGTTTATCTAATAATCATTTCAAAAGCAATATGTATGTATGTGTGTGTCTGTGTACATATAGTCACACATATATATATATATATATATATACGAGTAGTTTTCTTATCAGGGATTTTAAAGTGCGGGAAAGTTCAGAAAAATTTTAAAATCACACGGCTTTAAAGACTTACAGTTTTAAGTCTTTAAAACTGCATAACCATGCGGTTTTAAAAGTTTTCCGCACTTTCTCGCATTTTAAAATTCCTGACTGGAACATTTCTCTATATATATATATATATATATACACTTCCTTACATATGTATATGATATCAAGGATGTCAAGTCGTTCCAAACTGGATAAGCAACTCTAGACTTATAAACAACTAGAGTGGTCTTTCTTGCAAGTTGCAAATTATAAAAGAGACTCAAAAATTCATTTTCCAATGGAAAAATGATGATAAAATGTTTATGACCAATTGTTACACAAGATATGCACTTTTAAGATACAAATCTTTCTACTATTTTGAGCCTCCACACTAATATTGATAGCAGTAAGTAGCTACGATTAATTTCTCTTATGTTATAATCTAATCTTCATCAATTATTCCTTTCAGTTTTATTCAGTAAAAACCAAAACCTGAATAGAATCTTATAAAGAGGGTGCAATACACTGTGCATAACCAAAAAAAATTCGTTTCTCACGAGATTTTAGCTCGAAAACCAGGAGTACGATCCACTTTTATCACAGTTTTAAAAAAACTTCTTAAAAAAAATTCCACGAATGGGTTTGATACGATACATATGATTACTAAATAATTTACTTTTGATTACATTTTATCTGTGATGGTCGGGACTACAATTTAGGAGAACTATTTAATCCTATCTTACTCTTATTAATCAAAGAAAAACAACCGGGGAGAAGAAATGATTGTGACATCTCTAAAACTGTCAATTAAATTTAGCAAGTGGTTCCCAAAATTGAGAAACGACAAAGCCATAAAGCCCAATAATCCCTACAATAGCAAATACATGGGTGCCCTCAATTTGCAATTTTTAAATAATATACAACTTGGTTACTTTCACAAGAGAGATCAAGTTGTTGATTAACATGCGTTAGATTTTGTTATTATTTAGCCCACTCACCACTAACAGCGAAAATGAAACTTGAAAAGAATTTTTACACTCTAGTTCATCTATTCAGTAGACATAACATTACATTATGATGACCATTACTTTAATTTGCAATTGCAAAGCCATAACAACAAAGGCATTTTATTATTTTTTTTATTAACCAAATGTGGTACTTGAACGAAGTTTTTGTTGCTCGATCGTGGTTTCCATAAAAAAAAACTACTAACTAAAGTAAAAGTTATGCTAATAAAATATTCTACCACCATTTTATGAGAGTCATTTGAAGATTATTTATTTATTATTATTTGTTTTATCTTCGAGATATGAGCTAATATGTTCTTAATTTTTGTTTTAGAAAACTTAGTTGCCTAGGGCGCACTACATATGAAGACCTGAAATTTTTAAAAAAATTATATTTATTAAGTTATTGATTTATATATTTATTCTTATTTTATAATAATTTTTTCTGTAAATAAATTATCAATTCCTTATAAAATATCTTTTTAACGTTAGAATTAACAATTTTAATCCTACTTATTCCTACAAAATCTCTATTAATGTTATTTCATTTTAAACTCTATAAAAGCCACCTTTTATCCATTAATATTTTTTATCGATAAAAAAAGTCACCACACATTCGGTACTTTGGTGCTTAAGATTAAAAAAATTCTTTAATTTTCGCTTAAGAAAAAAAAATCAAGTACTTCCATTGATTGTTGTTACTTAAAGCTGCAACCCATCAAAGTAAAAGTTGTCAACAGTTCAAGTTTTTTCTTTCTATTATCTTCTTAATTAGTTGTGTTATTTAAATTTTGTTGTTTCTTTTCCAAAAAAAAAATTATTGTGTTCATAGGTTTGTTTCTTTTAATTATCTAACATACTCGTTTGTCTATTTAGTAAGAAACAATGTCCACTAGGAAATGTCCATCATGATATGAAATCCTTCAGAAAAAAGAGAAGAATAGAAAAGTTAGTTTAATCTCAAAAGAGAGCTCTTGATAAGTGTATTAAGAGTAGTAAAAATGATGTAAATTTGAGTAAAGAATCAGTAATTGATGAACAAACTCAAACTAAATAAAATGATGATGAACCAAGTAATGAAAACAATGATATTGAAGATAATAATGATCATAATTGCGATAATACCTTACAAGAGACTGTAATAAAAATATGAATGAATGTGAAACTAGAAATGAAACTAAAGATTTTGAAGAGTTTTTTTTTTCCAAATAATATTTATGATCCCAGTAGATAGGATAGATAATTCCTACATCTAATAGTTTAAGGACCTCATTCTTTACCACTTCTTTTATATGAGGGTTTAATCTTCTTTGAGGTTGATGGGTTGTTTTGGCATTTTCCTCTAAGTGTATTCGATGTGTGCAAATTAAAGGATTAATGCCTTTTATGTCTTTTAAGGTCCAACCAAATGCAGTTTTATGCCTTTTTAGTACAGATAGCAACTTACCTTCTTGATCATCTGTGAGCTGGGAAGAAATTACCACCGGATATGTCTGTTGTTCTCCAAGATAGACATACTTCAATTCTTCTGGTAAAGGCTTTAACTCAAGCTCTGGTGCTTTCTCTTCATTTGGTTCTTTAGGTTGTATCGTATCTTCAAAGTTCGATTGGTCATCGTCGCATGTAGGTACCTGCATAGAATCAAGCGTAGGGCATATGTTAGCAGTATCACAATCTAATTCCTTACTTGATTCAAAAGAACCAGTAAAATAAATTTCCGAAGAGTTTATAAAATTCTCATCCTGAATGTGTTCCTCAATGATTGGCTCGATGAGATCAATCTCCTCATTCTCATTATCATCATCTTCTTGGTGGTGAGGTTGTTTACACATGTTGAACACATTGAGTTTCAGCGTTATATTGCCGAAAGATAAATTCATTAATCCATTCCTGCAATTTATCAAAGCATTAACAGTAGCTAAAATTGGTCGACCCAATATAATAGAAATTTGTTTGCATTCATTGACAATTGGTTTTTTTTCCAGAATAATAAAATCCATAGGATATATGAATTTATCGAACTGCACTAATACATCTTCAATTATTCCTTTTCGAACCTTAATCAATCTATCAGCAAGTAAAAGAGTGGTAGAATTTGGTTTTAACTCACCGAGATTGAGTTGTTGGTACACTGAGTAAGGAAACAAATTAACACTAGCACCAAGATCAAGTAGAGCATGTCCAATTTTATGATCCCCAATAGCGCAAGAAACAGTTGGACAACCAGTATCCTTGTATTTCAAAGCACTATTGGTTAAGAGAATGGAACTTACATGTTCTGCTAAAAAAACTCTCTTTTGCACCTTATGTTTCATTTTCACCGTGCACAGATCTTTCAGAAATTTAGCATAAGAAGGTACTTGTTTAATGACATCCAGCAGAGGGATGTTGACCTTTACTTGTTTAAAAACTTTATAAATTTCTGGGCTGTGGTTTGATTTCTTTGGCTTGATTAGTGCTTGAGGAAATGGGGATACAGGAGGAGAGTTGGTTATTTCTTCATGGGTTAAAGGTTCGATAGACTCTTCCCTATTTTCTGAAATTGAATCTTTACTAGTTTCAGGGTCCACAATGTGTTTTTCGACCACTTTACCACCACGAAGGGTTATAATTGATTTGACTTGACTCATGTTTTGGTTTCCTGAATTTCCCATTTGAGGATGTTGTTGACTCTTGGGGTTTGGTTCAGGTTGAGCAGAAAACTTTCCTTTTTCATGCATGGTTAGAGCATATGTAAGTTTGAAGATAGTTTCTGTCAAATTGGTTAAGGTTTGCATCGTTTAGTTATTAATTGACTCTTGTTTTTCAATAAATGAATGCACTGTGTCTTCCAGAGTTTTTCTTGGTGGTGGGACATATGGTTGGTAACTTTGGGAATTTTGAAAATTTTGACGTGGAGGAACTGGTTGTGAGGGTTGTGTATGATTGTCATTTCTCCAACTGAAATTTGGGTGGTTTCTCGAACCAGAGTTGTAAGTTTAGGAGTATGGATCTGAATTTGGCCTTTTGAAATTGTCAACGACATTTACTTGTTCATGCAAACTTTCTCTCAGAACTGGTAAAGTTTGACAGTCCTGCGTAGAATGGTCAGTAGAATCGCAAACATAACATGAAATATTTTGAACAGACTTTATATGATCATTCTTTTTCAACTCTAATGCTTCGACTTTTCTAGCTAAGGACGTAAATTTGGCTTGAAAATCAAGGTCTTCCCTAAGGTTATGCATGCCTCCACCAGATAGAGATAGCTGCGGTTTACTTGATGACTCATAAGACCCAATTGTATCACAGTGTTGTGCATTCTCTGCTATGTAGTCAAGATAGTCTAATGCATCTTCAGGACTTTTATCCCTAAACTCACCATTACACATCATTTCTACTACTTGTCTACCTTAGGATGTTAATCCATCGTAGAAATAAGACACTAATCTCCATGTTTCAAAACCGTGGTGTGGGCAAATGTTAAGTAATTCTTTAAATCTATCCCAACATTGGTAGAGAGTTTCTCCAGATTTTTTAGTGAATGTGGTGATTTGTCTTTTAAAAGAATTTGTTCTGTGGGGTGGAAATAATTTTTTCAAAGATTATACTTGTATTTCATCCCAAATTCGGATGGATTCTGACCTAAGATTTTATAGCCAAGTTTTAGCTTTATCCTTTAGTGAGAAAGGAAAAAACTTAAGCCTGATTATATTCATGCTACAATTTTGATCAGTACATGTGTTACAGACTTCCTCAAATTCCTTTAAATGCAAATATGAATTTTCAGACTCAAAATCAAAAAAGGTAGGCAAAAGTTGAATGATACCAGGCTTGAAATTAAAACGTGATGCATCAGGAGGAAAAACTATGCATGATGGTGACCTTGTTCTAGTAGGATGCATGAAGTCTCTAAGGGTCTTAGGCTATTCATGAAGATTTTGTAAGGCTTTTTCATTTTTGTGCTCTGAAAAATTTTCAGCTCCTATGTCAGCCATATTTAAGGGTGGTGAAGGTGATCTTCTAATTAATCTGCCACTATTTATACGAGACCAATGATGCATAAAACACTAAATGAAAAATTACAGAAATGAAAATAAATTAGAATTTAAATACGTAAAAAAATGCGAAATAAAAATAAACAAACTGAAGATAAATAAAATAAATAAATTAAGCGGTGAAACCAACCATAAACAAAGGAATTAAAAGAAACAGTTTAGGTGGTATTTTAAAACTAGCCATATAATAAAACATAAAATTAAATAAATTAATGCACAAAAATAAATAAACTGAAATTAAAATGTTAGGTGGTAGAACCGATCATATAAATAAAAATGTATAAATTAACAAAATTTAAATGACAGTCAGGCGGTAGAACCGACCATTTAAAATAAATGCGGAAAGTAAATTATAGAAATTAAAAAGAAATAAATTTGATTGGGGACTGATTTGCAAAGGTTTCTGGGCTAAGATGCAGTTTCTCACAAATTTTATGGATAATGTTAAGGTTTGAAAAGAAGAGGGGTGCTAACTGAAGTTTTACAAAAAGAGAATAAAATAGAATCACGGAAAGATGGTAATGACAAAACAAAAATATTAAAATAAAATAAAAATAAAGTTAAGGTTTCTCACAAATTTTATGGATAATGTTAAGGTTTGAAAAGAAGATGGGTGCTAACTGAAGTTTTACAAAAAGAGAATAAAATAGAATCACGGGGGTTAAGATGCAGTTTCTCACAAATTTTATGGATAATGTTAAGGTTTGAAAAGAAGATGGGTGCTAATTGAAGTTTTACAAAAAGAAAATAAAATAGAATCACGGAAAGATGGTAATGACAAAACAAAAATATTGAAAAAAAATAAAAATAAAGTAAAGACAAACTAACACCAAATTTAGAAAACTCTTCAGCAACGGCGCCAAAAATTTGACACGACTCAAAAGTGTATTACTCTCAAGTATAAGAGTGTCTAGTTATAATATAACCTGGTGAGACCGGAGTCAAACCACTAGGAGTTTTAAATCTAGTAAAACTAAGAAAATTAATTGCGGGGCAAAGAAATTATTTGAAATTGATTTAAAAATAAGCTAAGGTTACGAGATCCACTCTCAATATTCAAACTATAATTTTAATACTCTCTCATTTTTAGCCTCACGTTTTCCAGTTAATTATTATATCATTTAATTCTAAACTAACTATGTGTGTGGATAAATATGAAATAAAGTACCTAATATGCCACACTATATTAATGTGTTGACACTATGTCAAAATACCATACAGATCCAAAGAAATTTATAAATTAATATGACATAAAAATAACTAGAAAAGAATAAATAAACTTTAAACTCATTTGAGAAAATAATAAATTCAATAATTTGAAACATTAAGCTTCACCCTTCACCTCAGCTTAATAAAATTAGTCACTCTTATTAAAAGAAAACACAACACTCTATTTATTTGATAAACTTTTGAAATACATTACAAGAAAGTTGATTATAAACGGAAACAAGAAAAGAAAAGAAATAAAGAAATTCTTCAGCTGCTCTCTATTCTCTTTCGGCTTAAGCTCCTCAAAAAATAGCTTCTGGCTCTCGGCTCTCTCTTCTCACTGCATTTCCTTGCCTTTTATAAGAAAGGAATTCATTATCTTTATTTATTTATTTATTTATTATTATTATTATTATAATAATTATAATTATAATTATAATATATATATATATATATATATATATATATATATATATATATATATATATATATATATATATATATATATATATATATATATATTGTTTCTCACAAATTTTATGGATAATGTTAAGGTTTGAAAAGAAGAGGGGTGCTAACTGAAGTTTTACAAAAAGAGAATAAAATAGAATCACGGAAAGATGGTAATGACAAAACAAAAATATTAAAATAAAATAAAAATAAAGTTAAGGTTTCTCACAAATTTTATGGATAATGTTAAGGTTTGAAAAGAAGATGGGTGCTAACTGAAGTTTTACAAAAAGAGAATAAAATAGAATCACGGGGGTTAAGATGCAGTTTCTCACAAATTTTATGGATAATGTTAAGGTTTGAAAAGAAGATGGGTGCTAATTGAAGTTTTACAAAAAGAAAATAAAATAGAATCACGGAAAGATGGTAATGACAAAACAAAAATATTGAAAAAAAATAAAAATAAAGTAAAGACAAACTAACACCAAATTTAGAAAACTCTTCAGCAACGGCGCCAAAAATTTGACACGACTCAAAAGTGTATTACTCTCAAGTATAAGAGTGTCTAGTTATAATATAACCTGGTGAGACCGGAGTCAAACCACTGGGAGTTTTAAATCTAGTAAAACTAAGAAAATTAATTGCGGGGCAAAGAAATTATTTGAAATTGATTTAAAAATAAGCTAAGGTTACGAGATCCACTCTCAATATTCAAACTATAATTTTAATACTCTCTCATTTTTAGCCTCACGTTTTCCAGTTAATTATTATATCATTTAATTCTAAACTAACTATGTGTGTGGATAAATATGAAATAAAGTACCTAATATGCCACACTATATTAATGTGTTGACACTATGTCAAAATACCATACAGATCCAAAGAAATTTATAAATTAATATGACATAAAAATAACTAGAAAAGAATAAATAAACTTTAAACTCATTTGAGAAAATAATAAATTCAATAATTTGAAACATTAAGCTTCACCCTTCACCTCAGCTTAATAAAATTAGTCACTCTTATTAAAAGAAAACAAGAAAGTTGATTATAAACGGAAACAAGAAAAGAAAAGAAATAAAGAAATTCTTCAGCTGCTCTCTATTCTCTTTCGGCTTAAGCTCCTCAAAAAATAGCTTCTGGCTCTCGGCTCTCTCTTCTCACTGCATTTCCTTGCCTTTTATAAGAAAGGAATTCATTATCTTTATTTATTTATTTATTTATTATTATTATTATTATTATTATTATTATTATTATTATTATTATAATTATAATTATAATATATATATATACATTGAAATATGTAATGGTCAAGTGGCCATGATGGCCACTTGACCATCACGAGAAGCCAAACAATTTGGTTTTTGTTCTTTTTTTTATTCATTTTCATTTTATTATTATTGTTTTTTATTTATTTACATCTCCTTTCAAATCGCTTCAGCAGTCTTTCTTTGTCCCCGCTTTCAATTCCAATTTATTCTTAAAAAATATTTATAAGGTAAAAATTAACATATTGCGAATTAATTTAACATAAAAATTTATTTGGGGAGCATTCATATAATTTATAAGTTATGCGCGCATTAATCAATACTTTAAGTGAAAAACTAATAATTTTATCCTTATTATACGTACACTTTTTAGTGTTAATAATTTATATATGCCAAAGGAAATATGCACCAGAGGTTTTGAGAAGGTTTAGTATGAAGGAAAGTAATTCGGTGGGTAGTCTAATAATTCCAGGTTTCAAAATGAGCAGAGATGGAATTGGAGATTTTGTTGATGACACTTACTACAAGCAGCTGGTGGGAAGTTTAATGTATCTTACTGCCACAACACCGAACATGATGTTTGTTACTTGTCTCATAAGCAGATATATGGCAAAACCAATGGAGATTCATCTACAGGCAGCTAAGAGAGCACTTCGATACTTAAAAGGAAATGTGAATTATGTAATTCATTATAAGAAAGGAGAAGAAGGTGAGTTGTTGGCGTTTGCAAATAGCAAATCTACCGGAGATATGGAAGACATGAATAATACATCTGGATATGTGTTTTTAATGAATTCAAGTGTTGTTTCGCGGTGTTTAAAAAAGCAGCCAATTGTGACTCTATCAACCACGGAGGCTGAGTTTGTGGCAGCTGCAGTTTGTGCTTACTAAGGAGTCTGAATGAAGAGAATTTTAAAGGAGCCAGGACATTCTGATGAAGGCTGTATTATTGTGTTGTGTGACAACAGTTCAGCCATCAAGCTGTCTAAAAATCCAGTTATGCATGGTCGCAGCAAGCATATTGATGTGAGGTTTCATTTCTTAAGGAATCTTACTAAAGAGGGTTCAATTGAATTGGTTCATTGTGGGAGTCAGGATCAGGTGGCAGATGTAATGACCAAACCATTGAAAATTGAAGCCTTTCAGAAGCTTCGAAAGTTGCTGGGAGTATGTGAGATTTCTGACATAAACTAATTGCTTTATAGCATTTAGTTTAAGGGAGGGAATGAAGGAGTTTATTTTTATAATAGTTGACTTGGAATAATATTCTGGTTTATCATAAAGTCCTAAACTTCAGGGATTGTATTTGAATTGTTCCAAGTTCCTGTTACCACTTACCACTTGGCTTTATTCTCGCTAAAGCGGGCTGCTTTCTCGTTTTTGTTAAAATTGTGTATTGAATGGCTATTTAAGCCAAAATTATTGTTAATAAAACTAAGTCATTCCCTCAGTTAGTTTGTGTTCTTGATCTTCTGCTTACATTGTTGATCAAATAATCCTAACATATATACTAGCATATATAATCTAATATATACATTCAAATAAAACTATGAATCAGAATAATCACAATATATATGGTTATAAGGCTATAATTTGCATGCCATTTTTTTCTGGTTCCTAACTCCCATACACACACATTAAACTATTCATTGGTCAAGTAGTGGGTACTTACTCATCTTATTCTTGAGATTGAAAATTTGAATTATTCTACATGCATTGTGAAAGTTGATTTTCTTTAAAATATTTTAAAATAATTTTGATTGATATATATCATGGGTAAAGATGGCCTCCTCAAGGGCTTGCCCGAATGATTTTCAAATAGATTTCTTTGACTTACAACTTGTATTTGAATCCTTAGGAATAAGCGACTACAAAATCAATTTTAAATTTGTCGACATCTATCTTCTAAAAGGAAAAAAAAAATCATGAACAACGGTATAAATTTCTTTCAAGTTTGTCAAAAAAATACCTAAAAGCTAGTTCAATAGATAAATTTTGTATAAAACCTATATTTTTAGTCCAATAATTAATCTCAGCTTACATGAGATAATTTCCCTCTGGCACATGTGTGTGTGTGTTATAGCAATTAGAGTTTTAAAACTCTTAATTATCTTTTGAAAAATTTTAAAATGCCTCTAATGTATTACATTCAATTGATTCATGTATAACATATGTAATTGACTTTAATATAACCACCATTTGCATGATGGTTTTTCAAAATAAATACAAACTTATTATAGTATTGTTTACTTGTTATATGATTGACATGATACCTTAATATATTCTAAAATTTCTCCTATCTTTTGTATCTAACTTAAGAACGTATTAATTATTTTATTTCGTTGTGAGTTGTATTTGTTGGTTGAAGTGAATGGAAATCAATAAAACTTTCATCTCTTCCATGTACTATACAGATCTTTAAATATAAATTGATCTTAATTTTTCAATTTTTTCTTGATTCCAATCTATTAATCATGTATGAAAGTATCGAATAATATTCAGTGCGTGACTTTATTTTTAAACTTCTGGTTTCAATTTTAAGCTACTCTCTCTCGCTAAATTGTGTATATCATTACCCTATACTTGTCATTTTATTAAAGAAGCATAGCTATAAACCTAACTGACACTCAAAATTTAACAAAGCAGAAGGTTATCTTTAATTCAAACTTAGATTATTAATTAATTCATTAATTACTCTAAAGGATTTACGATATTTAACTATCTTAAAGAAGCCTATCTATAAACATAACTGATAGACAAAATTTAACTCAAGAATTGAAGGTTATCTTTAATTCAAATTTATATCATTAATTATCTCATTATTTAACTATCTTGTGATTTATCAATAATCAAATCAAAATTTACCAGACGAGTTTGTACCTCATTATCCTTACAGAAGTTGGACAGATCAAGCATTTTAAATTTATTTGCTTAATATTCTTGGGGAATTTATTTCTTTCGTTAAATCAATTTTCACTTTATAGATAAAAACAAAAGGATAAGAATTTAATATTGGGTGAGATTGTGCTTATTACTGAATCAATGATTTTTAGACAACATAAAAAATATAAAAATTGAAATAAATTCTGATCTTTGATTCAATTCTCAGCAAAAATTCCGCTTAGCACTAAATCATAATCCAAAAGACACCCATGGGCCATGAACCGGATCTAAATCATAGAGAATTTCTAAAGATCAAATATCAGAAACTTTTTTTACTAATTTAATGTGCTAATGGATGCATGCTTACATGTATCTAAAACCCCTTCATATATATGCATGCAAGCCTGCGTAACAAGCAAAATATATAGTTAATAAAATTCAGCAACTACCAAGCATATTCTTCTTCATAAGCAGAATGGTCAGCAATATAGAGATAAATGCCGTTGGGTGACACTTTCCAATTGAGAGATAAATGTCCAATCTTGGCACCGGAGAACATCCCTTAATTCATTATAAATCTCAAAATGACGCCCAGAGCTCATCTCACAAAACACTGATGGCTTCGGTGGACATTTCCCGATGCCATTTTCGAACACTTAAGCTTTTGTGGGAGCCACAGTATTTCTGCACAAAACTTTTCTGTCGATTTGCAATGAACATTTAGGTCCTGGATCACCATTTCATTGTCCAAGGACACGGTAGTACAAGTTACAAAAGGGTAGCTTGAAGTTGCTACAAGTGCTATAAACAAAATAATTAAGGCACAAGTGTTCTGATGATTCATGGTCTAATAATAATGATGTACTGATGGAATACATGATTAATAAAGGAGGCTTGGTACTGATCTTTTTACAGCTAGCTAGGTTGTGAATTGTGATATATAACTATAATTGAGTTGTTAGCGTCAACATAATATTGTGATGAGGAGCTTTTATGGAGAGCCTAGACAAAAATGAAATGGCAAAAAATATTTAGAAATTAATGCCCAAATTACATGCCAACTTTGTAGACAACTAGAAATCCAATGTGTGCACATCGAGCATTGAGTAATATTCCTTACTAAGGTACCAATAATGAATATATACGTATGAACATCTTCCCATTTAATTTTTTTTTAATTTAATTCAAATTTTTGATATTGATAATATCTGAAACAATAATAAGAAAAAATATATAATTTTTACTCACAAATTATGACTACCTGTCTCTTCATAACCTCTAATAGTCTATGCTCAAATCTCCATATAACTGTTCCACATGTCGTCAACATGATACATTTATACAATTTTTTTTCCGGAGTGAAACATTTACAACATGTCATCTTTTTTTTAAAAAACATACACATTTCATTCATGTAATGCTTCTAAATTCTATGACATGTCATCTATACAATTCATAAAAGACAGACCAAACAATATGGACTCCGAAATAATTATTTTACATGTTGTACATGTTCCGTAAAATATTTTCAATATATCATCCATATAATTAGTTTACAAAGAACATGTCATTTATTAAATTTAAATAAAATTTTTATTTTCAAAATCTATTTTTTATAAAATTCAATAAAATAAAAAGAAAAATAATGTCAATAAAAAAATATTCTTGAATTTAAGGAGGAGGCAAATCAAACCAGGAAATTCGAGGATAACTATTGGCTAACAAATCTGCGACTTCCTTACCTCCCGAAAAAAGTTAGTACTATAGAAGGACGTACGAAAAATCATTACACGAAAATTGAGCCAAAGCTAAAAAGACTGGTTGAGAAGGCAAGAGATAGCACCCATTGAGTCACTCTCCAACCAATAAACCTCCATCCTCAATCATAGGCTTGGGTGATTATTTTTTAACTTACTAAAATAAATAAATGATTTTAAATATCTAATAATTAATAAATAAATATTAGCATGTGTTTCAACTGATTTTGGGGTAAGAAAAGCCAAACCAATTTAGAACAATAAATTTGTTATTTTGAGGGGAGATGGGGTACCTCACTGGTTTATTGTGTGTTGGGCGGTGTATCTGGACTTCGGGGGAGGTGAGAAGGAGAGAGAGAGTGGTAGCAACGGTGGAAGGTCAGAAACAAGAGATGTGTCTTTCCCAATGAGTTTCACACCTATTTTTTAGAGTGTGAGTGTTAATGGTGAGTGAGAATATGATGGAGAATGAAACCTAAGCGCCTTTATATATGGAATACCTTAGCTGCCACATGGCGTACCTTTTTTGGCTAACGTCCCTTTATCGCTTTTATGATTCTTGGGGCCGTTATGTGCATGTTCGCGGCGTATCTAATCTTTTAGAAACGTGGCGCGCGCTGGAGAGTGGTTCGGGGTACCTCTGCAGTAGCTGTCGGGTAGGCGGTTGGGGGCCATTGTCCTTGGGATAGTGTCCTTCACTTTTGGCAGAGGAAGCAGGCGGTTGTCCCTCCCTTTTGATACGACGTTCTTTATTCCTAATTCTGACAAAATCAAATAATATCTTTTAGGAGGCGGAGACGTTTCTCATGGCGGATATTTTCGGTGGATTCTCTTACATCCGCTTTGCCGAGTGGCTCGAGTTACGTGGGGTACCCCCTATTACGCGGGGTACCCCTATTTGTATGGGATCCCTCTATTTGTGTGGGAAACCTCTAATTGTGCAGGGTACCTCTACTTATATGGGGTATCTCATTATATGCCGGGTACCTCGGATTGTGCAGGGTACCTCCGATTGTGCTGAAATCATTCCATTGGTTGACACGTGGTGGTCTATTGCCTTTCCTATTTTTCACTCAAACAACATCCCCCTAGTTTCTTTTTGGCGAGAAGTATTGGAGGCAAAAGAAACTCATTGTATGAGTGACACGCGGCGACGCGGCTGGACCGGAGGGTACCTTGCTTAGCTTCTTCCCTTGACTAAACTTTGTGTACTTCGAACTAAAAATCTTCTCTTTGTCTTTTCCTTTTCCCGTTTTTTTTTTTGGATGAGAACGAACAATTGTCTTCATATATCTCTCTCATTTTTCTTGGGAAGTGGCAGCCATCTGACACGCAGTTTGAATTTTGAAAATATCAATCTCACTCTGAAACGACCCGCCCCGCACCCCCAGGGCAAGTCTATTTAAACTCATAAAATCGAATCGATACTATTTAAGATATTTAAGAATTCTATAAAAATTTCGGCAGAATCTCCCTTGTAAATAAAACATTCCCAACCTGCAATTTACAAAACAATACTCCCAAAATAATTCAATATACATCCATCCTCCATAACCATTTTTTTTTTTTTTCATTTAAGCTTAATACAAATTACGCTAATATCGGACCCGAGACGAAAATTAAAATCTGACAATCCGAGCGTTTAATCGCGCTCAATTTATATATAGATGAAGGGTTAAAAAAATAATCGGGTGTGGGGTGTTACACACTCAAACATCCATGAACTCCTTTCTTGGGCAACGTGTTCTGTCAGATTGAATTTAAAACTCCTAACGTGTGTCAAAATTTTAAAAATCCCCAAACGAACTCCCAAAAATTGATTATTTCTAGTAGCTTTTTTCTTCCATAATTTCGTCTCTTCTTCTAACTGCATCAACATTATCACAGGTAAAAACAAAAATTTCTTTACTTTTTTTTTAGCCTCGTTCATCTTCCCTAGGCTTTATTCTCCCTTTACTCATTTTCTTTTATTTCCTTCTCTTTCCGTTTTCTCTTCTTTCTCCATTTTCTTTCTTTCTTCTTTCTTCTTTCCCTTTTTTCTTTCTTCCTTTTCTTTCTTTCTTCTTTCTCTTTCTCTCTTGGCCGGCGTTGATCTGATGCGTTTTCCAGCGTGGATCTCGGCTGCTGCAGTGGCATTTTTCGGCGTGGATCTCGGTTTTTCTCTTTTTCTTCTTTCTTTTTTGTTTCGGCTGGCGTTCTTCTTTGAGATTTCCAGCGTTTTGGTGGCTGCAGCTGCGGTGGTTGGCGTCAGTTCGGTGGCTGTAGCTCTTCCCCCCCGACGTCGGTTTGCTGCAGTTTCTCCTTTTTTTTTTGTTTGTCTCGGCAGCGTCTCCCTTGGCGGTTTCCGGCGTCCTTCTCGTGATCTCCGGCGTCGGTTCTCGGTGGTTGCAGCCATTACAGCCGACGCCGGTGGCTGCAGCTCTCCCCCCCCCCGGCGTCGGTTTGCTGCAGTTTCTCCGTTTTTTATTTTTTTATTTACTTATTTATAAATAATTACACATATATATAAGTTTATTTTATTTTAATACTTGCATATTTTTACCCACTGTTTTTGGTTGCCTGCAGCTTTTTCTCGTCACGATTTTCAATCCCGATCTACTGAGTTGGTGAATCATAGGTATACCTCCTCGCTTCCCCTCCTTTGGCGCATTTACAGTGGTGCTATTTTGCATACTCTGAGAAAAATTTATTTTTAGTTTTTGTTGTTTTTGTTTTGTTTTGTTATTTTTTTGTTGGTTGGTGTTTGCATTTGGTGATTGATGTGTGGTGGGTGGTGTTTAGTATGGAGTTGATGTCCCAATTTTGCGAGGTTAAGGTAGAAAGGGTACCCCAACTGGAGAACAGTAAAGCCGACACCCTGGCAAAAATGGCATCCCTTAGGGTAGCTCAGTCATCTGGCCCCATTACAACAGAATACATACCCGCACCCAGTGTTGGCCTCCCAGAGCCATTGGAAGTAGGATCACTGTCTAACGAGATGCTTTGGATGGAGCCTATCATAGGGTACCTCAAGGACGGAGACCTCCCCTTTGATAAAAGTGAAGCAAGAAGATTAAAGTATAAAGCTGCCCGATATTACCTGATCCAGGGTACCCTATACAGAAGAGGATTCACTCTTCCTTACCTTAAATGCTTGGGAAGCGACGAGACCGAGTATGTCATGAGGGAGATACATGAGGGCATTTGTGGCAATCACTATGGAGCACAATCACTGGCGCAAAAAGCTCTCCGTCAGGGGTACTACTGGCCCACTATGCGAGAAGATGCCAAGAATATGGTACGAAGCTGTGACAAATGCCAAAGGTTCGCCAGGGTACCCCACCTACCCCCAGAGAAGCCAACAGTTATATCTTCCCCGTGACCCTTCGTTATGTGGGGAGTAGACCTCATTGGCCCGTTACCTACCGGGAGGGGGCAAACAAAACATGCAATCGTGGCAGTAGACTATTTCACAAAGTGGGTGGAAGCGGAGCCACTAACAAGCATCACAGAAAGAAAAACCACATAATTCATTTGGAAGAACCTCATTTGCAGATTTGGGATCCCCTATGCAATTGTTAGTGATAATGGCAAGCAATTCGATAATGAAAAATTTTGAAGTTTTTGCTCGAAGCTGGGGATAGCCAACCGATTCGCAACACCTGCCCATCCCCAATCTAATGGGCAAGTCGAAGCCGTTAACAAGATTATCAAAGGTATCCTGAAGAAGAAGCTAGAAGAAAGAAAGGGAGCATGGGTAGACGAACTACCAGGGGTTCTGTGGGCCTACTGAACTACTCAAAACACCTCCACCAGGGAGATCCCGTTTTCCCTCGTATTTGGTGTTGACAAAGTGATTCCAGCAAAAATCGGGGTACCCTCTCACAGGGTTGAATACTTTGATGATGCCGAGAACACTTCTTTGATTGCTTCAAACCTTGATTTGGTGGCTGAGAAAGGACTAGAGCAGAATTGAGGACAGCCATATATCAGCATCGCATTTCGGGTCTATATGAAAAAAGGGTACGCCCTCGATCCTTTAAGAAAGGAGACTTGGTCTTGAGAAGGGTAACTCAGAACACTAGGGTCCCCTGCGAAGGCACTTTTGGGGCAAATTGGGAAGGACCTTACCGTATCGACAAATCCATTGGGACAGGTGCATATAGGCTACTCCACATGGATGGCACAATTGTGAGGCACCCCTGGAATGCTGCAATACTACGGAAATATTACTAAAGGATAGTGTCTTAACCTCTAGTCTTTTGCTGTTATTTGCTTTCTTTAATGTTTTTGTGTGGTAGGCCAAATGGGGTACCCCAAATGCCCTATGTTGGTCAGTTGCAACTTTAGAGTTTCTTTAATTTTCAAATGAAAAGGGTAGGAGGTCTTACGATCTCTCATTCTCCTCAGGGTAACAAAGCTAAGTCATGTATTGATCAACGCTTTCATTATCTATAAATGCATTTTCTTTCTCAACAAATATGATATGGGTTCTTTCTCTATTTCTTGCCACTTCGATCTTAGAATGCAGATTATAGGTGTTTTCAACTGATTTTGGGGTAAGAAAAGCCAAACCAATCTAGAACAATAAATTTGTTATTTTGAGGGGAGATGGGGTACCTCACTGGTTTATTGTGTGTTGGGCGGTGTATCTGGACTTCGGGGGAGGTGAGAAGGGGAGAGAGAGTGGTAGCAACGGTGGAAGGTCAGAAACAAGAGAGGTGTCATTCCCAATGAGTTTCACGCCTATTTTTTGGAGTGTGAGTGTTAATGGTGAGTGAGAACATGATGGAGAATGAAACCTAGATGCCTTTATATATGGAGTACCTTAGCTGCCACGTGGCGTACCCTTTTTGGCTAATGTCCCTTTATCGCTTTTATGATTCTTGGGGCCGTTATGTGCATGTTCGCAGCGTATCTCATCTTTTGGAAACGTGGCGCGCGTTGGAGAGTGGTTCAGGGTACCTCTGCAGTAGCTGTCGGGTAGGCGGTTGGGGACCACTGTCCTTGGGACAGTGTCCTTCACTTTCGGCAGAGGTAGCAGGCGGCTGTCCCCCCCTTTTGATACGACGTTCTTGATTTCTAATTCTGAAAAAATCAAATAATATCTTTTAGGAGGCAGAGACGTTTCTCATGGCGGATATTTTCGGTGGATTCTCTTACATCCGCTTTGCCGGGTGCCTCGAGTTACGTGGGGTACCCCCTATTATGCGGGGTACCCCTATTTGTATGGGATACCTCTATTTGTATGGGGTACCTCATTATATGGGGTACCTCTATTTGTGTGGGAAACCTCTAATTGTGCAGGGTACTTCTATTTGTGTGGGAAACCTCTAATTGTGCAGGGTACCTCCGATTGTGCTGAAATCATTCCATTAGTTGACACGTGGCGCTCTATTGCCTTTCCTATTTTTCCCTCAAACAGTATGTTTACTTTTCTTTTAAGTTAATTTAATTAGTCAATTCAAATCATCATAAGATGTGTATAAGAGACAGCTCTACTTATATGGGGTACCTCATTATATGCCGAGCTCCTCGGATTGTGCAGGGTACCTCCGATTGTGCTGAAATCATTCCATTAGTTGACACGTGGCGCTCTATTGCCTTTCCTATTTTTCCCTCAAACAGTATGTTTACTTTTCTTTTAAGTTAATTTAATTAGTCAATTCAAATCATCATACATAAAACACAAGACAATATTGATATAATCCAACCTAATCATAATTTGTCTTACCCAATTAAATCCAATAGTCAAATCTGATATACGGAATATGTTCTTGTATAGCTGCAAAAATTATTAAAATTATCGAAACACTGCATCTTCTAGTAACATAATTTGACAAGTTTACAAAGTAGACATCTAAATTTAGTACAGTTGTATGCTTCTTGCTCTACCAAAAATAATACCAAGCACAATATTGTAACTCATCTATTTTTCCTAAAACCCAGTGAAATAATAGAATAGGCGTGGAAGGATTATCATTTGAATATTAATGCCACTCACTCTACACATAGGCCAACATGCAATATAGGGATATATGATGAAACATTTGTACTACTTCTAGATGGAGAAATTGCCTCTCATTGGTCTGAACGAGCTAGCTAGTCCAAGTGGATCCTTAAGCTAGCTGTTCACCTCGACAACATCCAATGAGAGGAAGGAACATGCGCACTCCAAGTGAAGTAAGTGCAGAGATCGATGTGACAAGTAATGATGGTCTCTTAAATAACGGCGGTCACAATATTCCTAGACCAGTATAAAATGGAGGGTTCCAAGTAGGGATTCTCAAGTTGAAACAAATACCTCTGTCTGTATCAAGCTTGTTAATTCTAAAGTTTCATATACATAAAATTTATTTTTTCAGGAGCCTAATGACCCAATAGCGAGTCTTCCATAAGCTTAAAATTTTAGTCATTAGTCCTATAGGAGACTCCAGTCTCTAGTACCCAGTTTTAAGTTATCCAAAGCATAAGAAACTTTGTTAAGAATTTTCAGAAACTTATTTTTTTAAAAACTTATACATCTGACTTGAGTATAGAAGGATTCTCACCAATAACACTGCCAACACCCTTTACTCTTTGTTCTTTTTCACATAGACAGTGTGATCGATACAAACAATTTAATCCATTATTAAGCCAAAAACATTTTTCACATCCCGACCTACGTGGCCTCCACGTCATCTTACAACCTAGCCATGTCGGATCAACCTGACATTTGACAGTTAACCTAAATTCTTGCGTAAACACTTTTGATCGAATCAAATCCAAAATTGGATGGGCCAATTTTCTTGCGAGCTTCTGGCTACAAATCCATAATTTATCTTTGAACAAGGAAGTGGGCCTTTATTTGGGCAATTCGAATCATTGGAGACTGTTATGCTAAACCATGATGGGCCTCAGATTGGATATTATTGAAGACTCAAAGCCCAAAATAAATTATACAACCTAAAATCTTTTTCTAATTGGCTGTTCCGAAGTTGTAGACTTCTATAATATTTCACTCTAAGCTAATGTGGCAATTTATCTCAAAGACGGTAAGAATAGAGATGGTCAGTGGGTTGAACGGCACGTGGCACGGTATGGATATGGTACATGTTCATACAGCACGGCACGATAAGAGTACATTTCGGTAGGGCACGCGACACGGCATGACACGACACGCACGTGGGTTGTGCCGAGCTTAGAATTTTAAGCACGCGAGTCTTAAAAACATGGTACGATTAGAGATGGACTAAGGACAACACGATAAAAAAACTCACAATAAACACGTTTTATTTTTTTAATAAAAGTACATTTAAAATTTTATTATTTTACAAATAATTCGAAATTAAATTTTTTTAATTCATTTAATTCTTAGTAAAAAAATATACAATTGATTTATATTTATTTTTATTTGATCATTTGACATATGTTACTAAATCACCACATCACATACAAATCGAGACAAATACTTTTAGGCTATAAGTAGAGATAGCCAATGGGCCGGACGGCACGTGACACGGCACAGCACGACACGCATGTGGGCCGGGCTGAGCTTAGAATTTTAGACACGGGGGCCTTAAAAGCACAGCATGATTAGAGATGAGATAAACAAGGCACGATAAAAAAACTCGCAATAAGCACGTTTTATTTTTTAATGAAAGTAAACTTAAAATTTTATAATTTTACAAATAACTTGAAATTGAAGTTTTTAAATTCATTTAATTCTTAGTTTAAAAAAACTATAATTGATTTATATTTATAAACTATTAAATAAAATAATTGATATCATGATTTTAATGAATAAAATTATAAATATCATGATTTTATAAATATGCATTACTATTATTGTGAATTATGATTTATGACTCTATGTAAATCCAAGTTAACAATTAAGTTAACCCATAAGAAATTTTTTTTTTATTGTTGTTGTTAAGTATTAAAAAAATTCTAATACTATAAGGTCAAATTTAGTAATTAATATTATATTTTCTTTCTATTATTAGTTTATTATTATTAAATATGGACTCAAGTTTTGAATTTTCAATTCTATTAAATTTGAATAAAGGCATAGACCTAAGAAAAGTAGATAAACTTGAAAAAAGTACGCCAACAACTTAACATGCACTCTTAAAAAATAAAAAAAAACAAAAAAAAACTTATTGGGCTTTTTTTTCTTAGGCACGACACAACATAGCATGTGTGGGCACATCACGAATGGGTACGGCACGGCACGGCACGACACGGCACGGGCATGAGTATGCATGGGTCTTACTTTGGTGTTGACACGGCCCATTGGTCATCTCTATGTAAGAATCTGTAACGTAATTCGAGACCCTACCTCAGCTAGTAGTTATAACTCTATGGGTAAATTTCTTATCATCCCTTCTAAAATGATAATCTTCATAATACCTCTAATTTATTGTAAAGTTTATCCTTTTTTGTTTAAAAGAAAAGGCAAAATGGAAATGGATCGATACAATTTTTTTTTTTTATCTTCCAAACAAAAATAAGGATAAATGAAGTTTGTAATAGTTTGAGGAGTATTTTCAAGATTATCATTTGGAATTAAACGGGCTAGCATTATTGAAAACCTTTTCATCACAACAATTAACGATCAACATAAATGATTATAACTTTGCAATTTATAATTTCTAAAACATGTTACTTTTGGATTCAATACGATTCTGTTCTTTATCAATGATAAAAATTTTAAAAGCTGGTCGTTAACTGACAATATTTATAAGAAATTAAATGGTTAGTCACACCATGTCATCAATTCATATGTAATTTACAGTCTCAATTAAGTTTTCGGTCTACCCATCAAGCAAAATACTGAGAGAACATAAAATCGAAAATTATCAGAAGAACCAACAGCAGCACATATACGCCTAGCTGAAATTTACAAAGCCTTTATTTGATTTTCATGATGTTTTGGCCATTGAAACATATTAATCCATTCACAACTACCAATAAAATTGCTTCTCATAATCATTATTTGCCTTGATATAGAGATATATCCCATCTGGTAGCACCCTCCACATGCACCTTTGATCACCACACCTTACTGCATCTCTTCGTTCGTTAAACATGTTAAAGTGTCCTCCAATGCTGCCATAACTCAAATCACAATCATAAAGCTGTTGTGCCAATGTCATTATTGAATTCCCATTTGAAAAAACCTTGATATTCGATTACATGCCTGCCCAAAACATGGGTGCTGGATATGCAATGAGCCGTTAGATTTGTACCAACACTCAAGACGTTGGAAATATCAACTTCGAAACCATGCGATATCGAAATTGCCATTGCAAAAGCAAATAGGAATAAAAAAATTTTCGAAAGGACTCATTTTTTTTCTTTTTTTTTTCGTTTTTTTAATCTAGGGCTCTTTCAAAGTTGAAGATAGTTAGATACAATTGATATTGGCCTGTTTTTTGGCCTTTAAATAAGAAAAATGATTATAAAATATGTAAAACTACATGTATTATGGAGAATGCAATATATAAGGTAAGGACAGCCAGACACTTACCTATGTATAAGAGTGTACAACTTAGTATAAATTAATACGAAGAGTAGCTATAATGGAGAGCTTAAAAAAAATGGAATATACCAATGTTTAAATATTGCATGCCAAATTAAACCCTAATTATTTATATGTTCTAAATGTTATCTTTTAATTATCTAATTAGTACCACAATAGTTTTATTTTGTAGATGATAGGAATCATACGAAGATCCTGCATTCCTTCTCAGACAAGCCTATTATTGCATGCACTTATAACATAGATCAACTCACTATGTGATGCACATACAGTAAAGATCAACATCATTAGGTGATGTATAAATAGAAAGAATCAATACCATATGTCTTACACATATGGTGAGAATTATAAATGCATGTAAATATGAAAAATAGATCCCAACAAATTATTGTGTTTGATTATTTTTCTTTATTGCAATGTGTTCTGTTGTCTAAATTAGGGCGGGTCACTTTTGACACACATATATTGAGAAACTTAATATTTATTTTCCTAATCAAAAGTCCAATCTATCAAAAGTTTTTTCAAATCATATAAAATTACCTATTGATACAACAACAAGAGTTTCTACAGTCTAAACCTTTACTTATAATATTACCCTTTTTACATACAGGGATGTATGTAGCATGGTTTAAAATTATGGCTTTTTTGAAATATAAATTAAATCTTTAAAATATCACTATAGATAAGCAGCAGATTTTTGTAGCTTATTTGTACAACATATGAGGATGTCCTTAGTAGAAGCCTCTCTAGGCTTCAAGGTTTGCGTACTATCGCTGGAATTGGCACTGCTAATGGGATGGACTGGCCCAACATCAATAACAATTTAGAAGCTATTTAAGTTTAATTGGATTTTAAGTGCCTGTTTGGTATGGCTTATTTAAGAGCTATAAATGCTTATTTAATCGTATAAGCACTTTTTAAAATTTTTTATGGTGTTTGGTTATTTTTTTAATAGAGTTTTTTAAACTTAAATAAGCTAATTTACCTCTACTAGCAAAAGCTCAAAATTTGAGCTTTTGGGAGTAGAGGTTATAGAACTTTTCTAAAAATATATAATATAAAAAATATCACACAGTTTAATGGTTCAAAAGCGCTTTTTTTATTAACAACCAAACACCCAATAATTTTTTGTCCAAAAGCTCTATTGGTATAAGCTCTAGTGCTATAAGCTCTATTGTTATAAGCTCTATTTAATAAGCTGTACCAAACGGAGCCTAAGTGTTGTAAAGTCCTTTGATTGACTTCTATCACTCTCATGAGCTTTTATATAAATACATTTGTTGTATTTAAAAATTACAAAAGATACACATGACAAAAAAATCTAGCAAGAGTGTGGATGCTTAAAATGAGAGAAATGAGGCAATGGACTCTTGCGAGATGATTTGAAGAGATTTTCTTTTTAGTGATTATCCTCTAACCATAAACAAATAGTGGCATGAGGGTTTGAGGTGATTTCAGGAAATTTTCTTTTCATGATTATCCCGTTAATCATAAGCAAATAATGGCATTAGGATTATTATCCTCTGTCTTTAATTGAATAGACAATGATGTAACCACATTTTATTTTCGATGACCAAAAGGTACCATTTTACTTTTTTTTTCTTATTGTTGTTGTATGTTGATATACACACGAAATTCAAGAACAATAAAGTCTATTTCTGTCCTATTAGAGAATTTTGAAAACTCAAGCAATTTATTTCATTAAAACTCAACACTAATATAACTCCCAAAGCTCAACAATCACTTTTTATACAACTTAGGTTTTCTTCTTATTACAATCTTCTTCTTAGACTTGATCTTTTATTTTTTAGATGCTAATAATACAAGCAACAGAGATGTCTATGGTACCAAGAATTAATACAAATACACACATAAACTGACAAATTTAATCGTAACCACTCCTTTATTCTTAGCCACCACACTAATCCTCAACCTAACTCATTCTACTTTACCTACAACGTCTAACACATTCCGCTAACAATTCACACACATAGTAAAACATGTTTACTTTCATAACATCCCATTTTAAACTTGTCTTACAATGCCAAGTAAATTTCTCAATCTAAGAAAGTCTTTCTGTTTGAGGGATTTAGTAAAGATGTCGGCAACTTGATTTTGAGACTTGACATACTTTGCTTATACACCATTTCTCTCAATACATTTATGTTATGAAATGGTAGTGAGCGTCAATATGATTATTTCGATCATGGAAGACTTTATTCTAAGCAAAGGTAATTGTTGACTTGTTGTCGATGAAAATCTCCATAGGTTCTTCTTGTGATAAACCCAACTCCTTCAATAAATTCCTTGGATTATATGATAAATACTTGATGTAGTAGCTAGGTAAACAGCTTCACAGGTAGAAATTGTAACAATCAGTTGTTTCTTCAACATTCGTGTGAAAGCAGTATCTGCCATGAATAACATGAAACCAGTGGTACTCTTTCGACATCTATGTATCCACTCCAGCCACTATGGGTATATCCAACAAGCTTATAGTCATAAAGAATGAGGAAAACAAGTCGAAATCAATTGTAACTTTGATGTAGTGAAAGATTCTTTTTGTAGCTTTAAAATGGGTAGTCTTTACAAGTCCAACAACATAAATCATGTCTGGTGTCGTGCATGTCAAATAACATAAACTTTTGACCAAACTCTTAAAAAATGTTGGGTCTACACCTGCACCTTCATCATATTTAAATAACTTGACTCCGTCTTCCATTGACATGTGTATGTGCTTGTAATCATACATCTTGAACTTCTTGAATATTTTCTTTGCATAGCTTTTGTAGGCTATCAATATGCCTTTCTCTTTTTGCTTATAACTTTAACACTGAGATAACACGCCGTAAGTTTTATATCAGTCATCTCAAACTCTTTGGTCATCAAGCTCTTGAACTCTTTAAATAAGCTTGGATTACTTTCAATGAAGATGAGATCATCCACATATAGGCAAATAATCAAAGTGTCTCTAACTTTGCTCTTGATGTAGATAGCATGTTCATATGGGTATTTGGTGAAGTTCTTTTCTTGAAAATGCTTGTCAATTTTGCTATTTCATGCCATTGGTATTTGTTTTAACCCATAAAGGGTTTTCTTTAATATTGGACTACCTTACCCAACATGGCAGGCATGCGGACATGCAGCAGAGGTATAATGACTACCTTACTCGACATGGCAGGCCAAAGGAAATCACTCATCTGGACACCCCAGATATTGACAGATGGAGGAACGAATTTGAAGAAATGGCCAATTGGCTAGACCTCCAAGATTAGCCCCAACCAGAACTAAACCCACAGCCAGATGACATAGAAGATCCCATCTGGCCAGATATGGGAAAAGACAAGGACGCAGCATCCGAAGAACGATGGAACCACAGGTCAGGACGACGCACGCCAACTAGTGGCAATCTTGGATCAACTAGCGAGGAAACAGATTCTTCTACTAGCACTGACAGCGATTCTGAAGATGCAGATTTTGTCATGGCTGTCCGAAAGGCATCACGTTCCGCTCATAATGCCCATGGGGGACCACAAACGCTGTCTTGTGTCTGTCTTCTTCCTTGATTCCAATTTGCCAAAAGCCTGACTTCATGTCCTTGGGAGGCTCCTTCTTTTGATCATGGTGATTGGTTTGGAAAGGAAATCTGCTACAGTGTTGGATTCTCCTTTGATATATCGTACCTCAAACTTGAATCTCGAGAGAGATTCAGACCACCTTGCAAGTTGAGGATCTGAGATTTATCCTTCCTTTCTTCTGAGTAATCCCTGGAGGTATTTATAGTCTGTTTCAATCATAAAAGGAGTTAGTGAGAGAAAGAACTGAATTTTTTTAATCCCTTTGATGACTGCTAAGACTTCTTTCTTAGAAGAAGGGTAGTGGCTCTGGGCGTCATTGAACTGGCTAGATTTATAGCCACACACTTTCATGTTTCCCTCAGATTCCTTTATCAACAGTGCTCCCCAATAATGGTTACTAGCATCTGTCTGTAGGATGAGCTGTCCTTTGTCAGGTATCTTTAATGGAACTTTGTCTTCATGTCCTTTCACCACATAGCTTAATGATTGTTCGATGTAGACTTCATCTTCAAGGAATCTACTTAGGAAATCAGACTTCACATCTATTTGAAAAATCTTCTACTTTCTTTAGGCTGCTACTGAAATGATTAGTTTTATAATTTCTAGTCTAGCAACAATAGCAAATACGTCATCATATTCAACCTCATATGTTTTACTATTGCATTTTGCAACTAACCTTGCACTGTGCTTTTCGTTCTCACCTTTGGTATTTTTCTTCATCTTGTACACCCACTTGACATTGATGGCTTTGTAACCTTTGAGAAAAGTGGCAAGTTCCCAAGTGTCACTCTTTACAGTGGCTTTGCTTTCTTCATCCATTTCTTTTCTCCACTTCTCGTCTTGTACAATTTCTTGGAAGTTCACTGGCTCACAATTATCAAAAAATGAGAAGAGAGTGAAATTGTCAAGTCTCTCAATAATCTCATTAAAATCTTGTCAACTTCTCGAGCATGCCACATCTCTCTCCTTCAAAAATAATGGTGGTGAATCTTCATGAGTGGTTAATGCTAGAAAGGTAGGGGGAATAACGGGCTCTTGCTATTCTTCTCCTACTTGCTACTTCATTAACTGCTCATTTTCTTCAAGAGGAAATAAGTTAAAGTCATCCACATGAGGGCCAAAATCTCATTCTTCTTCTTCATTAAAAATTACCTCTCAATTTATTACAATATTTCTATTGTTTGGATTATACAGTTTGTATCTTTTGGAATTGTTATTATAGTTTATGAAGATGAACTTCTAGGTTTTTTGTTTTCCAACTTAGTTTTTTGCTTCTTTGATACATGTACAATTGTACATTAGTTATGCTTCCAAAAACTCCTTGGAGATCTGTTGAATAGATAGACTGCACATGCAACAACTTTAACCCAGAATTCTTTAAGTAATCTCTTGTTTTTAGCATACTTCTTGCCATGTCAACAATAGCTTTATTCTTCCTTTCTACTGTTAGGGGTGGGCATTGGTTGGTTTGGTTCGATTCGGTTTCGGAATAAGCCAAAATTTTCAGTACAATTCAAGTTGAGAATTAAAAAAAAATTGTTAAACATTTAAGGAAACAAAAACCAAACCGAAACTGATAAGTTGGTTTGGTTCAATTTTGGTTTAGTTTCAATTCTCAATTTTAGTTCTGTTTCAGTTCTATAAACGGTTCTATTTAAGTAATTGCTTTTAAGTTCATCTTAACAATCTGATTTCGATTTTAATTCTGGTTTCATTTTTCAGATCATTTTCTATTTCAAACCCTATACAATAATTTCCTCATTTTTAGTACCGTACATATATTTTCAGAGCATGTACAATCTATGATTTCATCAATTAATCTACAATTTCATCAATCACTAGTATATTCATTTAAATATACCATTATCTTTTACTACCACTACCAAATCATTCACCAAATTAACTTAATATAATCCATAATATAAGTCTATGAGAGCAAAAAAATAAAAACAAATTCCAACAATGACACAATACGAAATAATAGACTATCAAATACCCAATAACATCCAGACAACACCCATAACCATAAGAAACTATTACAACATAGAGATTAATAATCAACTGTAAGAAATGCCATTACTTTGCTTCATTTTTCCCACTAATATCTTCTAACTTTCAATAACTTCTGACATCCACACTTCCCAACTTAAATCTACACAAATAAAATTAGAATGAGTAAAGTAAACATAAATATAAATATAAAAAAATGTATCAAATTCTTATAAATGATATGTGCTATTGAAATGAGTAAACTAAACATCAGTCAATCGCCAATTGGTCCTTTGCTGCTTATGCTTGTTGTGCTACCATTCCTTACAAATTCTACAAAGAAATAAAATAGATTTATGAAATCAGTATTTGTAATATTAAACACTACAAATAAATTATCAAAGTTAACAAAATCATGTTATTACCTGCTTCAATACCATCATAAAATTCAGTTTTTTCCTCGATTGGCTCCATTATACGATCTCCGATAATAATTGCTCAAAGCCAATTTTGAGTCCAATCAAGGATTCAATAATTTTATGAGTTAAAGAACTCTCAAATGGGTCAATAATGCGACCCTAGTGCTAAATGATGACTTCAAAGTTGGATATCTATACAATTCAAACTCTACCAATTCAAAATATCAAAGTTGTCTTCATCATCTCCGTTTTATCCGACAAGTATTTTTCAACCTCATTTTGCCCACCATATTCTTCTTATGTACTTGCTTTTATTTCTTTATATTGTGCAAAAGGATCAAGAGAACTAAAGCATGCACGCTTACTTATCATATTAGTTTGAACCATGTAACTAGTCTTAACAGTACTATTTGGATCACCAAAATTGTAGCTTTGATAAAAGCTTCATCAACAACTACTTAGGGCTATCACACAACTCTTCAAATGTCTTGGTGTCATACAAACAACTGAAGCACCTTGTAGTAAAGTCCATTATACATTGAGGATCAAGTACTACTGCTACTATCAATAACATATCGACCTTCTTTAAATTATCACCCCAATATTCAAAAAACTTTGTTATCATAGGTTTGACCATGTAAATTAACAAAACATCATCATTATCATCAAGGGGCTTCAAATGCATTTGAAATTTCCAGGCCTCATTTAAATAATTATTCACAGTCACAAACTTAAGAACTACTAAATTTCAAAGTCACATCATAAAAGATTGATAGAAATTTGACAAACCTTCTTGTATTATCCCAATCATCTTCCATCAGTGGCCCCACTTTAATTTTTTTTCCTTCTCATTCTCAACCCCTCTGTCAGCTTCGAACCAATTAACATAATGTCCATCTTTATCTTTCAATCTATCAAACGCTTTTTTAAATTTCAACACAAATCTCAACATCAAGAATGTTAAATTCCATCTAATCCGTACATCTAACACCATAAACCCATTATATGAGATTTTTTCTGCATCAACAGAAGCTTTGAATTTTTGTAACCTCGATGGGAAAGATCTAACGTATTTCACTGCATTGCATACTATCTATTGATGTCTTCATCGCATCCAACCTATTCTTTACAATCAAATTTATTATGTGTATCGAACATCTAACATGCAAATAAAACCATTTAAAACTAATGAATCCCAACTCCAATTTCCTAACTTCTTCTTCAAATAATTGACTGCTTTTTCATTAACACTTGTATTGTCCACAGTGACCATGAACAAACTTTTAATACTCCAATCAATCATACACTTTCCAATAAGCTTCCCAATGGCCTCTCCTTTATGATTAGAAATAGGTGCAAAAATAAGTATTCTCTTATACAAATCACATTTTTTTGTCAATTAAAATGGGTTCTTATCACCATATAATTACACATCTAAATTGAAGTCTAATATCTGTAGTGATACATGCCCTTTGATGATTTGCACTGAAAATAATTTTCAAAATATTCTTCTCATTCTCATATAATTAAAGAATATCTATTTTAATTGTCCTCCATGACGGCACATCAAACCTTGGACAATAAGTAGCCATAAACTCCAAAAACTTCTCAACCTCCAAAAACTTAAAGGGCAACTCATCTTTAATAGTTATCTTTAACAAGTGCCTTCTTACAAGCCTCTTTACTTAAACTTACAGAAACAAGCTTAGCACTACCAAAACCCGTTTCACGAGGTAAAGCACATTGATTTTCATCCACTATAGGCTTCACTTTTTTGTACACGGGACAACTTCTTTCCAAATGAGTTCTCAAGCCTGAAGTTCCTTTAATACTTTCACACACATACTCTTTCTTACAGTAGTTACACTTTGCTTTTTTTTTTTCCTCTAGATAGCTTCAAAAATAATTCCTAAATGTCCGATCTCAAACACCTGCCTATTTTTCTTTTTTTGAACACTCTCTTCAAAATCATCTTTCATAATCTTCTCTATGTCATTATTATTTTCTTCCATCCTGCACACAAGATCTATTGTAATCAATGTATAATCAAAAAAATAAAATAATATACAAATTTTTATTCATAAAAAAATTTGTAAGAATTTTGGATTGAAATGAAGAATTTTCATAATCATAGTCACTATTTTTAATATTGAAACTATTGGTCTAAATGTAAATAAAATAAATAAGTTTTTGTGCCATAATATAATTTTCCATAACTTTATGGACCAAATGATATTTTACCTTGTTGACTTTCAATCATAGACCCTTTTAAAAAATTTGCAAAAAATATTAAGGCATAATATAAGTTTTATATGCAAATATTTCCTAAACATTGGGTCATACTAAAATTTTATATCCCTCCACTTCATCTTTAACTTTTATCACCTAGCACAGTATCGCACTTATTGAAAAAGTACAGTAACATATGCATACCCACACACAATTAATAAAATTAAATACTATTGATAATTTAGTACAGTAAAAATAAAATACGAAAAACATCAAAATTCAAAAAGAGCCATTTCAAAATTAAAAAAAAAGAGCAAGTTACCCGGCTGTCTGGTTGGCGACAAAAGAGATGGAAGGAAGCACAACGATAGTAGCAATTCGACAACGAAGATTTGGAAGCATTGGCCACTAGCAAACTTGGATTTAGTTGCAAAGGTGGGACTTAGGGTTTGGGTTTATGCAGGCAACGGGGTGAAAGTAAGAGAGTAGAGACCGAGAGTGGTGACTGGTGCAAACATGTGTGTATATATATTATACAGTGAAATTACAAATATGCCATGATATCTGTTTATTTTGGGTTTTGTATCTTTTGATCCAAAAATCGAACCAAACCATTTGGTTCAAAAAATACCGAACTAAAACAAAAAAACCAAACCAAACCGAACCGAACCAGATTTTTTTTTGTTTCAGTTTAGTTCTAGCTACCTTTATATGTTATTTCATTTTATTAGGGGAATTTTGGAACAATCATAAGATGTCGAATTCCATTTGCTTCACAAAATTCTTAGATTACTTTAGAAGTAAATTCTCCTCCTCTATCAGCTCTCATGACTTATCTAGTGTCCATTTTCTTTCTCCATTGTTGCTTTGAACTTCTTGAAAACATCAAAAACTTATGACTTCTACTTTAAAATGTACACTTAAGTTTTTTTTCTTAAAAAATAATTTATGAAGGTAAGAAAGTAGTTACTTTTACCAAGGGAGCTTGGCTTGATTGGACTAGAAACGTCTGCGTGAATGAGCTCGAATGGCATTTTTGCTCTTGAGTTTGACTCTTTTAGAAAGCTTTTTCTGAATTGCTTGCTTAATAAGTACCCTTCTTAAAGTTGATTAGGTCATTGATGCATGATAAGCCTTTCACTATATTCTTCTTGGATAGTAACTCCAGTCCTCTAAAATTAAGATGACCAAATCGAAGATGCCAAAGGCTTGATGCATCCTTATAATAAGTCTTTAAACACTTGCAACATCATTTTGAATACTCAAAGATAACGTTCTATTTTTTGATATTTTCACCTTCGTGATTAAGGTTTCTTTGTCATCTCTTTTACAAAGACTATAATCTTTCATGTGAATATCATAGTCATTTTCTAAGAATTGACCTAAACTCAAGATGTTACTTCTCATATTGGGAACATATAAACATTTGAAATAAATTGATGCTTTCCATATTTTAAATAATAAGAATTTTACCTCTTACTTTCAATGGTACTTTAGAATCATCCCCGAATGATACATTATCGTTCAATGATTAGTATGTTTTTTCTTCCACACATGTGCTCGCACTGGTATCAAGATACCAAGTTTTTTCTCGACCTTAATAATTGTCTTGGTATCCTTGTAGTATTGTTTCATTCTCATTGGTCTTCTCTTCCATATAATTGGTCTTCCCCTCAACTTTATTATTTAGAGTCTTACATTCAAAAGCATAGTAGCCAAACTTTCAACAATTGTAGCACTGTACTTGGGATTTGTCATACCTCAATCTTGGGTTGTTTATTCCTCGTACTTTGGTTGAGTTTTCTCCTCTTTCATAGCTGGAGTTGTTGGTGTTAGAAATTTTAATCGCGTCCTCAATCACGACCTCTACCTCATCCTTAGCCTTTACCTTAGAGATATTGTCTTTTCTCATTGTTTGAAGCTTTTTCTCTTTTCTTTAGATTAATTTCCATCTTGAGGAGTTGTTCTTTGATCCTATGCTTCTTTTTTTCTTTTTTCGTAGGCTTGCAACCTTTCTTGAAGTTGCTTGATCGTCATAGCCTTCAAATATTTTATTTTCTCAATTGTTATGACAATATGGTCAAGCTTCGAATCCATTGCTCGATCGTCATAATCTCCAAATCGTTTCGATGATCCTTATTTCGTTTGCTCTTCACCATTTTTTTTAATTCAGTAACAACAGTCACAACTCAAGTTAAATAATTTAAAATAAATTCAAATACCTTTATATGTAAGGATTCAAAATTTTCTCTTAATGTTTGGAGACGAACTTTCTTGACTTGTTCAGCTCCTTTGTAAGAGGTCTATAACTTATTCCAAGTTTCTTTTGAGAAGGTTACACTGGCAATCTTTTCCAAAGCATCTTCATCTAATGATTGAAAGATAGGATATTTTACGTTGTTCTATTTCTTTTTCAAGTCTTTCAAATTCTCCTTTTACATTGCAATTAAAGTAGCTTTATTTTTCTGGTACAACAAAACTTTTCTCTACAACTTCCCATACATCATGTGCATCCAATAGAGCCTTTGTTTTGATACTACAATTGTTGAACTTACTTCTTTTTAATTGTGGAACTTAGAATGATACTATAAATTGAGTGAGAATTTAAAGATTCTAAATGTGTGGAGGAATCCAACATGTTGAAAAACCTTAAGAGAGATTCAGACCAAAAAAATTAAATTTTTGGTCAAAGTCAACTCTCAAAAGTCAACAATCAACTGTTGACTAGTCAATGACTTAGTGTGGTCAATGGCTTAGTAGTGCAATCAACTAAATAGAGCTAGGCTAAGATTGACCTAGCTCAACTCGGTCACTCGGCTTAACTCAGTTCGACTTAGTCAACTATGTGAGTCAACTCAATTTCTGGATAACAAACGTCTGGCAGCAAGTGCGGGCGCGTCTGACCTCTAATCGGGCTTATTTTTGTGGTATTGTGTTTCTTTCGTCAAGCTCTTCAATTTGATATGCTCTACAATACTGCTATGTTACAACTAAGATTTTCTTCTTATTGCAATCTTTTTCTTAGACTTGATCTCTTATTTTTGAGATGCTAATAACAACACAAACAATAGGGGTATTTATAGTAACCAATACTTAATACAAACCACACACATAACCTATACAAATTTGATCGCAATCACTTATTTATTGTCAACCACCACACTAATCCTCAACCAAAATCATTCCACTTCACCTACAACACCTAACACATTTCACTAACAATTCACACACATTACAGATAACATAATAACACAGGTATACTTTCACAAGAAGTCCCTCATGGATGTGTTCCTATTGCTCATACTTTTTATGCAGATGACATCTTTGTTTTTTTCAGGGTGACTTTTGCACTCTTTTGGCTATTAAATATTGTTTTGAAAATTATGGGAACGAATGTGGTCAGCGAGTTAATCAATCAAAGAGCCTTTTTTATGAAAGTTCTTTTTCTTATCATCGTAAAGAAGCTACTGGCAGTGGTCTAGGCTTTTCAGAAGGGTGCCTTCCTTTTATTTTTCTTGGGGTTCTTATATTCAAAGGCAATCCAAAAAGAAATTTCTTCAGGCCATTACTGATGAAGCCAAAGGCAAGCTTCAAGGTTGGAAGGGGGAAACTATTAAATCGTCAAATTCTCTGCTTTCTCTTGAGAAGGTAAGCTGGTAATTTTATTTGGTCTGGAGACTCTAATGAGAGTAGATTGATCACAGCTGCTGGCATAAAATGTGTTGCCCTGAAACTCGAGGGTGGTTTGTGTTTCCGTAATTTTTATGATCTGAATGTTGCTGCTCTTATGCGCTTTGGTTGTGGCTAGAGCATTAATTTTTGGCAGGATACTTGGCTAGATGTTTCTTTGTTACAAAAGTTTATTCGGCCTGATGACGAGCATGTCCCTCTTCACTTAAAGGTTTCTGCTATTATCCTTGTTAAAAAAATGGCGTACACCGCAACTCTTGATCTCTAGTTTTCCTTGCCTAGCTGCTGAATTTATTAGTATTAAATATTAGAAAAAATTATGAAATTAATAAGAATAATTGGGGGAAGAATGTGCCAATACTATTATTAATTAGTATTAAATATTAAAATAATGTTCAAAAATATTTTATTGAATTTGAAATCTTGACCAGTTGCTTTCATTACCAAACATTAACCAATTAGACTATCATTAGAAGATGTAATAATAACAAAAATTTAAAATATATATTTTTATATGTACTGTATGTGATCTGTACGTCTCCCACCTCTTTAATATTTGTTTAAAAATAATGAAGCATGACTTCAAGCAGCCAATTTCATTAAATATATCTTTGTTCTTTTTCTTATAAGTTGACCTTATATTTGTTGAGGTAATAAACTTAATTACTAATATGATTTTCATGATCATAGTATAATTAAGTACCCGCTAAGACATATTTGATGTACATTAATATTACTATTTTATTTATATTGTTTTTATCACTTAATTATATTATAACATAATAGATCATTTTTTTGTTAACTTACTAAAATATTTTCTTTGCTGTTCAAGAATAAAAATATTTTATTTGTCTAATAGTTGTTTATTTTTATCCAATCTAATCTAATATTTTTTTCGAATATTGATCTCATCTAATAGTTTAAAAAGATATATTGTCATCCATCTTGTTTATCTTTATTAGCTAAATTTCAGTACTTATCATCGTAAAATTAGCTATATTATTTAATAATTAAATAGAATTACAGTTTCAGTTATACTCCAGATACTCCAGATTCTCCATTCTCTCTATAACCCATTCCTCACGCCACTAAGTCCATAATCATAGTAGAATTCATCTTGTCATCTAAATTCTCCTCATATTTCCATCTTCTCTCTTCAAAGCTAGCATATGTTTTAGGGTATTAAAATTCCCTAGATCGGTATGCTAATTTGTAAATTTGGATATAAAAACCATTTGGCTTGGATTACTATAGCATATCATTAATGGAAAAACAAAATGCAGAGATGAATTCAATACCTGGCATGAAATGAATAAATTCTAAGGTTAGTTTATTTTTCTTGTTTTGTTTAATTGATGCTCTGCCTTGTATCTTAGTTTTATATATAGAATTTCATGCTATCTAAAGTCTATATGTATTCATATGCAGGGAATCACGATCTCTCAATAAATTTCCATTATACAAGATTCAAACGGCACTCTATCAAATACTGATGTTGGTTTTATCTTTTAACAATACCAAGAAGTTGTATAATATTCTTACGAATGTTTCATAGTAGTGGTATGAATTGTACAGCTTAGTGGATATGTATATTGTTGTAACCAATTCATGTAAATGTTGAAATTATTAATAAAAGGCTATTAGAAAAGATTTTAGTAGAGTGTTTTCTTTGATTTTACTACTCTTATTTATAGCAGAACAATTCAACTGCAAATACTACTTATTTAGACTAATATGTAGTATTTTCAATTGCAAAATCAATTGGAACAATATGTTTTCCAACTATAGTTTAGTTTTTTCAGCTGTTTCTGCCCCCTCAAAATTAATGTATTTTCAATGGTTATATTTAATTGAAATTATTATTATAAAAGCTACTGCTAGAACCAATTGAAAATAATATTTTTGATGGCTCAAAGGGATCATAAAAATTATTCATTGGTTGTGTATGAGTGTATCCATATTATTTCTAATATGCATTCATCATTTTTCCATGGCTTATGTTGCTAAAAAAAAGTATATTTGCACCGACTGCTTGGAAAAAAAAGTATTTCTACCCTAACTATTATCAACAGCCGGCAACTGCCTTTAGCCATCGAAAAAACACATTTGCAATGGCATTTCACTTGTTCCGATTATATTCAACAATCACAAAAAATAGTTTTTCTTGTAGAAATTATTGTATAAATGTGAGCCTATTTCAAAATACCGGATCCTGAATAGTTAAATTTGAATCAAATTACAAGAGTTCAAATTTAAATGTTAATGAGGAAGTTATGGTAGTTATGAAAATAACGTTGAAGGAAATTGAGAGTAAGTGAAAGAGACTTAAATTAAATAGTGGCTATTCGAAAAGGTATTTTGAATAGACACCATTAATCTATAAATATAAAATAGCCTTAGCCTTTTTTTTTTTTGGAATCTTATTTATTATCTTAATTCTTCTACAACATTCTTAAGACTAATTCTTTCATGGATGCTGTAACTGATTCTTCATTGATGGCTGCCACCAAAGCCTTACTAGGGATGGCAATGGATTGGATCTGATCCAAGATCCATGTGATCCAAATCCAATCGGATTGGATTTAGATCGTTTTAAAATGGATTTGGATCAGATTTGGATATCGATGTGCGGATCTAAGACGAATCTGGGGCAGATCTGGATCTATCTTAATATTTAAATCCATATCCATATCCATATCCACTCATCTTTTAATTTTATTTTATTTTAAAAGTTTCTTAACAATTGTGAAATTATAATGATAATAAATTTTATTCATAACATATTAGTAGTATTTACCATGCATTTAAACTCTTAAAACTTAAAGGTTAGTTTTGTAAATTTAAAGGTCAGCCAACCCCAAAGCATGTACATGCAGTATTCAAATTGCAGGCCAAGTAATATAACCTGGTAATTTATTTTATTATATTGGTTAAATAATTTTTAAGGAATATAGTTATTCATATATTTAGTCAAATATGGTCATAATAAAAATAATAAAGGACTGAATATAAATCATATTTAATTTATATATCATTATCTAATGTTGTAGGAATGAGGGTAGGTGTATCGTAGATATTAGAATGATGAATGAGACAATAGAATATTAGATTGATCTTACTTCTGCAATTACTTCAGAATGATATTTTATTATCTTTCTTATTTGTTGTTTTGGTGTAAAAGTATAAGCTACAATATTTATTATATTTTTGAGAAACATTATATAATTTATTTGTTATCAATACATTTTACCCTTCAATTTTCAATCTAAAAAATTATTACTTTTTTATTACTGAATTTTAGAATTCATGACGGATCTAGAGCAGATTTAGATTTTAATTTTTTTTTCAGATTTGGAGCAAATATAGATATTTATTTCTTTTTTGGATTTGGATATGGAGCGAAAAATATGGATTCATGACGGATCTGGAGCAGATACGGATTTTAATTTTTATTATGGATTTAGATCTGGAGCAGAGTAGATCCAACCCATATCTGCCCCATTGCCATCCCTAAGCCTTACCTGTCACATCAAAAATTGAACCGTTTGGTGGGAAATTTTTCAAGCGGTGGCATGAGCGAATCTATGATACATTGGATGTAATGAACCTTGCTGAATTTCTCACAGAGCCTCCACCAGATTCTGACTCTGAAAATTATGAGGTATTACTTCAAAATTGGATTAAAGCAAATAAGGTATGCCGAAGCACCATTCTCAGCACTCTTTCAAATGAATTATATGATGTTTACTCACAGCACAAGTTTGCATATGAAATTTGGGCTCAGTTGAAGAAAAAATATATCATAGAAGATGCTGGAGCCCAAAAGTATGTCATTACTAATTTTTTAGATTTCAAGATGCCGGAAAGATAAGGAAGTGACTTGTCAAATTCATGGCTTCCATATGCTTATTAATGATCTGAAAAATGAAAATATCATTCTTCCAGAGTCTTTAATGGTTGGTTGCCTAATTGAAAAATTACTTGGCTCATGGAAAGATTATAAGAAAAATAATAAGCATGAAAGGAAGCATAAAAATTTGGAGGATGCTATTGTTCATATCTGAATTGAAGAAAAACATAGACAAATAGATCAATTGGAGAAAGCCAAGGAAATTACTTCTAAGGCTAATATAGTCAAGAATGAGGCTCATCCAAGCAAGAATCAAAAGCCCAACAAAAAGTTTTGCAAAAATAAAAAGACCACATTCAAGAAAAAAAGGCAATTGTTATGTTTGTGGCAAACCTGGACATTTTGCTAATAAATGCAGATACAGAAAGGGAGATCACAAGCCTCCTAAGGCCAATTTGGTCGATGGGGAAGATATTATTGCCGCTGTGGTGGTCACTCAAGCAAACATGGTTGCTGCTGAGGGAAAGAAAAATGGGGATAGATTCTGGCGCTACCAAACACATTTGTAGTGACAAAAATTCTTTCTTTAAGTATGTTCAAATTGAGTGATGGAGAAGAACAAGTGTATCTTGGTGATTCCCACTCTATTCCACTTATGGGAAATGGGAAAATTCTTCTCAAATTGACTTCTGGAAAAATCCTTTCTTTGAACAATGTACTACATGTTCCCAATATTAGATATAATTTAATTTTTATATTTGTACTTGGGAAAGCGGGTGTAAAAGTATCCTTTGAAGGGGATAAAATTGTAATGATTAAAAATGAGGTTTTTGTTGGGAAAGGATAATCTTGTGTTGATTTGTTCAAGATTAATGTACTTGACACAATTATTAATAATAAAGTCTCCTTCCTCTTATATTGTTGACTCTATTGATTTATGGCATGGTAGATTAGGCCATGTGAATTTTTCTTATTTAAAGAAAATGAAAGATATTGGCTTACTATCTAATTTAGTGTATCAAACATTGGAAAATGTGATATATGTGTGGAGTCTAAGTCCACAAAAAAAGACAGGTAACACATTTCTTAAGAGATAAACTAAATTACTCAATTTAATTCACAGTGACCTTGGAGATTTAAAACAAACCATGACCAGAGAAGGTAAAAGATTCTATGTTACCTTTATTGATGATTTCTCAAGATATACTAAGGTATATTTATTGAGAAATAAAGATGAGGTGGGTGAAAAGTTTTCAATTTATAAAAATGAAGTTGAAAATCAACTTGGGAAGAAAAAAAAATTAAGAACTGATAGAGGAGGGGAGTATGAATCTAACATGTTCAATGCCTTTTGTGAGAATCATGGCATTATTCATGAAATTACACCTCCTTATTCACCTGAATCAAATGGAGTTGTTGAAAGGAAAAATAGAACTTTAAAAGAAATGATGAATGCAATGCTTGTAAGTTCTGAGGCTCTTATGAATTTGTGGGGGGAAGTTATTCTTACAGCTTGTCACCTACAAAATAAAAATTTCATACAAGAAAACTGGCAAGACCCCGTATGAGTAGAAGTGGCAAAAAAACATGCCCGGCTTGGGTCCGAACCGAACCCGGCTCACATGGTCTGGGTTTTACCCGGCCCACATGAATAAAGAAACCGGTCCCGGGTTTTAAAAATCAATATCTGGATAATTTCGGGCATGGATCTGGGCATAGCCCTAAAAACCCGGAACCCAGATCAGTGCTCGGTTAAAATTTTTTAATTTAAAAAATAATATATATATTCACATTACATTTACAAACCCTAAAGCTCTCATAAACTTGCACTCACAAAGCCGCCACTCCCTCACCTTTAACACTCCCAAGTCAACTCCTGCATCTTCAATTCTCCAAGCCAAGTAGCCAACGCCCAGCAACAACAACCCTCACCCTTTCTCTTCAAACACACAAAAAAACCTTAAATCTCAATCCAAGAATAAATTAATAGAATATTTTCTTTTTCTTATTCTTCTTTTTTTTTCTCTCTCTTTTCCCACTTCTTAGATCTGGCATGTGACCCACCGTGCACAACACCTCCACATCACAGTCATGTTTGTGCAGCAACCGTCTTGTCAGTTTGTTCTTAGTTGTTTGATATTTTCAAATTTTCATATATTATATTGATAGTTGGTATTTTATTTGTCAATTGTAATTATTATGCTACTTAATTTAAGTTTTTGATGGAGAATGAAATGAATGAATTTAGGAAGAGATTGAATGAAATGAATGAATTTTATTAACTTAAAATTTACAAAGTAAATTGAAATAATTAAGATGTTGTAACAATTTATTACAGGATTTTTCCCCTTTTAATTCAATTTATGCGGGCGGAAGAAAGCCAGATAAAAAACATGTGCCCCGATAGTGCCGGGCTAAGCCTAGCCCACATATGAAAAATTCGGACATGGTCCGAGTTCGGGCAGCTATGTGTATCATACGGGCCGGTCCCGGATAGCCCCAAACCCAAACCCGACCCGCACTTTTGCCAACCCTACGTACGAGTTATGGAGATGTTTTCAGCCTAATTTATAATATCTCAAAGTATGAGGGTGCCTTGCAAAGGTCTTAATACTTTATCCTAAAAGAAACAGGATAAGACCTAAAACTGTTGATTGTATGTTCATAAGATATGCTCAAAATAGCACTACATATAGATTCTTGGTACTTGAAGATAAAAATAAAGTATTTGATCTAAATACTATTATTGAGTCTAAAAATGACGAGTTCTTTGAATCTATTTTCCCTAAGTGCATATAGACACAACATTACCTCAAGTTGATTTACAGAGTAACTCTCCCGAAAGTTCATATATTGAATTACGGAGAAGTAAAAGAATAAGAAAAGATACTAATTTTAGTGGTGATTTCTATGTCTTTTTAACTTAAAATGACCCTCAAACATTTGAGCAAGCTATGACTTCACATGATGCTCCATTTTGGAAGGAGGCTATCAATAATAAGATAGATTCAATTATGAGAAATCATGTATGGGAAATTGTTGACTTACCTCCTAGTGTCAAGCCAATTAAGTGTAAATGGATATTTAAAAAGAAGTTAAAGGTCGATGGATCAATTGACAAATATAAGGCAAGATTAGTTGCCAAAGGATTTACTCAAAAGAATGACATAGATTATTTTGATACTTATGCTCTTGTAACACAAATTGCATCTATAAGAGTTTTGATTGCATTAGCTGCAATACACAATTTGTATATTCATCAAATGGATGTAAAGACTAAATTTTTAAATGGAGATTTAAATGAAGAAGTATATATGATACAACCTGAAGGTTGTATATCTCCAGGTACAGAGCATAAGGTTTGCAAGCTAATTAAGTCATTATATGGCTTAAAATAAACACCAAAACAGTGGCATGAGAAATATGATCATGTATTAGTATCAAATGGATATTGAATCAATTATTAAGATAAATGTGTATATTATAAATCTTTGATACTAATCTATATGTGATCATTTGCTTGTATGTTGATGATATACTTATCTTCAGTCTAAGCATAAATGTGATTAACGAAACCAAAATGCTACTTGCTTCTAATTTTGATATGAAAGATATGGGAGAAGCAAATGTTATACTTGGAATAAAATAAATAAAACAAATTATGGTTTTAGATTACACAAGAGCACTATGTTGAGAAATTTTTAAAGAAGTTTGGGTATTACTAGAGCAAATCTGTATCTACGCCATATGATGCAAATACCCAACTTAAGAAAAATAATGAACATAGTGTTAGCCAAACAAGATATGCCCAAATTATTGGTAGCCTCATGTACTTAATAAATAGGACAAGGCTAGACATTGCTTATGTCGTTGGTAGATTGAATAGATATACTCAAAATCCTAACAAGGATAATTGGATTGCCTTAGATAGACTTCCAAGATATTTGAAAGGCACAATGAATTTTGGGCTCATGTATAGTACATCTCCACCAGTATTAGAGGGTTATAGTGATGCACATTGGATATCTAAATCCAATGAAACTAATTCTATTAGTGGGTATATATTTACCCTTGGTTGAGGTGAAGTGTCATGGAAATCTTGCAAGCAAACATGTATTGCTCATTCTACCATGGAATCTAAGCATATTGCCTTCGAAAAAGCATGTAGTGAGGCTGAATGGCTGAGAAATTTCTTAGCAGATCTTCACATTAATTCTTACCCTCCTATTTCAATCTCAATTCATTGTGATTGTCAAGCTGCAATAGATAGAGCAAAGAATAAAATGTATAATGGGAAAAGTAGACATAATCGTCTAAGACACAATATAATTAAGTAGCTGTTAGAATCTAGGGTAGTGAGCCTAGATTTTGTCAGGTCAGAGTTGAATTTGGCCGATCCTTTGACTAAACCACTAAATAGGGGGTTAGAGGAATAAACGTCAAGGGGGATGGGACTATTGTCTAGAACATAAGGTAAGGGTAATAGTAACCTCACCTATGTGATTGGAGATCCCATGAAGTAGGTTCATAGTGGTAATAACAAGTTACCTGTTGTCTTGCAGTACTATTGAATTAATAAAATTGAGCCCTCCCTATGATGAGATAGTACTCATTGTAGTGAAAAAAAGGTTGAGTTTTTCTTTTAACTCTTAATGAACTACATAGCCTGAATATTGTGTGGTCGTGTGCTTAAACTACAAAGCACTCTTGATGGAGGTTCACTTATATGAGTTTGGAATTGGGTCGATTCCTATGAGAGCGAGGTAAACATCTCTAGAGCACTCATGAATTCCAGGTAGGCACAGGGCCATTAAAGTGCCAAACTGCGAAACAACAAAGTAATTGAGAGTTTAATGTGAACAATTAGTCCTCTGATTCACGTTAAAGGAACATTGGTTCATAGAAATTTTGTATTTCACCAAGTTCCTGTGAAATACGATTAATTGGTCAATGCATGGTTCATAGCCCGAAAAGCACCAGGACATATGCATAAAATTCTAATTAAAATATAATGATTAATTAAATTTGTGCGTATTTTGAAATATGTGGGGGATTTTTATATAAATGTGAAGCTATTTCAAAATATCGGATCTGCACAGTTAAATTTGAATCAAATTACAAGAGTTCAAATTTAAATGTTAATAAGGAAGTTGAGAGTGGTTGAAAGAGACTTAAATTAAATGGTGGGTATTCAAAAAGGTGTTTTGAATAGACATCATTAATCTATAAAGAGTAATTGATAGATTACTACAAGAGATTAACTTTTTCTTAACTTCTTCTTCAACTCTCCTTCTTACATATTCCAAACACTACCACATAAATCATCCAATTATATATTTATTTACTGTTGTTCCACATTGTTGTATTTGAGTGTGCACTCTTACAACAATTACAGTCATTTTATCCTGGGGACTATCTGTCAATAACCTATTTGCACCAAAATATTATTTTGAGGAGCAGAAGTAGTCTAAAGGACAGTGCTCAGCACTCCTTGACTTTTTTGTTTTTGTTTTTTTTTTCTCTTTCGACATCTTATTTATTATCTTAATTCTTCTATAACAGAAATTTCATCGGTTACGCTTCCAATTACCCCCTGCCGGATAAGCTTATATGGGCTAACAGTGCCTCAGGTGATTTGAGCTTTTCAAATTACTATGATTCGGTTCGCAAGAATAATCAGCTGCTAGATTGGTGCAAGAACATTTAGGCTAATTTTATTCCACTAAAATACTCCATTTTTCTTTGGCGGCTTTATCACAAAACCATTTCTATTGATGAGATTATTGAATAGCGTGGGGTCTCTTTGGCTTCAATTTACTTGCTCTGTAAGTAAAATATTGAGACAACGTCACACGTTTTCTTGATTGCTCCTTTGCTACGACAGTTTGGTGTTGGTTTGCCAATTTATTTGACACTTAGTTGCCTTTGACCAGCTCTCTGGAGGATTCTTTTAGCCATTTTTTCAAAAAATTTCAAATCTCAGCTTGGTAATCATTGGATAATATCTGCTATGTTTATTTTTACCTCGATTTGGAAAGTTCACCAACTCGTCGAGCATGAGGGACTTATAGTCCCAGTTGATCGTGTCTGCAGCGATTACAAAGCTCATCTTAGCTTCATAGATTATGGTTCTGATCACGAGATTTTGAAGCGCCTTCAAGTTCCATTTAACCTTAGACGTGCTTCTTATATTCACACCGTCATTTGGCGTACTCCCGCTTTCGGTTGGGTGAAAGCCAACTCTGATGCCTTCTCTAAGGGTAATCCAGGCGAAGCTTCTTGTGGGCAGTGTTTCGTGATGGTTACGATTCTTTCGTGGGTTGGTTTTTTGCTCCTTTGGGTACCACCACAAGTGCAGAACCTATTTTACTGAGCTCTATGCAGTGCTTTCGGTTATTGAAGTTGCGACGTTGGGTTAATATTAGGATTGAATGTGATCAATTTCAGTGCTTCAATGCTTTAAAAAGATCAGCTTTTACTCCTCCTTACACTTAGCACAATAGATGGTATGATTCTTCGAAGATATTGTCGTAGATGGGCGTTCAATTTTCTCATATCTTTCGTGAAGGGAATCAAGTGGCTCTTCTTCAGCATGACCTTTGGTGCCATCCTAACTACAGATATATTTGAGATGATTCCTCTGCTCCTTTTTTTTTTTTTTTGGGTACCATTCCGTGCATTTTTACTATGAAAAAACCCTAACAATTGGGGGAAAAGATATAAATTTCACTGATATTTTACAAAAAAAAATTTATAATCTCTAAATCTTGCTAATTTTAAGAGCACAACAGTCGCGATTTTAGAGAGAAAGATGGTTTTAAAAATTTTACAAGTCATTTCTTTTAAAAACAAGTATATTTTTTTAGTAAATATACAATATTACTCTTTTTTCAGTTAAAATAAATGAAAAGTGAATTATTTGTCTTTTTTAAAACATTAAAGAGATTTATATCCCTTTCTTAAATGTTGGGGGCTAACAATCATTTTCTCTTTTTACTATCTTGGGGTTCTTTGTCTTTTATTGATGATAATTTTGCTCACCCCCCCCCCTCCCCCCAAAAAAAAGTTAAGATGCAATTTGGAAAAAAAAAATGTTGCTTAAGAAAAAATAAGTCAAGCTAAGCCAGCGTAAAATTAATCCTAGAGAAAAGAATTATTCTATGGTGAAGAGATTTTGGCATAGAGAAATATTTAAATCATGAAAGCAGTAAAATTTTTTATCAGAGTGCAATTCGTTTACAAAGGAAAAAGATAAAGTAGAAATGAATACAGATGTTAACTGGGAATAGATTTGATATTTTGGCTGATGCTACAATGCCGGGCACTGAAGGCCCGGCACCATGCCGGAAACGAAAAAAAACCTAATTTCTTTGCTTTCTCAAAAGAAAAATCCCTAAAATTTCATCTCTTTTTCAAGTTCATAGTTTCTCTCATCCCAATTTGTTCACTCAACAAGATCAAATCAACGGTCTCTCTTGCAGTAATCAACCAATAGGATCCATGTACTGAGGTATTTTGTTTGTACACGAGAGATAGAGAGAGGTAGAGGCAGAGCCAGTATCGCGCGCTGCTTCTTCTCCAACCGTCCACCGTCAC